>JBBBVU010000006.1:4636646-4661764 GCA_037177055.1 Atherinosoma microstoma
GTTACTAGTTGGATTAGAGTAAAAGAGATCCCCCTCTCTCTATCAAGATGTGTAGCTTGTTGCTGTGGTGATGGGATGGCCTGACCTAACCTAATGAGTTGGGACTTTTCCAACATAACCAAGTTCAGGTTTAGTATGCAACATCACAAATGTATACTGGTTGGCATGTGACACAGATATTCATCTGATGCTGAACAGTTCCCATTAATCAAGAGGTTAGTTGGTTGGTCCAAAATCCACAATGTTTTTCCAGGCAGAAATCTGGTCAAAAAGTATCAGTTCTGAATCTGAGAGGTTTTCATCGAGCCAGGTTTCAGTGAGAAGACAGTTGTAGAGTTTCTCATCTCCTGTAGCCCAACCAAGTCTGGTTTATTGTCCGAGGGAGAAATTGCTTGGTAGACAACTCTCAGTTACACATAGCTCCTTCTGACTTGCTGCATCCTGAGCTTGGTTCCATTTGTATCCATGGCAACGTATCCTTGGTAACATGTCCGTAGCAGCACATTTGCCACTGGTGAAAGAGGTGCCATTCACTCTGTTTCAAAATCCTAGCTTCTATCAGACATGCATCATATAACTATCAACAAAAAACATTTTTCAGTTTTCTATAAACAAAGGAAGGAGGAATTCTAAAGTTAAAAATGTAATGGGGAATTTTTTTAGGTGGATGTAAGAAATTATACTCAGCCTCTTTATCATCCACTGACACTAAGTAGTTTTGTGTCGTAACCATTACAATTATACACTAGTTAGTGTGTGGAGGTTTCATCAAAAGCATGCAGCACTAACAAGTTGTCTACTCTCTTGTTTTTCAGGTGGCTTCTCTGTTTGCATCGTACATCCTGGGCTACCTCGCTGCAGCCAAGATGCAGTCCATCCTCGTTACACATATGGTACAGTAAATGGCCTTTCCAAGCCCTACAGTTATCTATCAATTAACCAGGCAGACAATGTGTTATAGTGATGCTGGTGCTGTATCCATTTTTCAGTGTTGCACATGAATGCAATAAATCCAACGGTGATGGAATTTAAACCAAAGACTTCCCCCTGTTTAAATATCATAAGAGAAAGGAAACTATTGGCTGGTTTTCTGTGCTGGCCCAGTAAAAGTGAGAGCTTTCTTGAGCTATAACGGGCTCTGCCTTGGTTCTTCCTACCTTACTCAACTTCTAAGCTGGTGGATTTCATGCAAGACCGACACCAGCAGAGAGAGGGTGACTTTCTTTAGCACTAATTATACCACTGCACATATACAAGTGGCTTTTTAGCATGAGAGGCTGAGGATGTGTGGGCAGCTTATGTCACCCAGCCAAGGACAGTACCAGTGTGCGAAGATAAAGTCGGTGTGTGTGTGTGTGTGTGTGTGTGTGTGTGTGTGTGTGTGTGTGTGTGTTGCCCAGGCCGTTTGTCCCTCTCGTCCGCATTCTTTCTCCCTAATCCTCTCAGCATGCAAGGCTGTCAGCCACAGCCTTTGTGCTCCATAGATAAAGAGAAGGCCCTTTATGGAAAGATGGTGGAGATTTGTGTCAGAGGAAAGCATATGGCTCTGCATAATTACCAACGATGACTTGGATGTGTGTGTTCAAGTAAAAAGAAGATGGATTGCCAGGCATGTTTGTGTGTGTCCTCTATGACCTAAAAGGCTGTTAATAAGCCTTGGAAGTGTCATGTCTTGCAGAGGGAATGCAAGGTGGTCTGCATGTATCAATAGCATGTAATCTATCAGGAGTTTGGTTTGATTAATTGATTGAGTTGAGCTACATGATATTAAAAAAACATGGAATGTGTGATATTATTGTTAAATAATGTTATGACTTTAATATGCGACCTGCATGCTAATTTCAGGTGTATGAAGAAGGGCACCTGTACAAGCTGGTTAGTTGTAGAACGTGAAGAAAAACACCTTTGCTTGTCCTCTGTCAAGTCTAAATGTCCTACCTATGTTGATACAATATTGCACATGGTAATATTGATCAATTTTTATTAAATAGTGCAGCTATATTAATTATGATGTGAAATTTAAAAGGTTCATTGAATTTTTTATATCCCAACATGACAGATGTGCAATGTTCCAACTGCCCTTAAAATCTTGTGCCGTGAACTTGCTTAAGTTTGGCTGCAGAATTTGCAGTTTGGGATGTTTACTGTAGTCAGATTAGTATGTCCAGCACACACTATATATTATGCTCTTCTATGGTGACTGAGAATTTTAGGTTGTAGTGAATTCACACTACACAAAGAGTTTGTGACATGAGGTGGCTAGATTTCTTCCCCAGACTTCACGCCCACCTGGTCTGACTGATTTTTATTAAGTAGTTCCAGCTTCATGTAGATCAGTTTTTCTGGTCATTCCAGATGATTCTGTTTTGTTTTCCACGCCCAGTTGTAGAAGAAAAAGTTTCTTTATGCCCCGTCACACCTCCTGTCTCAGTTTGTCATTTGCTCACACTCAAATATCAAGAATGTTTGAGAATATTTGAGAATATTTGGTAAGAGACTGGGTCATGTCCAAGAGCCTCTCGGTCCCATCTGTGAAGGGTTCATATATAACTATGGGTAACTGTTTTATCAGATCTTGGCCACTTGGCCATGCATATCACTGTAACTGCATTTTCAATGTAGGCTGCAAGTTAAAAACCACCAATATATTTATCAAATGCTATCATCTGAGGGCTGCAAACTCCTCACTGTGACCCATCTGCGGCATGCAGAGTTTTCACCTCTGCATCAAACTGCGTTTTACAATCCAGACATTTCCACACCTCCTAACCTGCAGAAAGTTTGTTTTTATTCCAAACTTCCTACAATTATTTGGACTGCTTTTCCAAATGAACTCCTGATAATAAGCACCCCTGGTTAGGAATCACTGGTTCCATAAAGCAGAGCGGTTCAACATTCTGCTCCTTACTGGGATTAGGTCTCGACTGAATGGGATTATATTCTGCTAGTAGCTGTGAAGTCACAGTTTAATGTATTTGTGAGACGAATTAATGCGGATGTCTCAGACTACCCTCCTACCCTAGATGTTATACACTGTCAGCTGTCTGTGTTTTTTATGAGACTGCTGGAAACCACAGGAGCTGGCTCAGCCTCAGATCACTGTCAAACTGTGTATGCTCAGTTATTTGTAATTATACAGACACTATAGTGAACATCACCTGTTATGGTCCTCGCCTGTGGAACAGCCTTCCAGACGACCTGAGAGCAGCTGGGAGCGTTGGTGTTTTTAACAGAAAGCTTAAGACTTTCCTTTTTAGTAAAGCCTTTAATTGAATATTTTTCTAGACTATAATTGGTATTATTTATTTAATTATTTATTTAGTTAATTTTTATTCTATCGTATTTTAGTGTATTTTTTTCTGTTCTTTTCTTTGATTTAATTCTATTTGATAGTGTTTTTATATAGTTTTTGGGTTTTTTTCTCCAGTGTCTTAGTTTCCCTGATGCTATTGGTGATAGTTAGGACAGCGCTTTTAGACGCATAGGTTTACATAGGTTTATGTGTATGTGTCTGTGTGTACGTCATTACGTTAATAATGTAAAGCACTCCATGTTGCATTTCCATAAATGAAAAAGTGTTCTATAGGTAAAGTTTGATTTGATCAAGCTTATAATGAACTAATGCTCCCTGTGATTCCTGTCTCCAACAGATCACTCTCGGTGTCTGCTTCATCCTGATGTTTGGTAACTCCATGCTTCTCACATCTTTTTATGCCTCCTCGCTCATATCCATCTGGGTGAGTTTGACTGTAGAGTCCATTATACTCTTTGCAGACAATGTTTCATGTAGGAATCGTACTTGGAAAGGTAACCGTATTGTTACAAAGAACCAGGATTTGTTTGTTTTTTCATTTGTATTTGCTTTCCTTTAGGTCATTATTGCCTTGAGGGATCGATTCGTTCAGGTCTTCAAACCCGGCATCATCATCTGGGTATGACTAATTAACTTGTTTCTTTTCTGTCATCCTTCACTGAAAACATGCATGTAGATTTACTCCTGCATGCATGTGAGGGTTCTTGTTAAACTAGAATTCCCACATTATTTTACATTTTTCAAAACGTCCAACATTCTCTGACACGGATGTGCTTGATGGTAAGGAATTAGGTGGACACTGTCTCACTTGGTGAGATGCTGAACCCCATTTTTTGTCATGAGGTGTTCCTCACTTAAAAAAAAAAGATAAATAATAATGAGCTGGAGTCTAACGAGGTAAATCGATGCCACTGTTTGTAGGGGGATTGCTCTTGTCCCTGCAACACCTTTTGATTAGAGGCTTCGATTACAAAACCAGGTTGATTTATCTATATGTGTGTGTCTGTCTGTCCTTTCTCCACAGATTATGCAGGGTCTTGCTTGGGTTGGCGCCACAGTTCTGCTCAAATTTATGCTCTCCACCATCTTTGGTGCCTCAGATGATGTAAGCTACTGTAACTTTATATCTTGCAGAACTTTATTTAATTATTGTAGCACATGACTTCAGAGTTTTATTATATTCTTGACAGAAGTATGTGAGATTTCATGTTTACATGTTGAATAGTTTGGAAGTTGACCAAAGAGAAAAAAGTGAAGTGTGCTATGGATCATTTCACATATAAAAGAAAAAGAAGTGACACAGACCAGTTACCACACTGTTTAAGTTTATAAATGGGGAGATGATTAATATCAAAATAGGCAAATATCAGGCATTTTAGCATGTAAAAGTCAGGTATTTGATATGATTTTAAAGTACAATATGTGTGTTCGTTCCAGGCTCATATCAGTGGATTAATCAAGTCTAAGTTCACGAGCTATAAGGACTTCCACACTCTGATGTACACATGTGCTGCTGAGTTTGACTTCATGGAATTTGAGGTACTGTCTGTTTTCAGCTGAATCTGTTGCTCCATCAGACCTGACATTTATCTTTCTGCCTGTGAATGAGGGTATCTGATCGCTGTAACTCTATGCACTGTAGCCTCCTCTGATAAAATGCCTGAGGTCTGAGGCAGTTCACCGTGGATATCTTGCCAAATGTTGGTTTTAAAAATGTCAACCAGTTCCCTTTTTGAAATGTCAGAAATATCAAAGCGCTCACTGCAGTGTGAGTGTACATGGAACCAGAAAACCTGACTTGGCAGCTCATTTTGTGAGCTGAGTTTTCTGCCTCTGTGTGGCCTGAATCTTGTCTTCAGAATAACACAGAGAGCCAAACTTGTAGTTTAACCAAAGCACAAAAGATAAATCCAGAATTCTGTCAACTAAGTTCACAGTGAGGACAGAGACTAGTGTTTACACTGTTTTTCTGTCAGCTTTTGGTTTGAATTTGAAATTATTTAATAAAATACATTCATTTGTTTATGTTAAACTCTTCTCTAACCATTTACCTTCATTCCTTATTTATTTTTCTATTTGTATAGCAAATTTTCTAAATCTCCATTTATCTCATTCATATTTTTATACAACTTTTGAACAGTTCTTTGTTTTATTGCTTCCCTAATTGGTCAGTCAGTTGTAAAGAGCTTTAAATTGAATTTATTTAGCTCCTCTCATATGAGAGGTGCTGCATAAGTGTGTAATAGATTCTTGTGAATGTTTGATTCTGTTTTGAAAAGTTCATTAGAAAGGCGCTCTATCTTTTCTTACATCACTGTCTCTCCTTCAGACACCGGTACGTTACCTCAAAACATTGCTGCTGCCCGTCAACTTGCTGGTGGTTGCCATCATTGCTGGCAGGGTGAGTTGTAGTGTGTTGAAACAGAACTAAAAGTTATAGACACTTTCAATTTTTTTTTTTCCCCTAAAAAGCAAGCAGACTGGTTCTAATCCATTAACTTGTGCTGTTCTTCAAATATGTGGCTCTGACTCTCTTAGATAAACTTTTTGCACTCATAATATTCTGTTAATGCACATACTGAACAACTCTGTAATGTACCAGAGGTGGTAGAGTTAATACTTCGTATCAAATTTTAATGATTGCTGAAACAAGCTAATGTTGGTGGCCTGTGTTTAGAACAGTTTTATGCACTTGTCACTGGTTTTCATCCATGCAAAGCAGCTATATTTCTGTAGTAAATACAAATTAGAAATGTACCAAAATTCTTTCCTACATCAATATCCTGATATGGGACTGGAATTTTAGCAGTAACACTGATGTCAGCTATGGTTTTGGGGTTTAACTGTAGACCCTGACACTGTTTCACTGATATTATATAAATATACTGTAATATTTTTACTGTAGTTCCGAAGACTACAAACCCAGCTGGAGGAATGTGTCCTCTGCTTTCTTAAAGACTGAAGTTTTATCTGATGAAATTAAGATTATTGAAGAATTTCCTCTCAGGCTTATCTAAGCTTTTATCCTTTTTTTTTCTTAATCTGTAGCAGCTGTAATTTCAGATTCAGAGGTTGCACTGAACTTAAACAGTGATGGAAATTCCATCAGCATTTATTTACCCATCATTTTAATTCCTTTTTTAATATCAATTGATTTTAAGAAAAGGTTCTATTATAAGAAGAGCAAATAAGGCTGCACATTAAGTATACCTGAGACAGAAAATAGGAATATAGTGAGTAATATAGGGAGAAATCTAACAAATCAAGGTCAACTGCTGCAGAAGCAGTTCTCATTGTATATTTGCATCTTTGCTTTGGTTAGTTAACTTTGCAAGTCTAATCCCCCGCTGAATCACTGCAGTTATGAGACATTTAGGCCAATGTTATACAATCAGATTTCTCCTGGTAATATAGTGCAGCATTTCTCAATTCTGCAAGATTTCCCTTCACCAAGTGGAAAACCCTTTGCAACTGCAGTGGTTTTGTATCTCTTTAATGCACTGATCACACACTGATGAGGAAGTGCATTAACTGTGTTGAGGTCAGTAATGATGCTCACATGAGCCTTAGACAGTAGCCAATTAATCGTACATTCTAATCTCAAACTGGACAAGTCATTTAAGGGTATTTATCAGACATCACCTTTCAGAGTAATGCAAGAGATTTCCAAATATGAAGAGGAAATCATTTTTTCTACAGTACCTTGAGATATTACTTAACTCCAGTAGGCAGAATGTTTGTATATAGCTAGAGACCTCTGCTCTGTTTACCATCTAAATGTAAACCACCTGAACAGCTGGTCTGCAAAAAAGGATCATTTTCTATTTAGCTTGTTTTCTTCCAGCTTCAGAAAGTTGCTCTGCTTGGGAGTTAATGCATGCAGTGGTTAAATAAAGAGCTTTTATTCTTGATTCTTGTTTTCAAAGAGGAAACCTCAGAGAAAAAAATATTATAGGAACTGCTCTTTTATGTAGTTTAATCTTATTACGCCTTCCCCACGCTAAGCTAAGAATACATGAATCAATTTGGCAGAGTTCTGCAGGCGGAACATGAGCGAGCTGTTGCAGAGAGATGGTCTCATACTAAGATGCTGTTATATAGAGCTGGAAACATCTCAGAAGAAAGAACATCCGGTACTTTTTTTCTGTAACCATTTGTCCTCTTCAGACTGTCCAGGATATAGTCCGGACCCTGAGGCAAGGAGGGAACACAGATGATGCCGACGAAGCTGGAGGGTGAGCCTTCCTCACTGGACTTATAGCTGCTTCTGCTTTATAGCTGCTGTTCTTTTAGCCAAATAGAAACAGTTTTGAAAAAGAACATTTGAATTAACCAAGAATAGTTTCTTATCTTTGTTCTGAATAAACACTATAAAAAATAATCCACATTTTTATATTAAGTGCCTGATTTTTGCCTCCTGTGGGCTTATCTACTTTACGCCTTGTGTTGCAGATCTGAAATTGTTGCAAAAGGAGAGGTGAGAAAAATCTTTTTCTTTTAAAAGCTTTATGTTTAGATAAATGTTTAGATAGATATATGCAGAAAGTCATTTCTTCATCACACCTCTGTGTTTTGTTGGCATTTTTACCGCTCCATGTTTAAAAATCTGTTTGACTTCAACAGCTTTCTACAGTGCTGTGAAGTGTGCTCAGCGGCTGCGTCCTTAAGTGATTTTCATCCCTTTCCTCATTACAATGAAATGCAAAGCAATTTCTTTTCTGCAAGAAAATCCCACTCTGTGGCTTTTTGATGGATTTCTCCAAGCTGCTTTCTGTCATGTTCCTTAATATCATTCTCTTGGCAGGAAAGTGTCCAAATGCTCACCCACCAGCAGCAGATCCCTCACATAATAGATTTAATGTTTCCATGTGGCTGAGGAAGTGAGAGTTTCCCGCTCTGCACAGAAAACCTATTTTTATAGAATACTTTTGATCAAAACAGTAGATTTTCTCTGTCTGTGTTCCAGTTTTAAGTTTGCATAGATGTGTGCTTCTTAGATTGCTACTGAAGAGAAGAGTGTGGGTCAATTCCAGTCTTTGTTTTACATTGAATTAATTTTACTAATAAAGCAACGTTTCTCGTATGTTTCGGTAGACGGGTGTAAAAATTCATGTACATTTCAAGTAAACCACAGGATAACTTTAATTTAGCATTCATGTAAACACTTGAGTTGGAATCTCCAGCCAGAGGGATTTGTTGAGGTAACTATAGATGATTTTTTTTTTCTCCCCCTGCAGCTGGTGTACCACAGCCTGCAGCTAGTGGCGTTTGCCGTCCTGGCCGTCCTCATCATGCGCCTGAAGCTCTTCTTGACGCCTCACATGTGCATCATGGCGTCACTCATCTGCTCCAAACAGGTCAGCGTCCTCTAAAGAGTAGCACATTTACTTTATTGAAGATATTTTATAAAGTAAAGATATTTGCTGGTTTGGTCTCATGTTTTTTATCCTGTAGGTGTTTGGTTGTAATGTTTCTTCTCTAATATGTATACATGTTAAATGTTATGGTGTGATCTCTCTCTCTCTCTCTCTCTCTCTCTCTCTCTCTCTCTGTCCTGTTGTCAGTTGTTCGGTTGGATCGGAGAGAAGTTCAAGCATCAGAGTGTGGTTTTTGCAGTCATGGCCATGATGGCCTTACAGGGAGTAGCCAACCTGCAGGCCCAGTGGGCGATCATCGGAGAGTTCAGCAACCTCCCGCAGGAGGAGCTGCTGGACTGGATCCAGGAAAACACCGGTGCCGGTGGGTGATGTCGTCTTCTTTCGAGGCGCTAGTGTAAATTGATATTACTTTGTTGTTTATTTCAAATGGATTAATTGAATCGGTCCAACTTGGAGAATTGGGTTGATTAGGAAAATGTTCACTGCTGCTTCTTCTTCTACTTAATCTCAACAATATTTACAGTAGTTCATGATAAATAACGTCAGTTCTCTCTGTGTTGGTTCCACTTCATGTGTCAATATAATTTTCCAGAGAATGCACACAGGTTTTAAATGCTAAATCTGATACCAGACAGACTGACTGACTGGTTTTCCATGGTTGTTGCACAAAGACCAAATACCGTTAGTGTAGACTGACCTATTCACATTTCTGTTTCACACCTTTTTGTGTCTTTTATTTTGTTCTTTTGGTCTCATTTTGTTTTGTGTGTGTGTGTGTGTGTGTGTGTGTGTGTGTGTGTGTATGTCTGTGTGCAGATTCTGTGTTTGCAGGAGCTATGCCCACTATGGCCAGCGTGAAGCTTTCCACTGGTCGACCCATCGTCAACCACCCCCACTACGAGGATGCTGGTCTCAGGTCAGTAGGACCACATTGGCATGCTTGATTTATCCCACAGAGAAAATACTATGGATGCAGCATATTGATCTAAAGACAATAACAAATAAAAATGCATTGTAAGAAGAAATGGTCATAGAACACAGTAATCATGAATCCCTGTCGTGGTGAATGTCCTCATGTACAGTTTTTTTGTACAGGAGTGTGTTGTGTGTGTGCAGTGTTATGTAAAAAAATCCCAAAGAGCCCTTAATATTTTACACAGTTTCTGGTCCTAATCAGATCACTTTCTTACAGTCCACTCAGCATAACAGGACAGATATAATCTCTCACTCTCTGGCTGCTTTCACAGATAAGCTGGCGTCTTGAAATGTACTCGAGATGTTTCAGAGGTGGTGACGGCTAAGATCTCAAATATTCACAACATATTCGCTCCATATTTTCTGCTAAGATTTTCCAGCTCACGTAAAAAGATGATGCATGAACATGTCAGAAAATACTTGGTATTTTGTTCTGCTGTGTGTGTGTGTGTGTGTGAGCACGTGTGCTTGGGTGAGTTTTTACTCCTGCCGACCTGTATCCCCATCTCCGCTCAGTCCCTGCAACTGTGGATATGTACAGATAACATCCTTCTTCACGTTTCAACAGAAGAAGGATTCCTGTTTGCTTTTCTCAATATGATGTTAAAAAAAAAAAAATGTGGTTTTCCACATTGTCATGTCTTCAAAATGTGCTGCCTCCTGCATGCTCTTTAGCCATTTCCCCGCACCCCCCTTCCTCACATTTTCAGCCTCCATTTTAACAGATTTTTTTTTTTAAAGTAAATGCTAGACCACTTTAAGTTTAGGTACCCTTCTAAGTTAGTGCTTAATCTCCTTTTATGGCAGTAATATGAGCACACCGTTTAGAAAGGCCGTGAAGTTTCTGATTTGTTCAGGGGTGCCCAAACTTGATGAAAGCACATTCAAATCCAGAATTATTGTTACAGAGAGAGAACCAAGCTGGTCTACTCCATGTACAGTCGAATGTCTGGAGAAACAGTGAAGAGAAACCTGATGAAGCTGGGAGTGGACTACTTTGTCCTGGAGGATTCCTGGTGCACCAGGCGGACCAGGTACTCTTCAACACCAATATCTGTGGAGAACACAAAATGCAAAAAATGGTTCCTTCTTTTTCTTTCTTGCTCTCATATTCCTGTCTGTCCTTTAGGCCCGGGTGCAGCATGCCAGAGATCTGGGACATTGAGGATTTTGATAATGTTGGTAAAATTCCCCTCTGCACTCACATGTCCAGGAACTCACGGCCCCATTTCACCACAGTTTTTTCTAATGACATATACAAAGTTTTCAAAGTCCCAAAAGCCTCCAAAGAATCCAGATAACACCGTTGAAACAACTGGACAGCAACCACGCTTCTTTTTCCAACTTCTTTTTTTTCTTTTTTCTTGTCACTCACTTCGTTCCTGCTTTTTACTTCCCAAAACCCAGACACCTGCCGTTCCACTTTTTCTTTGTGCATTTCTGTTTTTTCACTTAGTGATGGACTGATAAGGGGGTGAGACACGCCAAAAACCATACGCCATGAGTTTGACCTTTATCGTAGCTCTCAGTATTTGTGACCAGCTGCCTTTTTTTGTTGCATCTTTATGACTCTCTAACATTGTCAGTGCAAATGTGAAGCCAAAATGCATCATAGCTCCCTATTTACATTTGCATTATTTCTCTTACTATCATTTCTGACTTTAAAGGGTGCTGTTCAAAGATCACCTTACTTTTTACTGTGATTATATGTTCATCGAATGTTGCTTCAGAAGGAAACTTTGTCAGATAGGACCAATCAGTGATGTCCACATACTGTGAAGCAATGCCCTTTGCAAACGTGACAGTTACTGACTTCTTCTATTGTTATATTGTTATGCACAGTGTTAATCTCTGAAAGGACTTTTCAGCGGTACAATATTTTTATAATTTATTTGTGTGAGCCGTTTTATGCAAATTAAAGTGTTAGGATGTTTTTCTTCCTTTTAAATCAAAATGTTTTAGGAGTCTTCAGAATTGCGAGGATAAAATTCTGCTCTTTTTCTAATCCAATACATATCATACAGTAATGTTATGTAGATTAAATTTACTCTAGATTGTTTTTAACAGGATTTCAACATGAGAGGAGCATTTGTTAATCTTGACGTTTTTATGGCCAAAATAGTTTAAAAAAAAGAAAAAAAACATGAATTTATCGAAACTGTCCTGTTATAACTCTTGTAAATATTCAACCTGTTGTTTTGTAAAGTATTCATGTTCAGCCTTTATAGGTTCTTTGTGCTTCTTGAATTATTGTTTATTGCCAAAGGAAGTTTTGCTATTAAAGCTGCATTTTCAGGGTGCTGCAGCATATTAAAAAGATGTGTTTTTAGTGACAGAGAAGCATAAACCTGTGAGTTGTGTAACGGCCAATCCGAACTGTTTGTAGCAGTAAATTTGATGTTAATCAGTCAGTTCCTTCAGCAGGCCAAACTCATGATGTTTACATTTACCGGAGAGCCACTCATTTGATTCTTGCTTGGTTAAAATGTGGAATTTGATTTCTGATGATTGGACAGTGAAATATGTAGCATTAGTCCAATCAGAGGGGTGAGTATTAATGCTTCCTCTGTCAGAAAGCTTGATCACTGATATCTAAGAGCCCGTTCACACTAAGTATGAACATGTATCATGGGTGAACTGATCACAAGTGCTGTTAAAATGCATTCCCACCTGCATTTGAACTTCAGCTGTTTATATAAGCACATAGCCAACATTGCAACAACCGTAGCTTAGCAACAAACATCAGTTCTACTGATGTTTCTGTAGCATCACTGATGCATTCAGAGATCTGAACAATACTATTATTCAGACAGAGCCAGGTTGTCTGATTCACATTTATTGTGGGATTATCTCCAAACAATCAGTAAGCGGAGTTATGTAACGGGTGTGCTATGACTAAAGTAAGGGAGCATTACATACAAGACACACTGAAAATAAGACTGCTTGGTGGGCCATCAGTTGTCTTAGATGTGTGTGATTGGATAAAAAGTATTTTATGATACAATTTCTCCAGCAGGTACAATCCACCCCAAAATATTCATAACAAACATTACAGAATACTCACTTCTAACCCTGCTGCTAAACCACCGATTATCTTCCAGAGGAAAATGTTCCCCCTTTTTGTTTTTTTTATGATTGACATGGTCAGCTGTCAGTGGATCCTTTTCAATAAAACATTGTTTTATTCAAAGAATTCCTAAATGTTGCTGTTGTATCATTATAAATGAGCCAGGAGCAGCAGTGTCTCATCTGTCAGATACTCTCTTCTGTGAGTTCATGGTAAATCTAGCATCTTTAGCTTTTGATTGACTAAACTAAAACGTATGTGTCATATCAACAGGCAACATTTTCTGTCATGCAGAAAATGGAGCTTGTTCAGGTTGAGGCCCATTAAAAGGTGATTCCAGAGGCCAGAAAGACAGACCTGGAGCTCTGGGGCTGTCCACAAATGCTGTTTCCATGCCTTGGTGGTAAGCATGATGCTTGTGTGGACTCAATCAGGTCTGTCCGTGGTATTTTAATGTGGCCCAGGATAAGTTCTGTTTATACTCCAGATGTAAAATAGCCATTTGGATCATTCTGGTACATTAATAATAATGTTTATTAATGTACAGAGTCCCTGTCAAATAAACCTTGTTTTTTTTTTTTTAAAGACTACTAAAGCAACTTTGACCACTTCTGACTTTATCCTGTCTCAGATCTGTGTCCTGAATCTGTCTCGAGCGCATTTCCATGTTCTTGTGATCGGATCACCCGGGATGAATGCTAGCACCTGGGCTGAAGTTCACATATATAAAAACCAAGTGATGGTTTTCATGTATAAGTGAAGACCACATATCAAATTTAAGTGCTCTGTATGAATGTCACTGTGTTCGAGATTTTTAGTCTTGTTACTAGAAACGATATTTGAGTTTTGTTTGTACTTTTTGCTCTCTATACAAACAAATCAGTAAAAGAAAAAAAGAAGCGTTTTATTTTTTGCCTTCAGGTGCTTTGATTCATATTTTCATGAAAGACCAGTGACAGTCTGATGTTTTGAATTGAACTCCACAGCTGAAGTAACCTTGAATTGCCTTGAACATGTTATGTGAAATTTTTTGGAGCCATTATTGGTAGCTTGCAAACATCCCAGCAATGATAAAAGTCCACCCAAGAATCAGAATAATCCTTTTATTAGTCCATCATTGCAACCACAGAAGGAGAAAATACAGAGAAAATCTGATCTTTGCTAACTTTGAAAGGGGTACATATAGCTGCATCACAGGCCCATCCCTTGAATTAAGGGCCTTTTTTTCCAGTTTATATAAAGGAGCAAATAAGCTATTTTTTTTCTGTAACACCTTGGTTGGAGTGTTACATTAGAAATGCAAAACAAAGCACATATACAAAAAAATTACATTCACTCACACAGTAATAAAGCATGCAGACAAATAGAGCGGCACATGCATACGTATGTATGTATATATGTAAACATGTCCTGCACATCACAAGATCTTTAACAAGAATGAAACAGTCAACACATAAGCAAGGCAGATGTATGTTGCAGGGCATCTATCTAGCTGTGAGAGCAGGTTTGGTTGGTAATGAGCCAGTTTTTAAGATTGGATTTAAAAGTATTGAATGTGGTGTGTTCTTTTACTCCAGGTGGTATAGTGCTCAAGATGTTACCAACACTCATTACCCAAAAGTGGTGCGTCTGTGGGGGGGGGCTCACATTCTCCTTTTCTGGTGGCTCTACTGGTTTCAGTGGTGCAAGTCCATTTAGTATTTTGTATATACAACAGGCATATTTAAATGTCTTGTGATTCTCAAAAGATAAAACCTATATTTACTGAGGATATGACAGCAGTGATATGAATAATTTTTCCTTTTTCTGGCCTTTTTGTTCAGTGATTCCACATGTTTGAGTATAGCTATAATGAGAATAACACGAGAGAAAATCATGGCATGCAGGAACATTCTGGCTTCATGGACAGTCTGCGATGGTAGGATGTGTTTAAAATTCTCCAGGTTGAATTTGATCATGTTTGATATTTTTTTTAATGCGTCTTGTAAGGGAATACTGTAGAATTGCACCAAAGTATTTAACATCTCTGACCAATTCCCGCTTTTCACCTTTTTAAAAATACATTTGAATGATTCATTGGTCAGTGTGGTTTATCGAAAAGAAACGCATCCCTTTGAGAATAATCAAGCACACCTACTGGATTGAAAAGGAATGGAAAAAGAAGCCAAAAGTCCAAAGAATAACTTTGAAAGACCTTCAGAAAGCCTCAAGAACTATTTCTCATGACCATTTAAAAAGATTAAAAGAACGTTTAGCACCTTGAAATCAAAATATTAAGTAGATATTAAGGGCTGAAGACATTTGCACAATACTGTACATTTCCAAAGAATGTCATTATCTTGTTTTATATTCATATGTAACAGAAAAATACATGCAAGTCTATTTTAGAAAAGGAGGAACAGGTTTATTATATTCCTTCACATACATTTAAGTTTAATTCATAGTAGTACTTTACCTGAAAGTTGCTAAATTAAGTTTTTGCTCAGTAATGTGTTAGACAAATCAGATTTTATTCAGAAGCTCCATAATTTAAGTGTTTTATTGAAGTTTAGCTCATTTCTTTGTTGTAAAAACTGCTGCCATTTCCAGTGTTATTTTGTCAGCTGCTGATTGATGAACAGACTGGTACCAATATCGTGCCTGTACAGTAAGTGAGCCGGTTTGGAGGATCAAAACTAGACTTTTCCCATGCAAACATGTTAGTCTGACAAAATCAAAGCCGTCAAAGCAGGACTAACTCATCCAGTTGACGTGGTTAAGCCTTAACTTATTCCTGCATGAATCAGGGTTGCTGCTTAAAGTATTGGATTCGTGGATGAAATGATTAATGAAATGATCAAAGTGTGATTACTCTGAGACCTTTCGGTTAGTATTAAGGAAACGGGAAACATTTTTAAAAAGTAAAGCTTTAATCTAATCCAGGACAGAGCCGTAGACCTCCACTTCACACAGGCACACGTACACAGCTGGTTTTGGAATGAAGATGTTAACATAGCGGCCATCCATCCCTTCAGTCCCGTTACAAAAAAATTCAACAGTAACGTCTTCTGGGATGCTGTCAATCCCGGCACACCTGGCAGAAAGAGCAGAAATCACTTGGTTAGCTCAGAGAAAGTTCATGGCATGCACTTAATTTTTTACCACTCTGCCATATCTCATATTTAATGAATATCAAGGGATGTACCGATAAAAGAGCTATATACACACACACACTGCTCATCAGCAGAGTGCTCTCATTGGTCCAGGACCTTATTGTTTGTTTTTTTAATCTTTTTTTCAACTCAAATTAAAAAACTGTCGTATTTCACTCAATTATAATTTTGCAAATTTATATTTATTATTACTTTTTTCAGTCTCCAGTTATTTGAATTACTTAATAATTTTGCATCTTCGTTAATGGAAGGGTATGAATAGTTTTTGCAGACAGCTGTATATAGATTACATTTACACAATGATGCCTTACTATCACTGTCACATGTCCAAAACAATACTGCAAAGCCCCCCCTATATTAAAGCTGATATATCGTGCATCCCTAATCATCACATATGTGCAAGAAGGACATTCTCCCAATTGTACAAGTATAGCTGCAGAAGTCCAAGATATATTAGTGCATGCACGTTACCTGGGATTGTCATTGCCATTGTTGTCAAGAGACTCCCCAATGCGGATCTCGCCTCCAGTCAAATATTGTGTAAAATTCTGTAGGCCAGTTATCTTAACAGAAAACACTTTGTGTGTTTTGCGTAGATCCAGTCTCCACCAGGGGCTGTTTTCAAGCGCTGTGCTCGTGCAGGACACCTTCTCCCAAATGTTGTTACGATTCCCATCGATGGCATTAAATGCAAAGCCATTTTCGTACAGCGATGACTGAGTGGCTCTTCCTTGTAGTGCCAGGTTCTCTCCTGCAAAATAAATAGGGGAAGTAAAGTTTAAACACTGTCAAAGAAGCCTAAAGGTTGTGAAGTGAATTCTGTAGAAGACATTGGTTTAAAACAAAAAGTCAAACATTCCTGGGGTGAAATTTTGTTCATGTGGCAGTTTCATATTTTAGTTTTTTTGTTTGTTTATCTTTAACAGAAACGGGAAGAATAAGTTTGTATCACCATTTCTGGAAGTAGGACAGAACATTCAAGGGAAACATTTTCTGCATCATGACTGTCAATCAGTAAAAAACAAGTTGCATTTGGACCATTAAAAGGGACAATTTAGTGCTCTGAAATCAGTAGTGAAGAGCCCTGTACTCACTATATAGGCCCCTGCTTGAAAATGACATACCCATAATGAAATCAGTATACCGTATCTCTGCAATCACAAGGTTTGTTTGAATACTATTGGAGCCATTAAATGAAATGAAAAGTACTTTATTAATCCCAGAGGAATATTTCATGATAAAAGAACAAATATGAGATTCATTAAGATGGGTGAATAACAGCATATGTGTGCCTGGTAAAGAATAAATCAAGATGGCACATAGCACAAATGAAAAAAGTTTCAGGCTTGCCTATAAAAACAAAAGAAACAGTTTCAGGATAAATATAATGCTGTAGCTCCAAATCTCCACCACATCATAGTACAATATGTAAACATTATCTCTGCAAAGGTCAGCTCTGATAAAGTGAAGCAGAACTAAATTAGAGAGTTTCTGATACAGACGGTTCCAGTGAGGTATCCAGATTGGCTGTTTTTGGCACAGTATAGCCATGTTTTCAAAATCCCCCATTTGGGGGATCTCAAGTTTTAAAAGGATAAATAAGAAATGACTCAAGTCAAAATCCCAGATTTGAAACACTGAAGGGAGCATTTGTAAAAATGCACTCTTCCATCCTGTTTGTACTGTCATATCTTTTTAAAGGATGGGAATTTGACATCATGAATGGAGTTTTGGGTAATTCAGGGGTCACTCTTTTCGTTACATTTCATATTTGTGAGGATCCAGCATCAATAAAACTGTAGAGAGGAATAACATAAATGAGTTCTTACCAGTCGGAGCACGGTAACCAAAGACCTCCACTTCACAGAGTGATAAATATTTTTTTAAACCAGGTAAAACTACAGTCACATAACGTCCCTCCACACGCTCGGTGAACGTTATAGGATAGGAAGCCCCAGCTTCAACAAAAGGAATTGTTGCAACCCTAAAAGATAAAAAGTTTGTCAGTAGGTTCAGGATACGGTGGAAGGTTTCTCTGGCTTCTGTCTTTCTTTTAGAAAATCTATAATAAAGATTCTGTAGCCGTTGGTGACAGTCACATGAACTTAAACTGTTCACTCACTTTTGGTTTTCAGCACCATTATATAGGACAGAGTTTCCAACATGAACCTCTGACCCGTTAATCCTCTCTGCACAACAGTCTCCTCTGTTGGTTATTACAATTGAGGTGATTATATAGGAATCTAGCAGGTCCACTCTCCACCAGGGGTTGGTTTGTCCTGCGGTGTGGGTACATGATCCCTCCTTAAAGATAGAATTTCGGTTTCCGTCGATAGCGTTGTAGGCAGCTGCGTAAACATCCCATTCTCCGCTGTAACGTGCAGACTGAGTTGCTTTGCCACGTAGAGCCACATTTTCTGGAAAGAAATGCATATTATGTTTAGTTTGTTTCCGGTAGTGTTGATAAAATATATAATATTGATAATAAATATAGAATGTGTATGTGTGTATTAATAAAAGCTGTTTGGGATTAGTTTCCCATTGGAGTTCACATAAATATATCAGATGTTGAAACTGAAGCATTCTACATCTCAAAAACATTGGAACAGGGTGATGTTTAGCTACCTGTGTAGCATCTTCTCTTCTTTGTCTACTGATAACAAGCTGGATGGTCCCTTTTCCTTTTTAGCCTGCAGGACACAATGTCCTAGATCCATCTGACAACAGAACTTTTCCACTTTGCCCCTCAGACTATTTCAATGAGCCTTGGCTGGGAGAAGATGGTGGCATTTCTGGATCATGTTCACACATGGCTTCTTGTTTGCACGACAGAGCTGCATTTATGGATTTCACAGTTAATTTTTTTTACAAATCATTTCTGGAAGTGTTCTTAAGTCCATGCAGTAATCTCCAGTAGAGAATCATGCCTGTTTTAATGCAGTGCTGCCTGAGGGCAGCTTTGTCCCATGCGAGATTCTTCCTGACTCTCTGAATCTTTTGATGATTTATATACACTGTAGATGGTGGGATCTTCAAAGTCTTCACAATTTTATGTTAATGAATATTTTTCAGAAATTCTTCCGCAACTTTTAGACACAATTTGTTGCAGACTTGTCATGTTAGTGATCAGTTAATCTAATTTGTTGTCAAATGCTACTCCAGGAGTTTTTTATTGTTTGTGCCAACTATTTTCCATCGTTTTTTAGCCCCTGTTCCATCTTTTCTGAGACGTGTCACTGCCATTAAATTCAAAAACTTCTTCTGAATAACATGTCTCATATCACCAGAACTGTAATGATGTGCATAGGTGTTTTGAAAGATTGATGCTACTATTATAGAGGTGTTTTTTTTTAGACTGCACAGAATTAGAAAAGAAAAAAAACCTCTTACTCACGGGGTGAGTATGCCGAATACACTGGCAGAAAGAGCAACAAACACAATGTTGCTATGTGTTTCATAATTCTGGTTAAAAGAGAAAAGATAGAAAAATCATCAAGACAGTATCCAACAGATTTCATGTATTTTTGACTGACTGCTGGATAAATTTGTGCAATAAAAAATAACAGAACTTTGCATTTATCTTTAAATTAATAATAAACTTCTAGCTTTCATTTAAAGCTGTGAGCAGTTCCTGATCTGAGCAGATTAATAATGGAGTTATTTCTGCACAGCTGATAGGTTTTATTTCTATTGATGATACTTTTCAAAGTGAAGTTTCAGTACATTTAGGTGAAAGTGTGATTTAAGCCTAAAAGAAGCTCTGATGAAACAAGCAGTAAGAGGAATGAAGAAGTAAATGCATACCCTGCTTCCTTGTTGGACAGATGTTTTGATGACTTGAGTAATGTAGTACCTCAGCCAAGATAATAACCAGTCTTTTAAATATTGAGGTTGTTTCACACATTATCCAATCACAACACTTTGCTTCGTGTACTCCCCTCATGCCATATACGTTCTAGCGGTTATCACTGAGTTCACTGAAATGTGTAACGAAGTTCAGTGAACTCTTCTTTATTTTCTCTTTTTTTTTCCCATACCCTCATTTTATTTTGTATACTCCACAGGTACATCCAGTTCAATGCAATGTGGTTCATTGAACATCAATGGAAGTCCCCTCCTCCCCCACCCTTGGTTCTACCTAAAATCTCCCACAGCCACAGTAGAAACCATAAAGATACTTTGGGAGGAGATGGTGATTTCCAGTCTGATAATATTTGTGCTAATAAGGATGCAAAGGCAATGCTGTCGAAGTTCAATGCACTCAATGCAAAAGTGCCATTTGACACTGACTGTAACTGCTTCTGATTTAGGACTACTCCATTCAGTCCTACGTGGGCCCTGCAGATTTTCAATGTATCCCTGCTCCAACATACCTGACTGGGGTGTGTTGGAGAGCTTGTAGAACATGGCAAAATCTGACCGAGAGCGACCTAGCAGAGCCATCTTCTAAGATACTTAATTGTTTCACAACTGAGCTGCAGAGGTGTTTTTTTAAAAGAACTGTGAGATAATGCAAGGGGTTCTGTCTCTAGACCCAAACAGCAAAGCATTCTTCCAACAGGAGCCTTTATTTGTCTTTTCACAGACCTTTGTGTCAGATTTAGAAAAACTCAAACATGAGGTTCATCAAACCAGGTGGCTTCTCCAGAGGAGAGAGAAAAATGGTGAAGACAGGCCAGCTACTCTACTTGCTGCTATTCCAGTCAGCACTTTATCCTGTGAGAGAAGTTTCCTAGTTCTAAAACTGATTTATAAAATAAACACCTTAAGACCTCTATGACTGATACCAGGTTAAAGACGCATTACGTAACTTAATTCTGACCTTAAAACTCCACATTTCAGGCTCCTTTTCTGCCACAGTGACATCTATCATGTGCATTTCTGGAGCCGTCGCTTCCCAGCAGCATCCTTAGGAAGCCGCACTATACAACTTTTTCATCCGGGATGTTGCAGCCAGACTTGGCTTTATGCAGCACGTCACGCACTTTTAATGGTTTCAGTATATTTCGGCAAGACTGAAGACAGAAAACAGTTTGGAGGTTTCCACCATTTTTACAAATTTAATAGCTGAATCACAGATTGTTTACAAAACAGTAAGTTAGTAAAGAAACAGAAAATAAGAGTCTTGTTTGTCTCCATCACTGGTAATGTTGGTCATTTTAACCGAACTGTTAATCCCCTCTTCTTCTGCATTTCTCCATTTTAAGAAAACCTTGACCTTCATCAAAAGGTAGCTTTTTTTTTTTTTTTTTTTAGTTCAGGCGGACTTTTGGACCCTGTGAGAGGCTCAGTAAGTGATGTGCTTGTTGCCTTTTACCCACCTTAAATATTTACATGGAAAAACAACCAGTTTGAGTAACTAAGAGCAAAGTCTTTGGAATTTGATCTTTGGGTTAGTATCAGTGTAACAAAACAAAATTTTTGCAAGTGAAATAAAATTTTTAACTTATCTAGGACAGAGCCGTAGACCTCCACTTCACATAGGCACAGGTACACATTTTGTTTTGAATTTAAAGATGTTAACATAGCGGCCATCCATCCCTTTATTCCCATCATACTGAAATTCAACGGTAGCATCTTCTCCGATGCTGTCAATCCCAGCACACCTGGCAGGAGAAGCAGAAATCACTTAGTTCGAAAAAGTTGATGACATGCATATAGATAGATAGATAGATAGATAGATAGATAGATAGATAGATAGATAGATAGATGTGTGTTTGGGGGGAAATGGAGGAAATAATTTCCATGTTATGTGATAATTTAGTGTAAACTTGTGAAATGTGTCATGTTATAACGTCATAGTTTATATTTTTGAAACGTAAAACATGATACTGTTTGTTGTTAGAACATGGAACACAAGATTATGCAGATGTTGCGACCTAGAAATATTGGAGCTAAATACATTTTATGGAGATGTGATAGACATTTTTGTCAAGCAGAAAAAATTGCAATGTCAACATTATCATAGTGTTCTCCTAATGTCCAATCTTTCCATGTCTCAGCCTAGTATGAAGTACAACTTAATCCCATTTGGACATATTTTAACCTACTACATGCACAGTTTCCTCAGCTGCAACTATTAATCCAGTTAATGTTCCACATTTTCACCACAAAATGTATCAAATAACAAAATAGGTTTCACATTTCTACAGTAAACCTATCACATTATAATGTAATAAGTACCTTTATTTCATTTGCGACAGCTCAATGCTTCTAGTTTTGTAGATGAAATGTGATCTACAAATAAACTTGCCTTAATAAACTGGGGAAATGATTGCAAACTAAGTAGAGTTTTAATCTAATCCAGGGGAGATCCATAGACCTCCACTTCACAGATGCACAGGTAGGATTTTTTCCCTGGAAGAAATATGTTAACAAAGCGGCCATCCATCCCATTGTTCCCATTACAATGAAATTCAGTAGTACTATCTTCTGGAAGCCTGGTCATCGAGGCACACCTGTCAGAAGAAACAGAAATCATTTAGTTATTGAAAAAGTTGATTAGATTCAATTAATTTTCATTTATATCTTATTTAATAATTACCTAAAGCTGAACATGACATTGTATTGGGCACCATTCCATGCCAACACAACCAAGGCTGTCCATTTCACACTTATTAAGTTTTATGAATCTATGATCATGTTTCAACAAGCAAAATTTAAAATGAATGAGAACAGGAATTGGGGATGCCCATTAAGAAGGAAATTTGGCTTGTTTGGCTCTTTGGCTGTTACTCTCACCTTGTTATTTGCTCATATTTTCCGTGTGCCAGTTTCTCTCACATTTATATATATATACCTCCCCTGTGTAAACCCTCATTTTCACTTTTACTGGTAGCTGGATTTCCAGTTACATAAGACTGACATTTGAAAATTACATTGTTTGGAACGATAAGACAGTGTGCTGCACAGTCGAGAAGATTTCATCATGAGTGGGACAAAAACATTCTCCCCACTGGTCAACGGTACCTGCAACAGTAAAAGATGTATAAGTGCATTCACATTACCTGCGATTGTTGTTGCCATTGTTGTCAAGAGAGTCCCCAATAAGGATCTCGCCTCCATTTAAATATTCTGGATAACCGTGTAGGGGGGTTATCTTAACGGAAAACACTTTGTGCGTTTTGCGCAGATCCAGTCTCCACCAGGGGCTGTTTTCAGAATTTGTGCAAGAGCAGGACCCATGATCCCACATGCTGTCATGATTCCCATCAATGGCATTTAATGCAAAGCTATAATAATTATACAGTGATGACTGACTGGCTTTTCCTTGGAGTGCAAGGTTCTCTCCTGTAAAATAGGTTGGTTTTGTTTAAGGTTAGGTGGTGATGGTGATGAGGGGAGTAAAGTTTAAAAAACATCTGTTTTGTGACAGAATTAAACTAAAAATTTTAAAAGAGCTGTGCAATGTAGATTTTATTATATTTTCATCTGTGCTTTTTTCTTGTGTTTTTGATGCTTTGCCTTCTTTGTTATGAAATAGATTGTTGATGGCTCCTTCTGGCATGGGCTAACTTTCTGCCAGTTAATATTCAACCAGTGTGTGATGTCATTTCTGAACACTACGTGTTGTTAAGCTTGTCGCTAAATTGGTAAGATATAGATTTTGGTCAATCTTCAGGCTTCTAGCAAATAAACTGTAGAGAAGAACTATTGATGAATTAATAAAAGAAACAGACGGCTTAAATTCTCACCAGTTGGAGCTCGGTAACCAAAGACCTCTACTTCACAGAGTGTTAAAGCTTTGTTTGAACCAGGTATGACTACAGTCACATAACGTCCCTCCACACGCCAAGACAAAGTTATAGTGTGTGAAGTCCCATCAGGAATTGAAGGAATTGTGGCAACCCTAAAAAGTAGAAAGACTGTCATCAGTAATGTTCAGGATCTTTTGGATGGGTACTCGGTGGTAAGGCTCTGTCTTTCTACAAGAAAATTCCTAAAAACAACTGTAACATGTTAAACTGAATTCAGATGATGCTTCTGTTGCTGTGAACTTCAGTCATTTTAAAGGGAACAGGAAAGATGGCAAATGTGGTAATGAATGCTCAAAAGTGAAAAATAAAAAAGCAAGTGAGAAATAAAGATTCTGTATCCGTCAGTGATACATGTAACTGTCACATGAACTACACTGGTTAACTTGTAATGTTCACTCACCGGTTGGTTTGAGCACTATTATATTGTTCAGAGTTTCCAACATAAACCTGTGCCCTGGTAATCCTCTGTGCACAACAGTCTCCTCTGTTGGTTATTATGATTGAGGTGATTATATAGGAATCTAGCAGGTCCACTCTCCACCAGGGGTTGGTTTGTTCTGCGGTGTGGGTGCATGATCCCTCAAAAAAGTTAGAATTTCGGTTTCCATCGATAGCGTTGTAGGCAACTCCAAAAACATCCCTGTTTCCAAGGTAAAGTGTAGACTGAGTTGCTTTGCCACGTAATGCCACATTTTCTGAAAATAAAATACATGTTATGTTTTGTTTCCATATGGTAGTGTTGATGAGATACTACCAGCCAACGTTTGGACACACTTTCCCATTTTTGTTCCATCGTTTTTTTGAGATGTGTTCTAGCCATCAAATCCAAAGTGAGTTGCATACATATCTTTGTTATTATGCAAGTTCTTCTAAATGGAAACTGTTATCACTACTAATTATGTCACATATCACCAGAACAGTAATGATGTACAACTACAATGTTAAATCTTTTTTAGACAACACAGTGGAAAAAAAGAAGAAAGAGCAAAAAATAATTAAAAAAATCCCATCTTACTCACTGAATGTGTATGCTGAATACACTGGTACAAGGATCAGGAAACAAACTGTTGCTATGTGTTTCATGATTCTGGTTAAAAGAGAAAAAGATAGAAAAATCATTAACAGTGTTTTTCACATCTCGTGTATTTTTGACTGACTGCCGGAGAAATTTGTGCAGTAAAAACAATAGAAGTTTGCTGCAATGATCTTTAAGTTAAGAATAAACTTTCATTTAAAGCTGTTGGGAAGATGGTGGTTGATCCTGCTCTCAGCAAATTAATAATGTAGTTCAAAGTTTGGACATAATTTCCCATTCAGTCTAATGGGTATGTCCTAACTTTTGACTGTTACATATCTGAACTCCTGATTTTTAGAGTGATGATACTTTTCACAGTATAGTTTTAGTATATTTAGGTAGAAGGCAAATTTTAAGCATAAAGAAGCTCTGATGGAATAATCACTAAGAGGAATAAAAAA
>JBBBVU010000006.1:4668114-4691438 GCA_037177055.1 Atherinosoma microstoma
GAGCTTCCGTTTGGACCTCGGTACCTCAAGGAGCAGCAGGTCAGCTGACCTGAGGCACCGAGCAGGATGGTAGGGGTGGAGATGCTCAGAGAAGTAAGGGGGGGCCAGACCGTTTAGACATTTAAAAGTAAATAAAAGAATCTTAAAATGTACTCTAAAATGCACGGGCAGCCAGTGGTGGGAGGCCAGGATGGGGGTTATGTGCTCCCTCTATACATGCTCCAGTTAGGAGGCGAGCGGCTGCGTTTTGCACCAACTGGAGACGTGCGAGGGAGGACTGGCTAACCCCAAAATAAAGTGTGTTACAGTAATCCAGCCGGGATGTAACGAAGGCATGGATTACTGTTTCAAAGTGCCGTTGTGCAATAAAAGGTTTGACCTTAGCCAGCTGTCTGATGTGGTAGAAGCTGGACTTCACCACAGAGCCGATTTGCTGATCCAATTTAAAATCACTGTCCATCTTAAAACCCAAGTTTGAAACTGATGGCCTCAAAAAACCGGCCAAAGGGCCGAAGTCAACAGGGAGGAGTTCACAAAGACCACTAAGACCAAACACCTTCACCTCAGTTTTTTTTCTCATTGAGATGTAAAAGGTTGAGAGCCAACCAGGCTTTGATGTCTTCAAGACATGCCAGAAGTGGTGCAAGGGAGAAGGCATCTTTCTTTTTAAGTGGCACATATAGCTGACTATCATCAGCATAAAAATGATAAAAAATGTCTTCTCATGATAGATCCCAGTGGCAATAAATGCAAGGAAAAAAGCAAGGGCCCCAAAACGGACCCTTGTGGAACCCCAAAGGGAAGCGGAGCAGAGCTGGATTCAGCGTTTCCAGACTCACACTCATGCTTCTGTCAGAGATAGGACTTGAACCACTCCAGTGCAGTACAACGGATGGCCACTAGGTGGTGTAACCGAGCCACTAAAGTGTTGTGGTCCACGGTGTCAAATGCTGCTGTTAAGGAAAAAAGGAATTCTTTGTAATATTGCGTGCTATTCTGACTTTTTGTGTAATTCAAATTAAATCATATTGTTGTGTTTTTAAATGAATAATAGTGCAAATAGGCATGAATAGCAAATTGTTAATGTGCCTCCTGCAGGTGGGACTGAATGGACAGAAGTAGACTTTTTTTTATTATTGGCTCTGGTTTTGAAACCAAACATATTTATTTGTTGTCAAAACAAATTGTTGTTTTTAATAACAACTTATAAAAGTAAAAGTGTCCAGTTAATCAATGTAACTGTTGTAATATGTTATGGCAGTAAAAAGTGTAACAGAAAAATCCCAAAGGGAATGATGGAAGGAATAAACAAACAAACAAACAAACAAACAAACACACAAACACATAAATAAACAAAGAAACAAAGAAATAAGTCCATTATTTCCCATGAGCGCCTGACATTAAATCTCGCGAGACTTGAAATGTATCAGCGCGTTTGCGGCTGCGCAAAATCATTCGAAAACTTGCACGGTGAGGGACGCCGTGGAGGAGAAAGACAACGCAACGAGCTAAACACACAATGGCGACGGCGGCGACAACGGCAGGCGGAACGGGTTCAGGCGGACCAGCCACTGGCCCGGTCGGCGGCGGAAACGTGGTGGGACGAAAGAAAGATGGTGGTCCTTCTACGAAATTCTGGGAAAGTTCAGAAACCATATCCCAGTTGGAAACGGTGCGATTGTGGATCGGAAAGCACTACAAGAAGGTGAGCTAGCTGCTCCATTGATTTGTATGAAAGGCCCGCGTCTCTGTAGCACAATGGAGCTCTGCTATCTCGGTTAGCTTTTGTTGTACAGGGCTAACTAGAGATTGGGTTTTTACTTGGATATTATTTACTCCCGTATGTATTAGTAAACAGTAAGACATGTCTGTGTAAAACATCACAATTTCAAAGGACTGTAACTTTACTTGAGTGAAGCTGTTAACCAATTAGCCAGCTCATGGTTAGCTCGCTAACAGTTACTTAGTACAGCTAACAACACCACACTAGTGGGACAGTTGTGTACAAACTAGCGGCAGATGCATGGTGCGGGCACCACAGTGATAAAAAAAATAACACGTGCAACTTTGCTTTGTCAATATGTAAACATAACAATAGTTCGTACAATACCAGGCCCCATAAAGGGAACGGAAAAGTCACGGGACACCCTGCAGAAGTCAGCTAGCCAGCTAGCCTCTTAGATTGTTTATTGTTAGTAACGAGTGATCAGATGAATGTGTGCTTTCTGTAGGTACAGTTACATTTAGTGTAGAATAGTGGGTTGCTTTGAGTATTGTCAACCCAGCAGCATACCAGACAGTGTGGGCTCCAGCTCCACTCGCCCTCTAAAGTTAGCTAAACAAAGACTGTTTCTCTCATGTTCATGTGCGAAACACTAACGCAAATCAATTGCTTGCATTTAAAAAAAACAAAAAAACTTTAACATCAAAACTGATTATCTATATCCAGTAACTGTTTAAGCAGTATATAAACTTGACTTAGTCTTTGTTGAAGCTACTCCAGCTTTTAAAGTGGGTGTTTCACATGCTCGCTTCTTTTTTTTTTCATATTCTTGCAACTCTCAGCATACACTGACAGAACATGATCATACTTTAGGTTATAATGTAAATTAAATCTAAAAAAAAAAAAGTCCATATTTTTGGATAGGTCTATTGAAACAACATATCACCCAGCATCCATTGGCACAAGCCTTGAGTCTTTTAAAAATCCAGTTTCAACTAAAATAGTGACCTGTCCTTGGGTGCAAGTGAAAACAACAGATATGATAATGAAGAAGACGTGATCAAGCCTAATCATCCATGAATCATAATTGTCTTAATTGTTCCACAAATCGTGTTGTTGTTCTTTGACTATGAGATACTTGTTTGATTAATGTGCATTTTTCCTTATTTATATGATTGTAAATTAACCAATAAATGCTTTTTTAAGCTTAATTGTATTAAATTTTTCTACCTTTGCTGTAAGTGTTGCTAAAATAACTGCAAGATCGTTTTAAAATAATAGAATTGTTTGTAATTGTTTATGGCAGAAATGTGAAATTGTGCAGTTAAGATGTGCAGCCTCACTTGTTTGTGTAGATTAGTATTGCTGATGTGTGCTAATGAATGTTTTTTTTCTCTTTCTCTTATCCTAGCATGTCCAAAATGACTCCCCATCCAGTAAATCCTTGGCAGGTCTCGTGGTCCAGCTCCTGCAGTTCCAGGAAGATGCATTTGGACGCAGGGTCAACAATCCTGCTCTTACCAAGCTGCCTGTAAGCAAAAGCTCGTAACTCTTTGTAGAACCATGAACTACTTTCTTAGTTGTACCTTCAATGCAAAGATATGACATTGCAATTGTTCCTTTTCCCTCTTTAGGCCAAGTGTTTCCTGGATTTCAAAGCAGGAGGGGCTCTCTGTCACATCTTGGGGTCGGTTTACAAGTTTAAGAGTGAGCAGGGCTGGTGAGTTGCATAGTTTATTTGTGAGCAATTAGCTTCTTTGTGACAAAGTGGCACATCTTGCTTGTGAGTGTACACAACAGCCTTTCAAGTAAAGTTAGTGACTGCTGTATTAATAGTAGAGCTCAACCAGTTGACTTATTTTTGTTTCTCAAACTTAACACTGGATTAAATGTTGTTTGATATCAGTCTTATAATTTACATTATGTAGATCTGAATAGATACATGAATATCTTTAGAATTTCACCAGTTGTAATAGCCGTATCTCATGATACATTTTGTTGTGCTCTCTATGAACCACTCTTAGGCGAAGATTTGACCTGCAGAATCCCTCCCGGATGGACAGGAATGTGGAGATGTTCTTAAATGTAGAGAAGAACCTGGTCCAGGTATGAGCCAATGAGTCTAAATACAGGTTGCTGACTGTAGATGCTTTGCATGTGCCATTTGTAACAGTTATAACAGTCCTACTTGTGCCTGAAAACAAAAACAAACACTCATTTTACCTCTAAAAATGTGTGGTGTAAATATCAGTGAAAGTGTTTGTTTTGGTAAGGTTGTCTGATTTTGGTGTATGTTTTATTTATTTTTACTTGTAGAACAACTGTTTGACTCGGCCCATTGTCTTCTTATCGCCGGACGTAGAGCAGAAACAGGCCAGTAAGCTCAAAGACATCATCAAAAGGCACCAGGTGAGCTTAAAAGGAACAAGGAAATGAATGTGTTGTGTCAGTCTGTGTCTTTAAGTGTTAATTTACTTTTAACTTGTATCCTCTCCAGGGCTCCATTACTGAGGATAAGTCAAAGGCCACCCATCACATTTACCCATCTCTGACTCAGCAAGAAGAAGGTTGGTTGGAAATATATGTAACCAACCGATTAAACTATTACCTGCAAAACATTTATAGCTTTATTTCTTCATTTTCCTTTGTTCACATTAGCCATCCTAGCAACCCGAAACTAACTTCCAGTCTGAATAGAAAAGGTTTGAATGTTTAGAAACACATCAAAATTCCCTTTTCATGTGATAACAAAAAGCATGAAATGCCAAACAAATGCACGACTTGGTAAATTTACTAGTGGTTAGAACAAGTGAACTGTTTGTGTCATTGTTGGGCTATGTGTTCTTTCTGTATCAGATGAATGGCTGCGTCCGGTTATGAGGAAAGACAAGCAGGTGCTAGTCCACTGGGGTCTTTTCCCAGACAGGTGAGCTGAAAGGAGCATTGAGAGGAGTTGTATCCATGTTTCATAATTTTAAGAGTATTTGAAATTGTGTGATTGTTTTCAAGTCATTCAGTACAACTTCAGGTATTTTCTAAGATAAAGTAAACAGAAAAGACAGATCTCTGAGAAGTGTCTGAATACTTGGCGTGTCCTTTCAATGACCTGTGGTTGTCTTTGCCCTGCTAGCTATGACACCTGGGTATCAGCCAGTGAGGTGGACGCAGATGTGGAAGACCCTCCCAGCACTGACAGAGCCTGGAAGGTGAGTGGTGATTAGCAGCCATTCTATTGTCAGATCTTAAATGTCACATGTTAATAAAAACAAAAGAGTTGGCACTGAATTAAACTAATAACATTTTAATTTAAACAACAAAATGATTTTTCCTTCCTAGAGAAAGATCACAGGCCCATGTGAGTACGGCAGATACAACATATTTATCAAATGAGGCTGTTTAGACTATAAACTAAACGGCCTCATTGAATTTTATCTGGATCTGACCAGTTCTTATGTAGCAAGAGGTTGTTTTACTTGTATCCTACCAGCAAAGGAAGTCGGTGGGATTGAGGAGGTCTTCGAAATATTCCTTCCACTGACCGAAAACGTCCCGAGTTGAGGTCAGCAGCCTCCTATTTCCACTGTACACAGTGTTGACGGAGCACTGCTTCCCCCTCCTGAGCCGTCGGATGGTGGACCAGAACCTCCTTGAAGCCGTGCAGAAGTCTTCCTCCATGGCCTCTCCGAACTCCTCCCACGCCCGAGTTTTTGCCTCAGCGACCGTCAAAGCCGCGCTCCGCTTAGCCTGCCGATACCCGTCAGCTGCCTCCAGAGTCCCACAGGCCAAGAAAGCCTGATAGGACTCCTTCTTCAGCTTGACACCGTCCCTCACTGCCGGTGTCCACCAACGAGTTGGGGGATTCCCGCCTCGACTGGTACCGACGACTTTACGGCCACAGCTCCGGCTGGCCGCCTCAACCATAGAGTCGTGGAACACAGCCCCGCTGTGTTCCCCTCACACGGGACATGTTCGAAGCTCTGCCGGAGGTGGGAGTTGAAACTCCCTCTGACAGTGTGTCATTGTGACATAGTTGCTTGCCTGATGGACATTTCCGAATGAATTTTTTAAAAGGAGTTGCAAGCAGAAGGATTGTTGAAAATGAAACAGCTTTTTTCTTCGTGCCACAAAATAATCTGAAACTCAGGTTTCAGTGGGTAGAGCTGAGACGCGTCCAATTGGAAACAAAGGGAGATCAGATCATCAGTATGAAGTCGTGATGTGCCAGTCTGATTATTAATGTTTAATAAACAGTGGAACAGCGCTATGATGATGAACGAGAGCCTCATGTCTCTTCATTTTCTGATCAGGTGCATGCAAAGTGGGTTCTGGACACAGATGCCTTCAATGAATGGATGAATGAGGAGGACTACGAGGTGGACGAGAACAAGAAGCCAGTCAACTTCCGACGTAGGATCTTCCCCAAAGAGGAAGAGGTAGGTGTTTTTGCTGCATGCTTTAGATTTTTAACTTTGGTTCTTTATTAAACCTTAAAACGTGAGTTGTTGTCAGCGAATTAACTGATCGTGTCCAACTTGATAATTGATTAATTTTAGAACTACAGGAAAATTTATCTTCAAATATGTTGTTTATCAAAGGTGTAAATCGGCAAGTTGTCCAACACCGATTTCTAATTCTGCACTGATGACGTCTTGATTTAGTTTTTTTAAAAGTTTTTTTTAAGTTTTGCTCGAGATGCTTATGTGCAAGAGGATGTTTTTGCTGCAAGATTGCGCGGCTTTGCTTTGTGTTTCGTGCTTCGTTGTCCTCCTCCTTCCATATCTGGCTTCAGTCTGTTGCTCATCCTTTTCTAAACCTTTCCTCACACTTTGTCTCCTTCCACCGGTTTTCAGGGTTCCTGTTCATGTTAATAGCTTGTTTTATCTAAATTCTGGATTTAGAAAATCAGGCAGAGGGCTGGATTTCATAGCCAACAGCTGCCACATAATTACCATGATGAAGAAAACATTGAATTTTTTTTCAGAACAATAGAAATGTTTTTGTCTTGGCTTGGTCACTGATGCCATCTGGAAATATGCTCATGCTTCCAGGAACATTAGCTGAAGACAATAGAAATTTGATTTGGATTTTTTTTTTTAAAGAAGACCACAGAAATTTGGTGACCAACCAAAAACTTACTATCAGACTAGTTATGGCATGCATCACCAAAGTGAACCATTGGTGAAGGTTAGGATAAAAGAGAACGGTGAACCCTGGTTGTCTCCTCCACCACCCACCAAGGCATCCCCCCTTCCCTGCCGTCTTTCTCCCACCGCTTCCCCTCCTTGTGTGTGCGACCGTTCCATCCTCTCATTCTGCGGCTCTTTCTCTCATCCTCCATCCCTCGCTCCCTGCGCTGCACGGGGTTTGTCTGATCAGTCTTCCCGTACACCTGATCGCAAGGAGCGCAAGACCAACTCTGCCGGCAAGAAGAGGAGACGCTCGCCCTCGCCACCCAGCACTCCTGTCGAGTCCCGCAAGAAGGGAGGAAAGAAGGGGTAAGAGAACCAGTTTCATTAAACCCAAAAGTGTGCAAACTATCTTCAAATTCATTTAGCATTGCCCTTAAACGTGAAGGTATTGGTTTCTGTGTGGGACCTATATCAGAAACAGCAAAACAAAATCATTAGCTTTATTTTTCTTCCCAAATGATTGATCATGCAAAGAAGTTCTCTAAATTATGATGCGTTTCCAGTTGCTTTTAACAGAATTTCCTTGTCTTAGGAACCCAGGGCCATACTGGAAGCGACGGGGTCACAGAGGAGGAGAAGAAGAAGACACAGAGGAGGACATGACAAAGGACTTGGACGACTCCTCGGCGGGTGCCAGCATGGAGGAGGGCAGCGTGTCTAAGAATGGTATGTGCTGAAGTACACAATAAGACAGGATGCTACCTTTTAATGTTGCATGACCACTATGAATAATGAGTTTGGAGAAAATGTGTTATACCATTAATGATGGAAATAATTGTTTGTTCAAACACCAGTCATATAAAAACAAATGTATGCAATTTAACAGTGATGCTGAAATACAGAAAACTGAAGAAGGCATTATACCCACACTTGAAAGCTGTTTTCTACACATAAACACTTGATAATTTCAGAAAAAATCCTGAAGAGTTCATGTTCACACAACAAGGAAGGCTTTGTGCTGGGAATGTGAGGGTGGAGGAGTATGGGAGCAGTTGTTTAGAGCATACTATAAACAGCGGGTGATGTCAAAGTTACTGTCCTTTTTGTTTTTCTAAAACACTTTGAAAAAAGCTGTTTAAGCTCCTTTTTTAATTAAGTGCTGTATATATCTGTACATACCCACAATAGTGGAAGAATGAACAGCCTACAGGTCAGCAAAAAGGATAAACACTCACCAGCACAGACATGCACTCGAGCACAGCAACAGTGGATGCTCTGGAACGTTTGCGGACTCATTCATACATTACTTCACTTCCTGACGGTTTGGATTTTTCCAGGTGCCCGTGTGGAACATCTTCAAGAGAAAGTCCCGAGCAATGATTAACCTCAGCTCTTAGGTTAATCGGTCATTCTAAATTTCCCCTAGCAGTGAGTGTGAGCGTGAATGGTTGTTCGTCTTTCTGTGTTGGTCCTGCGATAGACTGGCGACCTGTCAGTGTTTACGCCTGCTAATTGCTGGGAAAGGCTCCAGCCCCCCACCCCCACCCCCCACCCCTTTTTCTGTGCATTAATTAATGATTAATTCCTTATCAATGTTGTTTTGATCATAATGCATCATATGACTGGAAAAATATTGCATGTTGTTGTTGTTTGATTCAGAATGACCTGAAAATGAGCATTAACTACAATTTTAAAATGATCAATGTGTTAGTTGCAGCTGTCTGCAACCAACTTCATATTAGCAAAATATTACTATGTTTAAATTTTTTCTTAAGCCCAATTTTCATCTGGCATCGTGTGATTAGGGTTCTGCATTCAGACTTACAAATATGCACACGTTTTTTCCTTTTTTTTTAATAATCTGATTATGTCCTTTCCTTTAGTTTTTCCTGGGGAAAAAAAAAGTTGTGATGTGGTATATGGGACTACCTTTTACAAGTATTGTACATTACAGCATAATAGATAAAAACATTCAGCATCAGGAAAACCCCCTCAGCTCCCACAGCCCAAAGATTTTTTCCCTCCCTTGATCTGCATGATTAAGATTCCCTTTAAAACCAAACACACAATCCTAACTGAAAATACTCTATTTAGACCAAGTCCCATTTGTGATGTCCCACTTTAGCAAAAGAAAAAAAAATCCTTTCTCTCCAGCTCACGCACACACATACTCGCTCTATTTTAGTGTCCTCTTTTGCAAACCTGTGTCGGTTAATGCCTGCATGGCCTCGGATGAATTATACTGTCACTGACTTGTTTTCTTGCCTTCACTGTTTCATATAGTTCATCTTTCTCTTTTGCCTCATGCACAGCAAATTCAAAGAAAGACAGTGAGAATACTCCGATCAAAGGAGGGAATGTGGCAGACTTGGGTTTGTATCTTTAAGTGGATCTATGTGCTTAGTGATAATCTGAATGAGCTGATGGATATTCAGATGTATTAGCCATTTAATGTCAGCTAACGGCTGGTTTTATTTATTTCAGATGACATGGAAGATGACTCTGTGCTGTCTGGTGGAAAGGTAAGATAACTGATCTTATTCTGTCATCAAACCAAACATTGCTAAGTTATGCATCTGAGTCAGTGTGAAATTTCACTCAATTATTTTTCAAACTGCTGCTCTTAAGGGAAAAACAGGGACTTTTATTGACACAGTTATGCCACTGTAAGCACATGGCGTTGCTACACAGATTAATGGGACATTTGTCTCATTGATGGACATAGGTTTTTACTAAAAATCCTGTTTTTTTGGGCAGTTGGTATTCCTGTTATTTGTCTAGCTCAAAAACTACAGGGACGAAGCCGGTTCAGCAGATCCAGGATGCCTTTAAAGTCAGGTATATTAGGACAGTCTAGGGTAACTAACCAAGTGACAAGGGAGATCTCACTACATGATGCTATGCCGCTGATCAACCCAGGTGTTCTGACTAGAATTGTGTGGGTTCATGTAAAATGAGCAGAGCTGATACGGTTAACTATGTTAAATTTCTTATCCAGCTCTTAGTACCTCACACCTGTCCAACTTTCTTTCTTTGTGTGCAGGATGACGAAGAACAAAGCAAAGGAGATATCAACAGACTGATGGACGCTGGTGAAGACAATGTGACTGAACAGACGCACCACATCATCATCCCCAGCTATGCTGCTTGGTTTGACTATAACTGGTAAGTTGTGATGGAGTGAAAGACATTTTCTCCTCACTGAAATCAGTTTTCATATTAGGCTCTTTTGTTTTTCTTGTGTTGTCATGGAAACATCTGGCCCTTGCCACCTTGTGTTGACATAATAAGAGACTGTAAATTTTCCTTTGACGAGGAAAGCTTGTGGCTTATATAATTTTTTTTCCCTCTCTTGCAAGCATTCACGAGATTGAGAGAAGAGCCTTGCCTGAGTTCTTCAATGGGAAGAACAAGTCCAAAACTCCAGAAATGTGAGTTTATATAAACACATCCGCCTGCCACAGTCATAAAAGTCATTTTGTTGCCACAGACTCAAAACTCATACGTCTCCTGCCATCTAATCTCATTTGGATTCTTCTTGACTCCTAAACAGATACCTGGCCTACCGCAACTTTATGATTGACACATATCGGCTAAATCCCCAGGAGTACCTCACCTCCACCTCCTGCCGCAGGAACCTGACCGGGGACGTCTGTGCCATCATGAGGTGTGCTAACTCTTTAGCTTGACCAGCTTGTCTGTTTTTATATTATGCATCATTGCAAGATATCGAGTGAATTGATAGAGCTGAAGTACTTAGTCAGCAAAATTAATGGTTTTCATTCATGTACTTAAGCATTTAATTGGAAAGTATTTAACCCTGAAAATACCAAAAAATGAAAACAGAAAAATGATTTTGGAGACATGTAGCGAGCAGAAAAATCTGTGAAACAAACTTTTTATGAATGCGTAAGATGAAACTGACTAGTGTTCTGTGGTCTTGCTGTTTCATCTTCAGGGTTCATGCGTTCCTGGAGCAGTGGGGTTTGGTGAACTACCAAGTGGATGCTGAGAGTCGCCCGTTGCCCATGGGGCCCCCACCCACACCTCATTTCACTGTGTTGGCTGACACACCCTCTGGCCTCATCCCCCTCAACCACCGTCCCCCAACGGTAAGGTCAACTTGCTCTGGAATGAAGATGAAGGAGGAGCTTGATGGAGGTTGCAAAGGCCATGGTGTGCAAAATTGTTTCACTTGATGTAACGGTGAAAAGAAAAACTGGCGAGTGAAGTTAAATATATATGGGATGCTTCAGCTTAGTTTTAAGAAGACCTTTTTTTTTTTTTACATTTGGCTCTTTAATTTGGGAAATCACCTTTTTTTTTTTTTTTTTTTTAAGAAGTGACACAATGCAACATCCTCCTATTGCTTGTTTTGTTTGGTCAACAGTCTATCCCATGACAATTAACTCTCATGACAACACTTTTTTTGTAAATATTTAGCACTATTATCAGTTGCTGAATAACTTATTCAATTGACTTATTCCCTTCATGAACATGTAGGGATTTTTGTGACTGCTTAAATGGTAAAGTTATAAAACCAAATGAAAAGGTTTACATCGGCTCTAAAACCACATTCTGTGTTGTATCCCTGCAGATTCCTCCTCCGCAGCCAATGCCTAACTTTGCAGATAAAATCAAGGACAAAGCGATCGACCTGCAGAACTTTGGTCTTCGCCCTGACCTCTACAACAAGAAAAATACTAAGGTGAGTACACAACCTGTTCAACATCATCAACTTGTTTCTTCATCTAAGATTGTATGATGCTGTCTGCGAGTGAGATAAACATACAGCAGGTACACATATGAATACAAGGCCAAAATGCAAAATCTCAAGTCTGCTTTAATTGCTTCTTCTCCCTACTTTTAGTAACACTGTGATGATTTTCTGTTCCCAGCAGGGCAAACCAGTCACCACCTCCAGAGACTGGACCGAACAGGAGACTCTGCTTCTGCTTGAGGTGAGTCTCATAAAGCAAAGTGAATTCCAGAAATCTCAGATTGGTACATCATAATACCAAAGATAGTTGGGGACAAATTTCTGATCAGAATTAAGTCCGAAAATTAGGTTGATCATCTTGCAGTCGTGGCCTGTGTCTACAAACCATGAAGAGATATGTAGATCAATGTTACACTGCTGCTGTGTCTAAAAACCAAAACAAATCTGTAGTAAATGGAAGTAAAATAAGTGAAACATAACCTTTGAAATTCAAACAAAGAAGTCTGGTTGAGTTATGGCAGCAGAAATCTGTATAATGTGTCCTACAGCTTGTACTGTGAGTATGATAAAGATAAACGATGAAGGAGCAGGGGAATTACAACTACTAAATAATAAGTAAACCAGCTAAAATATTAATATGCAATGTAGGAAATGCAGGCATATTTTAATCTGTTGGTTTACATAAACATGATACTTTTGATCTGTATCCATTCTCAAGTTGCATGATTCAGCAGATATCACCCTTGTATAATTTGCCCACATCAGACATGAACATGGCCTACAACAGGGCTATTAGACTCTGGACCTATAGGGCCACTGCCCTGCAGGTTTTAGATGTTGCCACAACACACCTGACTCAAATTAATGGGTCATTGTGTGCAGAACTTTATACAAATCTGTTGAATCCATTTAATTTATATCAGGTGTATAGGATCAGGGGACTGTCTAAAACCTGCAGGACACTGGCCCTTGAAGGCTGGAGCTGAATATCCCTGGCCTACGGTGATTTATGACAACTAACATAACGCAATGTAGCTGCTTGATAACAAGAATGGGAGGTCCCCCTTTGTTCCTTCTTTTTAAAGCCGTCTTTCTCACATACTTTTAAATGGTCATTTCCTTTTACAAGGAAAACAACATCGCTTTTATTCGTATTTGAAATGCATGCATGTTTTTAATGCAAAGTCTCTCACCTCTCCCCATATCCAGGCCCTGGAGATGTTCAAAGACGACTGGAACAAAGTGTCAGAGCACGTCGGTTCACGCACTCAAGATGAGTGTATTCTACACTTCTTACGGCTGCCCATTGAAGATCCGTACCTGGAGAGCACCGAGACATCTCTCGGCCCTCTGGCCTACCAACCCATACCATTCAGCCAGTCTGGAAACCCTGTCATGAGCACAGTAGCCTTCCTGGCCTCTGTAGTGGACCCCAGAGTGGCATCAGCTGCCGCTAAGGCAGCCTTAGGTGAGAACTTGTGGCAAGAATCAAAGAAATATGTTTTGATGATGAAGCTTTTTCTCATCGTCAAACTTAACTGTCATACATTTGTTTATTTGCAATAGGTATTGTGACTGCTTGTCTATCACTAATATATCTGTAAATAATCACAATTACAACTTTTTAAATTTAAATCCCCATGCATATAGGAGCAAATATACTTTTTTCTTATTTTCAACACAAATCATTTAACAAAAGCTTTTCTTCCCAGTTGAACGGTTTGCAATTAAATTGCAACTTTTACATGACAGAAAACCAGAGATGGGATGAAATCAGAAGTGCACAGAACTCAACAGTCAGTGCAGTTGGTGATGGCTTGTTTTGATTAATTCAGTATAGTGGGGTAAATCATCATGGTTGCAGTAACAGTGTACGTTTTGATCTACATAAGGACAGCAATCTCTGAGCACCTCACAATCTAATTTGGTTAGGATTCAGAGGGCTGTGATGTGATTATGAAATAATAATTATTACATGTTTTATTTGTTTTATTATTTTCTTTTTTGTTACACAAGACTTGGGTTTTGTTTCTAACCATATGACTACTTGACACTTTTGAAATGAAAGCATTGTAATAATCCAGAATTAATTTCCTATGTATGTTAACAATGAAACAAATAGAAAATATGTGGCAAGTTAACTGAAAGGTTGTATTTGTTGACTTTCTTCCTGGCATAAGTAAAGAGCCAGAAGAACAAGTTAAGTGTGTCTGTAGCAGCATTTTTATATGAATTAATGCCTCCAACAGCTTATTCTGGATCGGTGACAAAAATATGAGGGATTCTTCCTGCTATATTTAATGAACAATATAAGCACGTTCACTTTACTGTTTTTGAGCATATGAGAGACTCAAGTCATATGTGATTAAAAAAAGATATAAGAGTTTGTGGCAATATGGCATGGATCAAATGTTGGAACAATCCCACCTTCTTTATTAAACGATACCATGACTGTGGTTTAGGTCTTGTTGTAGAATGTTGGGATCTTCAAAATGGGACATTGTATCTCGGCCTCAAAGTGCATCACATGGCACAAAAGCCATGAACATTCATTCTGTGACTGAATGGAGACAAATCTTGTCATTTGCTTGGCCCTTTTCCAAGTTTGAATGACATCTGATATCACGTGTATGATGATCCTCTGGTTGGCAGCAACTATAACTTGGTGTTTTCATCCTTCCGCAGCTCAAAGTGTGCAATATGCCTTCATGTTTATCGTGTTTAGTGTTTAGTTCAACTTCATAGCAGCTTCATAGCTTCCATATGCTAGTTCTTAATGCAGAAAGTGCTGATCCGATTTTCCCACAGCCATCTTTGCATTCCGTAAACTGTCCAACTTCTTCATTTCCCTATATCCAATTTTAATTGACATTACCTTATTTATTAATAGAGAAAAATCGATTCAGAATCTTTCATATCAACATCTTGATGCATCTAATATTTCCCCTATCCCTAAAACTAAAAGTAAAGGCACCCTTTCTGTTTTTGCAGAGGAGTTCTCTCGTGTGCGTGAAGAAGTGCCGGCTGAGCTGGTGGAGGCTCATGTGAAGAAGGTGCAAGAGGCTGCGAAGACCACAGGCAAAGTGGACCCCACCTTTGGTCTAGAGAGCAGCGGCATAGCGGGGACTGCCCCAGAGGAGCCAGAAAAGACTGGTGAGTAGAATCAGAACAGATGTCTCGTCGTTAAAAAGATGGAATACCTAAAGCAAGTCAGGGAAAGGGAATGTATCTTTATACCATTTATGACCAACAGCCCCTGGAACTAGATTTCTTTCAAGAACCTGAAAGATTATTTCAGCCCTGTGTCTTCAGAGTTTGGTCGCACAACTGTCTACAGTCAAGTCAAACCGGGAAGTGTACTTGAGCCATATTAACTTGCAATCTGTTAATGTTACGCATTTTCCAGGTTGTGCTTGTTGTTTATATGTAACATAAAACATAAACTCGTTGGAATTGTCGAGATGAACATTTTTTGTTCAGATTCACTGCTTTTCTCTTCTCAGTCAGGGACATCTCTTTGAATTCATTCTAGTTTGCTTGACAACTACAGCTTGAGGTTTGCACAGTCCCCCCTGCTGATTTGAGGTGTATGAAAGCCAGTGAATTCACAATAAATCAACTGAGCCGTGTCCAAAGACGCTCTGGCAGAGTTGCGCCCCCGGTCTAACATTCTGTTAAGCCCCTTGTTACCTGGTTTGATGGAAAACACTGGCAAAGGATCCTTTAAACACTGGCAAGTTTCCTGCAGTTTAAATTCAGCCTTTGTTCACGGCGTCTGGTAGTTCTGCGTCTTGTGCAGCCACTGGAGGGCAGCAGATTGATGTGCTGTCAAGAGGAAACCATCGGGCTTGGAGAGGCCTCTTTGATGCAGATTACTGCTGTGTGTGAGAATATGTTGAAGCTTAAGCATGACTAGACAATCCCTTATTTTCATGTTTTGTTTTTTCTCCGATAATTTTCTTCAGCAGACCATCAGCAGAGATGATCTCTCTCTCTCGTGAAATTTGAGCGAAATATGCAGGAGTTTTTAGGAGAAGGCATTGAGCAGTGGAGAGAGATTGGTGTGTTTTTACTGCCGTGGTAACCAGTGGATTAAAACAACAGTGACAGATGGGGCAGAGGGGTGGGTGGAGGGGGGACAGAAAACTGGGTCATCACTCTCTATGTGCCTATGGTTTTCTCTCAATTTTTGCTTTGTGCTTTCTTGAAAATTGTCTTTTTACTTTTAACAGTGTATTCACACACAGTCCCCAAAATGGCCATGTGCTATGCCTCAGTGAATACCCTCTAGAACCACATTTATGATCAATAAGCTTAAATATGTCCCATGCCTTACTTCGCTTGAAGCATTCGCTTGACACACAATCAATATTCAGGCCCTGAACATACGCTTAAGTGCACCTATAACAGGGTTTAACTCTCAGCTGTAAACTTGTTTTCATCCAGTCACGTGTGCACATGTGCTAACACTTCTTCCTGTGGGTCTGTTCCCATTAAAAAAAACCTTCATTCTTAACTGTGTTCAATAACTTTTAATCAAAATGAATCTGTAATTGAAATTAGCCTCAAACATGGTGTGTTTTCTTCATCAATTTTCTTTTCTGTCACATTTTTGACATTTAAGTTCTTGTTTGCCACAATGATCACCCGGCTGCTAACTTTGTTTTGTGTTTAAGTGATGCCGATTTTTCCTCTTCTGCACTTTTCACTCGCAGAAGCAACAGAGACAGAAAAGATGGACACAGACACAGATTCCCAGCAGGCTGATAAGGTGAGACCACCTCTCAGGTTTTCAAAAGAAATTACTTTCATTTGTGGAAGAATAAATTGAGTAAAAAATCTGCTGTTTAACCCTGGAGATAGCTTGAATTAAAATTTTTATAAAATCCAATGAAAAGATCAGACTTTGAAATCCGACTAAAACTCAAAATCTCTCTAGAATTGTGATTTGTTTCTAGTTTCTAGTGTTATTATAACACTACTGATAATAAGAATGGACATATTATAATGAATCAAAGATTAGATTTGAATAGGTTTAGTATAGTTTATTGATACATGTCTAAATACTGTTTTGTGGTTTGGATATTCACACACATAAAGGGAAATTTTGCACTGGCTTTCAGTACCCACTCCTAGCATTTTAGATATTAAAATGGGGTAAGACCAGAGGAGAATGATGAGTAATTAATGACTTTTTCCAACACAATGGAATTTGTATTGCATTGGTCACTGAGTTCAGATTATTGTTTCAGAGAGTTTCTAAGGACAGCCTTTGCAGTTCCCCATCATGACTGTATTACATATTTCACATCTAAACAAACCACCAGACTGTTGGAGCAGTAGAGTTTTCCTCCTAAAGTCTGGATCCTAAAACATCCACTTGTGTCATGTAACTTGGGTGAATTTATACAAGCGCATCATCACCTTTACCTCCATTTTGCTTTCCATACATGGCTGGTTAGTTTGTGTTGATTGGCCGTGCAGGTATTTGTCAAGCTCACAGAGGCAGTCTGCACTTTTATTAACTGAACAGGCTGTTGGAAATGATGAGTTTCAATACGAAGTGGTGCTGTTATCACATTTTCTGAAAGCCTCATAAGTCCCTCCTTAGAGAGGAGATTTAAATCTTGTAATCCTCATAGATCAGCAGGTAGAAGCTTTCATGTCTTTGTGTGTGAGATGAATTATGTTTTTTTTCTAAGGGAATTAAATGTGCTGTTTAGGCAAAACAGCTTTTTGTCGGCCATCAAATTACGATTCACATCTTCACTTGTCCTTTCTCTTCCACGTATCTGACATTAGTTTTTCACTAGTGAACATTTTGCACTTTTTTTCCCTGGTTTGGTGGATGAATGTAATGTTTTTTTCTAATTTTCATGTTGTCTGCTTGGAAGCTTAGTGTTTGACGTCTTCTTCATTATCATCAATTTACAAGTGACAGGCACTTTGTTGAAATTAGAACAAAGTAATTGAAATTGATCCATTATTCTATACACTCTGATCATAACAGCATTCACCAGTAAGACAGGGTTATTAATCTCCCGTGGTTGGTTGTTTTTCTATAGTGTATCATTTGTCAAACTACTCATCTGTTTATTTGTGTTTATATATGTTGTTTATGTTAACCAAACCCTGCAGCCAACTAAGCCTTACAATGTTTTTTAGACCTAGTATTTAAGTCAGACTTGTGGCCTTGTCACAGCTTTCTCTGGCTCTTACTATTTGTAACTTTATCATTATCGCTCAGGCTGAGTTGAAGGACGAGGCGGAGAAACCCAGTGAGTCTGCAGAGAAGACCGACAAGACGGAGACAACAGAAAAGGTGAAAAAGGAGGGAACTGAGACATCGGAGCGCGAAGAGGAGAATGAAGAGGGAGGGGAGGACAAGACATCTCCAGCAGGTAACCTAAACCGATTAATGAAAACATGAAGGAAAATTTACAACATATTTTATTGTCCTCATCCCAGTCAATCAATCTTTATTTATATACCACCTCTCATATATTGTGCATCTCAACATGCTTTACATGTTGAGATGCACCAGTACTGACAGCTGGAAAACCCTTGTAATCTTTTGAATTAAAATTTTGAATTAAAATTTTCATCTGCATCAGAAAAAGAGAAGGAGGAAGCCATGGAGACGTCCTCATCGTCGGAGCAGGAGAAGGAAAAGGAGGAGAAGGCACCTACAGAGGAGGGAGAGGACAAGAGGAAGAAGCTGGAGCATGACATCGGAGAGGGAAACATCGCCACTGCGGCTGCTGCTGCACTTGCATCTGCTGCCACCAAGGCCAAAGTAAGGCCAATGCACACAGCTTGTATCATCAGATCTCTTATTCTACCATAATTAATGTCCTGTTTCTTCTCTGTACCTCAAAGCTGACTGTGTGTTGAACAATGAAATTGAACATGATGGTATCCAGATAATGTAACAGTTGTTTGACTTTTTGTATTCTTTTTTGCCTACTTTGTATTTTGTCTCAGCACTTGGCGGCAGTTGAGGAGAGGAAGATCAAGTCTCTGGTTGCTCTGCTGGTGGAGACCCAGATGAAGAAGCTGGAGATAAAGCTGAGGCACTTTGAGGAACTTGAGACCATTATGGACCGCGAGAAAGAGGCCGTAAGTTGGAGATAAGCTGCCATGCTTCCTGAAAGTTGGGAATGATGATTGAATGTGGATGCTACTGCTTATGACAATGTACTTAAAGAAACAATAGCACAGTATTGATTAAAGCCCAAATGTGTAATAATTACTCCCATCTAGTGGTGCGCTAATTGAATTTAAACAACCGAGCGATGCTCTCTGGCGCCTCGCTGTTGAAGCACGTTACTTCCATTAGCGAAGCCGTGGAGAGTCATAAATGTGAAAACGTCAACATCTTGCACAAGTTGGAGAGTCTTGTCTGGTGATGAGGCACAGAACGATATAATTCTGTTTCCTTATTGATGCCGATGAGTTACAAGCATGCCCTCCATGTATTTGGTACCAAGTTACTGCTAATAGCTAACGTCATCGTGTGAAATAGTTTTTTGTGACCTGTAGACTCAGAGATGATCGCAAAAAAAGAGGGGAAGATGAGGAGGGAGAGGTAGAGGCAGTCAAAGCAGGGTTACGTGCTGCAAGAGGAAAATCCTGTGCTGTAACGTAGCAACGGAGCTTTTCCACTGTAGGCTAACAGATTAGTCGTCTCTGACGTATCTATATAGCAAGTACTGGAACCAGACAAGCTTTTAATGCTGATAATCCAAATTTTTTCCATCGTCATGCATACAGTGATGCAGCTAGCCAAACACTTGCTCACAAGCATGTCTTAGGTGGGGAATTATGGGTTTGCACCGCTTATCTATTCATTTAAAGGAGACAGACTTGGCAGCCGTGATGTTTCACCGGGAGGCTCTCTAGCTGACGGCTAAAACTGACGGATGAAAACGTATGCAATTGATTTTTACCTGTCTGCTTGACAGCTGGCAGCTCACTGTCAGTCCTGCTGTATGGAGCAGACATCTGCAGTCGGTGTTTTTGTTTTGGGTTTTTTTTTACCCCAAAAGTGAATGGAGGAAGAAACATCTTTGTTTACGTTCTTTTCCTCCCTGCTCAGCACCCGTAAACACATCCAGCCAATTTGAGGTGTTCAAGTTCTGCAATGCCAGCTTTATAGATGAAAACATCTATAACCTGGTGCATAAAGATGGCAATGTTTAATTCATTTACAATTATTTATATAGATACCTCTTTCTATTCCTCTGTCCTAGAAAACTTAATAATTATGTGGTCATGCAGAACATCATAGAGGTGAAGATGTCTATTCTCACTTCACATCATGGAAACGTCATGTAAACAGGGCCTTAGACTTCAGCCCAGCGACTAGTATTGAAGGCTTGTAGCAACTCTTTGTTGCTGAAATCTTTTTAGAGACAATGTTTTTCAAAAACTTCCTTTAAAGCGTCATAGACGGACACCAATAATCAGAGAGCTCTTTCCAAAAACAGCAAGCGGAGACAAGTGTTGATTAGTTGCAGATGAAAAAATTAGCTACTGGTGATGATTTCTTATTTTTAGTTGGCAAAAGCGATGGTCAGAGCTGAATAAAAATCTAAAGCTGCCAGCATCTGCTTTTGAGAAGAGAGTTAACACTCACTCATTTGGAAACGTACCCCCCTGAGATACAATTAATCCAAGCAGCAGAAGGTCCTTGTTAGAAATTCTTTCTTTTGAAGTAGTACAGCACCGAATAACACACAGTTGCCTTTATTGTGCAGTTTGTCAGCCTTGTAGGTGTTCCAGAAATGTACAAGTTTATATTCTCTGCAAATCTAATTTGTGGTTTAAACAAAATGGGCAGATATACAGATGTCTGCACAGAGCCTTGTTTAAACCCTTCACCGGTTAGGCCATCCGGTTCCTACCTTTAGTGTCAACTTCTGTCCTGTTTAAGCTCTGAGTAAAAAGTCATCTCCATATCAGATTGAGACTTTATTGCTAAGTAAGTTTGCAAATAAAAAGGATGTGTGTTGGGTTAGAAGTGCCAAAACAAAGACAACACAAAAACAAACCGTACTTACAAGACTTAAAAGTATAAAATTATAGGAAGTTACACATGAAAGTTCTTTAAACAACAGGAATATAAAGTGTATAGTTAATCTTACAGTCATAGAGCAGCCATGGTGATTTTATTATTCTACCTTTAGCTGCATATTCCTCTTTGCAGTGTCCTTCACTTTCACTGTTTCCAGTCTTAGAGATAACATCCTCTCAGATGCCACCTGCATGCAGAAAATGTAAATTAACTTGTAAATATGGTAAGAGAATACCCAACAATCATGCTCACTATTAATCATTTCTTAGTTTTGGGGGGGTTCTGTTGCCTCTATTAGATAAAAAAGTGATATTTTGATTAGATTCCTTGAACTTAAAGCATTGGTGTTCGAATTATATAATATAACGGAGAACAAAAAGGAAAGTAAATATGATCAAATAAGTGTTCCACTGCTCTAAAGTCTAACTTCTATACTTCTAACTTCTGTGGTTGCTATATCGATTGAATAACCAGTAAATATTTAGTCCATCAACAGATGTTTCCACTCACTCCAAGTCCTCCAAGGAAACTGAAGCAGAGACACAACACAAGGAAGCTAAGCTACCAACAGAATATTTTCCAAAGCAAAGCAGTTGTTTAGGGATGCAGTCTAAACTGTTGCCTGCCTGGACGAGGCACAATAATGACTCGGTTCTTGTGTTAGTGTGTGTGTCCTGCTCGGGACAATCCTTGGCGACGCCAGTGAGAGTGTAAAACTGTGTTTTCATAGTGGCGGCATCGGGAGTGTAGCCCAGTTTCACAGCTGCAAACACTGCATGAAAAGAGCTCTGCTTAAAAAAAAGCTTTCTGTGGACTGGAGAGAAACCAAGCCAGTGCTGCTGCCATGAGCTTTTAAACACTGAGGTTGTAAAGATCAACACTGGACAGCAAAGAAATAGACAGTTTGACTCCAAGTCTAAGGCTTTGTGAACAAACCTGTTCCCGTCTTGTCCTTAGGATTGTGATGGAGCTCTGCAGAAACTTTTTTTTTTAAATTCCCCTTTATAAAAGATTTAAGAGGCAGTTTACAAAAATCTCCAAAAGGTAATTAGTTTACTTCTGGGCTTTAGTTGAATCTTCTATTTCCACATGGTTTTAAAGGATATGTTTTTAACTCTTTTTCCTGCAAAGACAAGCAGTGGTTTGATATTTCAGAATTGATGCCATTTCTATTAGAATTACAGAATACTTTGGTGTTGTAGATGGTGTGGAAACGTGAGCCAGGGGATATTTGATGTTTGACCTAATGGCTACTTTCGTGCTAGATTAAGTGTGTCTTTCATAAAACAACTACAGAATATGATTTGATAACTCCTGCAACATGGATGACATGGATCAGGGTTGTTGTACGTCTTGTTTTTATTTTTAGTGTTGCATAACATTACTCATAAGCCTTTATGTACACAGTAACATTTTAGTTTTCTTCTTCCTCAAAGTAAGATGGATGCACCTGCAGTTATGATATTAATACGTTGGCCATCATGTGAATAAGGTCATATCATGCGGTTGCAGAGGGATCAAAATCGATATGCCCAGGTAGCTAGAATAAAAGATATTTAGATAGACCTGGCTATTATTCCTGGAGTTTGTTTGAACTAATTTTCCTCGTTAAGTCATCTTTCTTGGTATTTGCTGTGTCTCTTTGTGCAGTTGGAGCTCCAGAGGCAGCAGCTCCTCACAGAACGACAGGCCTTCCACATGGAGCAGCTGAAATATGCCGAAATGAAGGCAAGGCAGCAGATGGAGCAGCAAGCCGCCGCCGCTGCAGCAGCCGCCGCTCAGGCCCAAGGACAGGGACAGACCCCTGGATCAGGACCCCACCTTGGGCCCCCTCCACCAGGCATGCTCCCTGGAGGACCTTCACCACACCATGGAGGACCTTCTCCCCACCATGGTGCCCCACCAACCCACCTCGGAGGGCCCCCACCAGGCGCTGCAATGCACCCAGGTTACCCCCCCATGGGCCACCACCCCATGGCCCCTCATCACCCCATACAGACAGGTGTGTGACACAGCATGATGTTGAAGGAAGAGAAAATTCAGTGAACATTTCTAAAAACGTTTCATGCCTTGATGCTCAGATTTGTCCCCATACTGTCCACCCTGCAGGACCATTGGGACCAAGCCAACCGATTCCCGGACGTATGTTGTCCGGCCCACCCCCTGCTGGCCCCCCTCCCGGAGGCATGCCCCCTATGATGCCCCCACGCCACCCTGGAGCCCCCAATGGCATGTGTGAGTACAACCAGCCAGTGTCTCATTGTGTTTATGTTTAAAACTTATAAATCTGCATTAGATTATTAAGCAAACTGGTTGATTTTATTTTTTGCTGCTGTATACATATTTAATTTACCAACACCAGTTTACACCAAACTGTGAACACGTTTGTAGAATCCTGTGTTTTCCCCACAAACAACCAAAGAAAAAAAGCTCTTTTCTTGGAAAACAAACATGACTGTGACCCAAAAAGCTGACAGCTGGTATTTACAGTGAATGTCAGCTGCAGCTAAACATTTGGATTGCTGCTGCTCATTAGCATCACATCACACACTAAGTCTGCAGTTTGCATCGATTTCTCCAACCTTGTTAAGTCTGCAGCTAATCAGCAACCGAAGGATGGAAGCATAATGATGTTTTTGACAGCTGTTATATTTGTGCTTGTTTGTATTACTGATG
>JBBBVU010000006.1:4694626-4708056 GCA_037177055.1 Atherinosoma microstoma
TCTTGTAATAATACATTTACAGTTTATATAAAACAGTTTAAACTAATTTAGCCTGTAAGTGTTGCAATGCTTTCGTTACATTTTGTGTGTTCATTCAGTAGAGGGGTTCCTTAAAGTTCATCATCAGGTTAACCTTTTAAATGCACTATTGACATATTAAGAAATTATTAGATGTGATGATGTGGCCTTGTGCTTTCTCTTTGGCTGTGGAAAATCTCAGTGCTTCTGAGGCCAAGGCTACATTCACACCTCAGGTCTTAATGCTCAGTTGCAATTATTTAGCTGGGATCTGACTTTTTTCTCATGCTTGTTCATATTGGAATTTAGTGTGACCACCATCAGGCTGCAGTGTGAACGTGGCCTATGTGATTGTAGGAAGCATTTTTAAGAATGGAAAATCTCTTTGGACATGTGATCTTGGAACATTTTCCTGCACTTCAATGTGCAGAAACAGAATTCATGGATAGATGAAAAGTTTCTCAACATTCTTCAGTGAAAATCACTTATTTTCTCAGAGTTTTCTCATCAACAACGTCTGGTCCATAACTGAAAACATTTCCATTAAGTACATATTGTTCTGATGTTTTATGGAGTACACTCAGTTTGGACATTTATATGCAAACGTGTAAAAAGTTCTGCTTGTAAGGTTATTTGTGTTTTTTAACACAAGGTGTCACAAGTCAAAAAACCCTGGTTTTGATGTGTTAAAGTTAGTTAATGAAAATCTCCACCCTAGAAGGTGTTTTCCTAAATGTTTGGACTCTGCCCGAAATCTGTTTGCATGTAGATGAGACGTGTGAATGCACAGAATAGTCTGCAGTTTTCAAAATACCTTTGTTCAAGTGTACAAGGCCTCAGACGTTTCTCACGTTGACCCCAGCTTTGAAGCTGCACAAGCACCTGGCCTAAAAACGGGCGAGATTGGGAAACTAAAGCTTTTTCCTTGTTTTGAATCTATCGTCTTTGTCTCTACAGATCCTGGCCCTCCACCTGCACAGCCTGAGGTGATCCCTCCAGTTCCAGTGGGTCCACCAGCACCTCCTAGTGGACGTGTGGCTGACAACTAAGACCCACACACACAAGCGCGCGCACACACACACATGTAAAACTAACTTTGTCTCCAAACAGCAGTCCCACTTTTTGATGACCTTTGCTACTGGCTCGATATTTCTTCCAAAATATTCAAATCCACCATAGACTTCCTCACAGGACACACACACACACACACACACTGACACTCAGGGTTCTTCAGCAAAGGTAACCCAACTTTACAAACACCCATGCAGACTCCCTCTCAGGGCACAGTGGCAAGGTTTGTGTAGTAATAAACACTGTTTTCTGCTTCGTCGGGCCAAAGGGAGGCTGGAGAGAATGACCCTGTGTACAGAAAACCAAACGAGGAGACAGAAGAGATAAGAAAGTACTCTGTCTCATCTGATTTCTCTTCCCAGTGCTGATTGAAATGACACTGTAACCTTTCTCGTCTCACAAAAATACACCCACCCCTTGTCTGGTTCCTCTTTCTCCCAGACAAACACTAGGGGGAGCTAGTTAGATCAGAGGGCCGATCAAACATGCAGGGGTGTGCTGAGCAGCCTGAGGCAATTAGATTGTTCTGACATTAACATGACTTAAACACACACAGAGGACCCAGCCTGCCCTCACTCTTGTCGAGTATCTACCTCTCGCTCCTCTTTAAACGATACACTGTAGTTCTATGTGTGTCTGTGAATGTGTGTGTGTGTTAGACAGAAGGATGTTTGATGCCAGTCTGTGCCTTTTTCACATATTAATGTCAGCTCCACTTCAGTTCCTGCACTAATTGAGTGCAAACATTTGGAAAAACAGGCAGGTCAAAAGGCGTGCATGTTTAAAAGTACCTAATGATGCGGCTGTCTTGTAGCTACAAATATAAAGCCTGAAATCTGCAGAAAACTAGTTTGGTTATCCGTTTAACAACATGCATCCCCGCTCCTTGACCCAAACAAAGATGGCAGCTGTATATAGTATCATTTAATCACCTGTGTTTGGGAGTGAGGAAGTCCCTTGTGAAGCAGATTTAAACTGTGATTCTTTGCATATGGAAGGAAATATTGGTTACGTAATGATGCAGGAGTTTTCCAAATGTGTCAGGTTTTTACTTTTCTTCTTTTTTTTGGGAGTAATTTTTATAAAACCTGGCAACAAAATAAAAATATCCAATCTGTTCTTTAGTGTGAAACTCTGGTATTCTCTGACATCCATGTGCAAAATGTAAACTTTTAATATAAGCTCGCCAACGTTCTTTTCGTTTTAGCAAAAATGAGTTTATCTGTAGATTAATAATAATCTGGTTCTCTGAGTCCTTATGTGGGATTGGATCAGAGACAGTGAAGCTCTATGATACAGATGAACAATAATCTTTTTTTTCTCCCCCCAAACAACACAAATGTTCCAGATCTGATTGGCTTGACAAGCCATCAGAAGATTCACAGACTGCAACCATCCCTCCTTCTGTCACACCACCCACAGCACTGTAACACACACACACAGAAATGTCAGCTAAGCTGAGGCGAACACTGGAGACTGCGCGTACACCGACTTGGCCAGACCCTGCCACAAAGCACTGAACCTCACACACATAATCTCCTGCTGACCTTCACACCGCCTTTACACAGAGGGAGAGACGCTGTGATGCAGCTCGGACGAAACATCGGAGCGTGACAACGCTCTTTCTCGGTGGGCTTCTAGATGTTTTTAGGTGCTGATACTGTAGCGACTAAACCTCACCCCCTTTCCTCTGCTCCGTTTGCTATGCCTAGTGCTACCTCGCTAACTCCTCTTTTCCCTTTCTTGTTTTTCAGTCACTATAAATTTAGCAATATCCTTAAATCAACTCATTTATGGTCAAAACCAAAAAAATCCTGAGCTACGCGACAGTTGTCGAACCCAGTTTCCTGTAATGTTGCCGTAAATATAAATAAACTAAGGGTCCTACCACTGAAACTGAAACGGATTAGTTGGTGAAGCAGAAGCTGCTCTGATAAACTCTGGCTTCACCTCAAGTTTTCTCATTTATAAAGCTGTTTTTTTTCTTTGTCTTTTATTTAAACTGTTGATTGGACAGAACAAAATATTTGAATTTCTAACTACAAAGTATTGATCCTTTGTGGAGAATTAACAGATAAATGAAAATGATCGTCAGCTGTGGCCTGTGTATCGTCGTCATTTTATTCATTGTAGTTTTACAAAATGTTGGATGAATGCAGCGAACGTGCTTCTTTTTGGTACCGTTTCTTTGGTAAATTACAGTAAAAGATTGTTCCTGATCCGTGGTTTAATACAATATTGCCATGTTAGCGGTGCTGTTACATTTCCAATCATTTCTTTTCTCTCTGCATTTTAAGGTATTTTCCTTCATAAATTCAGAATGAAATTCTTGATCTTTGCAATAGCAGATGCGTCAGCAGTGCGTAGCTGTTCTGGACCTTTTGCTTTTTAACGACGTCCTCTGCAACAGTTGGGGACTGCAGATGTTCACGTCTCTTCCTGTGAACGGCTCATCGTACTTTTTCCCTGCATAAGTGATGCTTTAAACCATTTGGAAACTCAACTTATGTTTATAAATGTATGTTTGACATGTAAGTTTGCTTTAAATTAAGGTAACTTGTTCCCACAAGTTGTCATTGAACCCAATAAGTCATTTTAATGTGAACTCTTAAGCTACTGCCCCCCCCTTTGCTAGCACTGTTAGAATCTCTGCTACCTCTTCGTTGTTCATCTGCTAGCTACCTCTTCTAGAAATCTTCCTCTTGCTCTCTGCTACCTCTCTGTGCACCCTGTTGCTACCTCTTGTATGCCTTTCCTTTTCTTTTTTAAATCCTCCTTAAATCTCTTCTTTGTGCTGCCCACATGACTGCTGCATCACTCACTGCTACCCTCTTCTCCCAGTCTGCAGGAAGAGGAAACACAAACACACTCAGTCATTCACTCACACTCTTATTTACCGTGCCCTTCTTTCCCCACATAATTACCAGTCTTGTTCTGTAATTTCACTTAAATATGACGGGATTCCCTCTTACAGATATTATCTTTAATGGATACTTTTTTGTGTTAATGGTAATGTATTTTTAAGGAGAAGTTTTGTGTAGATGGAAGTTTTCTTTGTTCTTTGTAGCATTTGTTTTCTTTTTATTTTGTATGGGGTCTATTGGTACTTGGACCTAGACACTGTCAAATAAACTGTGTTTTCTATGATGTTGTCTTTTTATTTTTCTTTAATTGACTCACGTTGTGCATCCTAATTTGGCAAGGTCTACAAACTGATTACGTTTTTCCTGTTTTGCCTAAAGATAAAGCATGAGAACAAGCTGGGGGAGATTATTAAAGGAAACCTAAACTAAAGAAGTAACGTTGAAAAGTCAATATTAAAGAAAACGAGGTCTTATTGCCAAAGCTCCATGAGTTTGGCTTCTTGAAGCCTCAGAGAAGTGAATTATTTCCTTGATAAAGATTTTCATAAATTGCATCATACCGAAACAGTTGAAGCATCTGGTTTAAGCCACTTCTTTGTCATTTCTTTCCAAGCTGCAAAATCCCAAACAAGTATTTTGTTTTATTGTCTGCAGATGCGGAGTGGAAACACAAAACCAGTTCTTCCCAATTAAACATAATTTCACAATTTGATCTAAACTAGGCTTTTAAAAGCCTTTTCACAGATAATTTTGGTTCAACACTCGTTTTTTTCTTTCTTGTCTCTAAACAATCGGAGTCTTTCATAGAGCAGTGTGAAGCTCCACAAGCTCAGTTAGATGCCATTAAAACCATAATACAGCACCAGTATCGAAATCCACTGTTCTCCAGTCATCTATCTTTTTCTTTAAAAAAAGTTTATACAATTTTTTATTTATTATTTTTAATCTAAAAAGCAGTGTTCTTGGATTTTAGCTACTAGGTTTGTTTATATGATATTAAGATGCTTAACAGCTTGGATTTAATCTTTGATACCTGTTATCTCAAATTTACAGCAGACCCCTCCTGGCTTTTGTTTTATTCCTTTTTTTAATTTTATTCAATCTTATGTATTTTTATTAATATTTATGTGTTAATATTTGTATTTTCTTTTATTCCAGTCTCTTTTTTACCCCCGTATTTACTCATTTTTTATAAAATTGTGAATAAATTTGGCTGTAAAGGGACTGAACTCAGAGTCACTTAAAGCTACGAACAGCTACCACAGCTGGGATATTGGTTGATTACATCTGTGGGACCAGAAACATCTGATGATGATGATGATTGTGGCGGCGTTCCATTAACGCTTGATGTGTTAAATGGTTACTGACACATAATGGTTGCTGGAACGTGTTCAGTCTCTTTGAATGCCACAATTTGAATACGTCATCTAAGTCTAAATTTCTGTTATGACTGTTTTTATAAGCGGTGTTGGGTTGTATGTTTGGGACGTTTACTCTGAATTGAGGTTAGTCTGTGAAAGTAATGTATTTATTTTATGTGTTTTAAGTTTAAAGAGCCAAACGCATCAGATTAATTCATGTCTGAACTCGTGAATAACTCTGATATTAATTAATTACATTTTAAGTAACGGGGAACTTTCTGTCATGAAATTCAGCCGTGCTGGATTATTATTTCCATTGTTAAAATGTGATTTTAGGGTCAGGAGGCTTGTCGAGTGTAACCTTGATAAAAAAGAAAAAAGTGTTTTTAACCTTAAAGTGACGATGTCAATTTTTTACAAAGACCATTCCAATTATTAGGTCAATGTTGGTTTCATGAAACAACCATTAATATCAAACCAGGAAAGAAAAATGTAAGATTTACCAAGTACATTTTTCTAGTCAGTATTTAGTGCTTATCAATAATTTTCCAATTTAATAACACATTATCTCACAAGTAAACTGTTGTCACACTTAAAAGCAAACAAGGGAATTGATGGATTCTGGATAAAAATGAGGGTCGTTACTGTATTTCCTGTCATTATGTCCATGTTTTTCATGGGCTGGAGCTTCAGGATGAGGAACTGGATTATCCAGCTCTTGCTTTTGTGTTGGGATTAGGGACGTTGCTGCAAAACATCTGCACATAATGTGTTCACATTGTGTAAATTATACCGTTTGCAGTGACATCACAGGTTTATCCATCTATTGTGGAGGAAAAATTGTCCAATTTTTTCAGACTACCTTCAGTTCAGTTGGATCTTTTCTGTTATGACACTTGTCCATATAATACTTGTAAATGCTCCCTTTAACAATAAAGATGTTAAAACTGCTTAGCTAAGGTGAAAATGCAGTTAGTTTCCTCACAAAAATGCTAATTAAATCATTTAAAATCAGTTCCTGGTTTAATAATTAATTACGTTGTAAGGTTGTAAAAGTTATATTCATGTTTATTGTTCAAAAAGAACCAATTGTAGATTTAATTTCAGATTATTTTCTGTTTTTTTCACTATAAAAAGTTTCAGACTCTGTATCTGCCAGCTTGGAAGGCTCAAGGTGTGTGTGAATGTTGTTAAGGTGGTTGTTTTGCTGTTTTAGCTCTCGGCTCGTAGCATCTGTGAAAACGCTCAGAGTAGAAATGAGAAGAATAACATGAGTCCTGTTTGCACTTAAAAACCTAATCCCAGCCGCCTGGCTCTGTAATCTGGTGAGAGCGAAGGGAGGGGGGGGGGGTTTCTCCATCCAGCAGATTGACCAGGGGCATGTCACTGAGAGGAATAAAGGGCCAGAGGGCGATTACTCCCTAGAGGGTTGAGTGGAGAGGGGATGGGGAAATTTAAAGCCTAATGGGGGACGGTGATGGTGCACCTTCAGCATCTCGTCTCGGGCAGAATGCTCCTCCAGTTTAGATGATAGTTTGAGGCATCATCCAGGAAGTCCAAGGATTTTTACAATAAAAGTGGGATTTTCAGGAGGTCAAGCTTTCTGAAACCACAATTAGCTAATGGCTAATCAATAAAACCAGGACAGTTTTACTAGAGGAAACCTTTCTCCTGTCACATAGGTTTATGAGCCAGTTAACGTCCTTTTAAACTGTATTTTAGATATAAAGTCATGGATGGCAGAGAGCTTCTTACTTCTCCTGCTCAACCGGGACAAAACTGAGGTTTTAATTGTCGCTCCTGAAAACAAGAGAGAGATCATTCTACCAAAATGACAAAACTTTAAACTTACTCTGAGCTGGATTTTATTCCACACATTAAAAATGTCTCAAAGACAGGATTTTATCATCTTAGAAACATCCCCAGAGTCCGCCCGTTTCTCTCTCTTGCCAGCACGGAGGTGCTGATGCATGCTTTTATTTTTAGTAGAATAGAATATTGTAATGCCCTGCTCTCTGGTCTTCCCAAAAAGAGTATTTTTAATCTACGATTACTTCAGAACTCAGAGGACCAGAGGGCAGGAACACATTACAGCAGTTTTAAAAGTTCTGCATTCGTACCCCGTGGGTTTCAGGATTGATTTTAAGGTTCTTTTAGTGGTTTATTAATGTCTTAATGGTCTTGAGCCTTCTTATTTATCTGACCTCATTTTAAATGATGAGCCCTCGAGGACCCTGAGGTCCTCTGGTACCGGCCTTTTAGTTATTCCCAAAGTCCAGACCAAAACTCATGGCGAGGCCTCCCTCCATCACTACGGCCCTCAAATGTGGAACATCCTGGAACCTCAGTGCTGCAGAGACTGTTGATGTTTTTAATAAGAGGCTTTTAGCTTAACTGAATTTTTATTTGATTTTGTTTTAGTCTATTTTATTTTATCTTATTTATTCTATAATTTTATGGATTAACTTCTTACTTATTATTTGATTAAATACTTTTAACATTTATTTAAATACCACCAGTGTGTGTGGTTCTGTTTTTATTGTTTTATTTTACCCACATTGTCCTTATGAAGTCCTTTATTTGTATTTCATACCTGTTGCTTTTATTTGATCTCATTGTCTAACATTAACTCCATGTTGTGTGTGTGTGAGAGAGATTTTGATCAGGTGTGTGTTTTTAGAATTGTTAAGTCATATACCTGGGTGTGTGAGGGCTTGTGTTTCCAATGTGCCAACATTTCTTTTTTTATGTAAAGCACTTTGTATGAAAAGTGCTTTAGAAATAAAATTTGATTTGATTTTGGATGCTTCTCATACAATCATTTGTCAATGACTGGAGTTTTTGCCAGCGGGTTATGTCATCAGATGGTTACCAAGAATCAATGAGTGTTTCGACCCTCAATCATAACGCTCTCCTGTTGGCTGGTCAGTAGTGATGTCCAGCCACGACTCACTTCCCCCTGGCTGCAAGCTCAGCTCTTCCCTCCAACTCCAAATCCAACACGAGCCTCTTTCTACCACCTCCCCCAGCCTTCCCACTGCCTTCTTTCTCTCCCTCCCTGTTAGCCTAATGGCTGACAGCAGCCTCCAGGCCGATTGGGCAGAGAAACCCATGCCCCCCACTTCAACTACAATAGATTCAACCATGTCTGCCAGCTTTTATCTCTCCTGTCACACACCAGGACTTTGTTGCTATCTTATTTCTTCTCAAATGCTTCTTCACGCTTCTCTTCCGAAGGCACAGGAAGCTCCACCCATGGGCAAGGGCAGTCTTGCATCCTGTCAAGATGTCTGCCATGGTTACCTTTTCACTGCAGAGCTGGCACATCAGGTCATCTCTCATTCCTCATTTCTGTAGGTTCACAGACGTGCTAAAGCTGTGCTATGTTACAAGTATACAGCCTCACGAGGACCCCTTTTATTAGTGGAGTATGAAACTCAAGTTGGACCAATGGATCAAATTCCGAAAGACACACATCTAAATCTGAACCTGTGAGATCGGTTTGTGTTGAGATCTGCAGGATACAAGGAAATTATTTCAGTATTCAAAGTACCAAAAAGCAGAGTAGTCTCAATCCTGTCATCTTTTTTGAGAATGAGATACTTTTGCAAGAGCAGAATGTGTGAGATTATTAATAATTTTTTGAGATTCTGTCTTTTATTCCTTGCTTAGTAAATCTTAAAACTGGTTATTTTACATGCATATCAAGTCAAAGCATCTCACTAAGACACTGAGATCACCTCTTGTCTTTCACTCCAATTTTAGCTGTAAACGAAACTTTTTCAAGACCTCCCTGTTGCAATTCACACACACCTCAAAAGGCAAGGCACGTTTATCTGTATAGCACATTTCATGTGCAGGGCATTTCAAGGTGCTTTACATAAAATGTTAGAAGCATTAAAGTGGGGGGAAGAAGAGGCATTAAGAAGTATTAAGAAAATAAATGAAATAAGACAAAAGAAAAAAACTAAAAAAAGAAACCCTTGAATAAGACAGGATAAAATGCAAGAAATAAAAGTTAATTATTAGTTATTTTGATAAAAGGCAGCAAATAGAAAAGTTTTTAACTCTGATTTAAAACTGCTGAGATATATATAAGGAGAAGACTTGCTAAGATTTCATGAAATAAGAAAAATGTCCAGACTTTAGACAAATGAGAAATGTCTTAAAACAAGTGTTGAAAGACTCATTCCAAGTCCTTTATTAAATAACAACAACATCAAAACCAGCCTGTTATCGCTTCTTTCAGCTCAGTTTCTTTTTCAAGAGCAACTAATCAACAATTCAATAACTGGTTGCGTGGCAGTGCACATGGAATATTTGGTGGCAGTGGTAGAGCAGGTTGCCCAGTAAGTTGTTGGTTCAACTCCCTCTTCATCCTGGTCATTCTGGCCTTTGGCAAAAAAGACTTCACACACTTCCATTCAGAAATATGAGTGCTTGGTGGTGGTCAGAGAGGTTGGCGCTACCTCTTCTATTTATTCTTGAATTAAGAAGAATCAGCTTGTTTAGTTGCTCTTGTTTTAAGATATTTTCTCTCAAAATGAGAACGAAACAACTAAAAAGAAGCATTGACAGATTATTAATAGGGGGCTTGAAATGAGTGTTTCATTATTTGTTTTAAGATGTTTCTCTATTGTTTAAAGACTAGATATCTTTTCTTAAGAAAAGATACAATTGTACCAGGAAATCTTACCAAGTGTAATCATCTTACTGCACTGGCTACTCATATTAAAGTAGCTCATTTATTCAGTGAGAGAAATGCGGAGCAATCTAAAGTGGGAACCTTTACAAGAGGGTTAAGGATCTCAGAGAGAGATAAAAAAGATCTGAAGAGACATCCTGTCTCGCAGTGATGCAGAAAAACTAGTGCTCCATGTTTTTGTTACTTCAAGATAAAACTACTGTAATTTCTTCTCATTGATGCTCTGAAAAAGCCCCCAGCTGATCCAAAATGCTGCAGCGAGGGTTCTGATGCAGGAAAGATCATATTTCTCCAGTTTCAGCTTCTCTTCATTGGCTCGCTGTTAAATCCAGAATAGAATCCCAGGAACCTGAGAACCAGGTTCATGAGGCAGACACCCTCTCTTCCTTTAAGGTTACTTTCTTTTTTTTAACAATCTTATAGTTAGAAGTGGGTTAGCCATCCCTTAGTTATGTTGCAGGCTTAAACTGCTGAGCACTTCCTTCCCTTTTCATCTCTCTGCTCTTTATTTTTCCATCTATAAATTTATAACAATATTGGCCTCATTAACTTATATTTCTTTCTTCTCTCTCTCTCTCTCAGCAGGTTTCCTCGGCTGAAAGCTGTGGTACCCGTTGATCCCTCTCTTCTGTCCTCTCCACCTTTAACCAGTCGAGGCAGATGGCCGCTCTCCCTGAGCCGGGTTCTGCCAGAGGTTTGTTCCTTCCTGTTTAAAGGTAGTTCTTCCATTCCACCATTGCCCGCCTTACCATGCATGCTGATTTGTTTTAACTGGATCACAATGAATTGGCCTGAATTGATTATGTCTGTAAAGAACCTTGAGATGACTTTGTTGTGAATTGGCGCTATACATATAAAGCTGAATTGAACTGGATTTAATTGAAGTATCCAGCCAAGAAAACATCAGAGGCTTCTGAAAAACTCTGTGAAAGAGTTTAAAACTGAACTCAGTAGAGCATCTCTGAAGCCTTGAAAACAGCTGTGTGCTGATGCTTTTCCAGCCTGGTTGAGATTGAACATTTCTGCCAAGAGGAACGGGAAAAACTTTCTAAAGAAACTAGTCAAGTTTGTGGGATAATTTCCGTGAGGACCTGAAGCTACCATTGCTGCTAATTAAAGCTACTTTAGCCAAGTGTGAGAATTAAGAGTCTGGATTTCCCTGTAAAATGTGTTTAAATTAGATTTTTTTAAAATGGCTGCTGCTGGAGAAAACAAACAAGCAAAAAAAAAAATTAATAGGCCTTAAAACAGACCGGCTACTTGCCACAGTGGATATAAAAACTCACCAATTTGCATTTTGCTGATGCACATTGAAAATCTCTGACAAGAGAACAGACATCTGAGTTGAAGATTTAACACAGGAGCATTTTAACTCGACACATGGAGTCAAACACTGACCTTTCCATGACAAGCCAGTCTGTTCTCACACTAATATAATACTGCTGAAGGGATATTTCTATTTTTAGTTATGGATTTTTATACCCAGAAGTTTCTCCTCCACCCTTTTCTTAACAAATGAAATGAAGCTAACAGTGGGAGTAACGTGACAATGTGGAAATCTTCTCTTTGTTATTTGGTCAATAAGATATGAAGTCTAGAATTATAATTCTTTTAATTTAAACTTTGACTGCCTATGAATGTGATTTAAAACATCATAGCAGTACCACCAAAATAGCCTGAGATACTGAATTATTTGTGTAAAATTTCTGCATTAAAAATGTAACTTTAACTAAGATTACAACAACGTTGACAAGGCTGTGACATACTTTGAGGAAATCAAATGTGACAGTGAGGGTCCTGTCACTATGCCTCTGATTGATCATGTGCCCTGGCTACTTGGCCAAAGGGATATCCCTAACTGGTCTCACCCGGGAGGTTGTGGGTTCAATCCCTGCCCGGGCCCTGCTATGTCCTGCCACACTAAGAAACCGCTTGAAGAAAGTCCAAAAACATGAAGGCATTAAAGCAGTCTAACCAAAACTACTGCTCCAGTATAGTTCTGCATATTGGTTTGTTTTATTGTCCTGTTATGAGATCATTTTCTCATAAAGTTAAAGCATTTATGTAAGAGTAAAACTGTGCAGAGAAATTTGGGATATAAAGTTTAACACTAACAAAAGTGACAGACAAAATATTTCCATGGGATGAAGCATAAAGCCACCTGTTGAAATGATCATTTTCATGCAAAAAAAAAAACTTGGAAAAGATGTCCCTTCAGAGCCTTGATCTGAATCACGAAGTGAATGTAGGAAGGGGAGGATGGGGGCTGCCGGGGTTGTTTGACCTGAAAGCATTGCTGGTTGAATCATGGAGAAAACAAAATACTGAAACATTTTGTTGCTTTTCTAAAACCAAAATCCACGACTACAGAAAAAAACTAAACCTAAAGACATATTTTAGGATTAAGAAATATTTTTTTCTTTATGTCACCCCCACAAAACACTCATGTCAACAGTTCTCCATCCTAAGTCTCTACTGCTTTATTTAAGACATAAGTAATTCATTTACAGCCAACGTTATTGCCACTTTAAATATTGCAGTAGATGTGGGTTCACAGATGCCATCCGTTCAGGGTCAGTTCACACCACAACCCAACCTCACAGGACAAATCATGGCAGCACATCATGGTGTGAGGATGTTTATTTGTGAGACAGACAATGATGAGCAAAGGGATGCTTGCGGTATGGTAAAAGCAGAGGGACTGTGGGGATTGAAATATAAATTCCAAATGCTGAAATGGAAAGAACGGTTGAGTTGTAAAGCTTAAAGCTCATTGGTAGTGGCAGATTCAGTGCAGTCGTGGGAGGCTGGAAGGAGCAGACACTTTAATTATGAAATAATCTGAGGAAAAGAGTGTCCACTTGCACATGTATATGTTATGCAGACATGCTTAGTGTCCAAACATGCCCACATCTTAATATATATACAGACGTGTCTTCACATCTCAAGCTGACAAAGTTTAGAAAAGATTTGGCAGATTTGCACAGGATCATGAATGCTGACTGACTATGAAAGTTTATCGAACAGCCACCGCACCATTGCAGCTTTGTTCATTTATTTACACTTTACACCAGCAGGAGGGTTGCATAATGAACAGATGGAGATGGATTCAAAACAAGAATTTAATCATTTAGAAGTTTACTTTCTCTCTACTTTCTCTCATGTAAAGAAAAGTTACGGTTTTTTGTAAATTAATCAAGTGCATATGATGACCAGGACCTGGCTGTACTTACCCTCTTAGAGTCTGTGGATGTACTTTTTTAGATATTTCTTCTCCATTTTGGCCAGTCTTTGTTCCATAAGTAATGACCCTGTTATGTGTTTGTTTTGCTTTTGCATCAGAGGTTGCATTTACATAATATTAAGACATCATATGCAGCAGATGATCTTTTATATATATATATATATATG
>JBBBVU010000006.1:4719568-4729887 GCA_037177055.1 Atherinosoma microstoma
CCACCTACTCCTCCCCTTTTTGTTTTCTTCCTTGTGTCACAACGTTAAACAAAGCTGGTTGTTTTGACGGCATCAGGCACAGTTTTTTTATCATCATTATTTCATGACCTCAAACTGCTTCATCCTCCTGACTGATGGAGGGATGAGAGGAGAAGTGTAATTTCTTTGAAAAATAAACCCATTTCCCTTTGGATAAAAAAGAAAGTGGGCATAGCAAAGTATGCTCTGTCTTTCAATTGAGTTCTAAGACTCTTAAATGGATGACCCAAACCTTTGGGAAAAGGAGGAAAGGAGACAGAGAGGGGAGGAGGAAGAGGTCAAAAGGGTTCAGGAAAGAAAGAGAGGAGGAAGAGACTGGGGGAAAAGTGTCAAGAAATGTAAAAGGTTGGAGTTTGAGAGGAGGATGAGGAGGAAAGAGAAAGATGAGAATTGTGTTTTGCAGAAGGGACAGAAGGAGCAACAGATTTTGGGAAAGGAAAGGATGGAACATAGTCGAGTTGGAAAAGTGAAAATAAATCTTGCTTGATGTTTAGGATTGGATGAAATGCTTTCCGGAAAGAAAAAAAATATGGAAAGAAAATTTTTTGACAAAAGAAAAAGGAGAAAATTTTTGGATGAAAGTGTGGATGGCAATAAAAGAGAGGAGAGCTTAAAATTGAGGGAATAAAGATTGAAGGGCATGATGGAGAAATGTACGAGGAATTGAAGCATTAATCTGAAGAGGAGAGGAAGATAAGTTCTCTATAAATGAAAAAGGGAAACATGGTTGAAAATTTGTATAAGAAAAACAAAATGGGATGAAAAATGACCGAAACAGGACAATTAAAAATAAGAAGAGGGAAAAGTAGATCTCGAGTCTTGAAAGCTGAAGAGCAAAGAAGTGTCTTCTGATAAAAGGAAGAGGAGAAGAAAGAGAGAGAGATGGGAAATTAGGCTAAAATTTGGGGGAAAGGAAGGATGGAGAGGAAGAGGAGGAGGGAAGCGTCTTGGGAAAACGAGGGAGGGAGGAAAAGGAGGAGGGATGAGGATGGGGAGGGGGCGTGGGGGCGCACCGACAATCCTTTTCTCCTCTTCAGATGATGAGAAGGCTGCCGAGCGCGCTGGACACCGCCGTGCGTTTGTCTCCCTCTCAGCCACAAAGTGCCCAAAGCACCGATCCGTTCCAAGCTCAACCCTGCCAACCCGAGCCACGGCGTGCGTCTGCAACCCCAAAAGTATCCCCCGCCTCCACCTCCTCCCCACTCTCGCTTCGCTTCGCCGTCTCCCACCACCGATTTGTGGCAATGGAGCCGTAACCCGCCTCTGTGTGCTGAACTGTGCCGAGTGAGTGAAACAGCGGCGGAGACGCAAAGACCAAGCGGCTATGGAGGAGAAGCGCGGGGAGGCTGGAGTCTAGACTGCCCGCAAATCAACAGATCCACCCGTCGGGATTACTTTCTGCAACATTTTTTGAACTCTTTTTATCACCATCAGTAGATACAGGATTTTAGTTTTTTCCAGTCTGATCGTCTTAGACTAACATTGCACAGCAAGGATGCAGAGGAAGGAGGCGAGCGTTTGCACGGGATGCTGGAGACTAATGCTGGTGTGGTGCGTCCTGGCTCTGCACTTGGTCCCGCTGTCAGTTCACGGTAAGAAACTGCCCTTCACTGTGCACTTCAATCATGCACAAACATCCACATTAATTGCTTAATTTTTTGCTGCTGCAGCACATCCTCTCAGTGGATTCAGAATACCTTAACACACTCCCTCAGAGCAGCCAGAAAGGAGGTCAGTGAGGCTCAGATTGTAGGTTAGGAAGCACTTTACTCTCAACTGATATTAATGAATCACTGGCTGTAAAATTGATTGAAATTCCTAACAGTGTAAAATTGATGATGAATGTTATATCATAAAATATGTCCTGAAAATATGGATTACACTCATTTTTTATTGATACTTGTGTAAATATGGTCTTAATATAATTCTGTATGAAATTTATCATTCCAAAGGAATCTTGTATTGACCCACATTTGGTACAAATAGGATGATTAAGTCACTGTAGACTCATCTTTGAACACTTGGTCCCTGTAGAGGTTTTATAGAGATGCCACAGGGGACAAAAATGGTGTGAGCCAAAATTAGGTCAGGGTAAAGACACAAGTCGACAATATAATTCTTTATGAATACAATAGGCACCGGAGGCAATAACAATAGGATCAGTGTAAACCCGTTGCACACGATAGAGACACAACAAGACATGATAAGACAATTTTAAATATTAAAATGCCACATGGTCAGTCTGATAAAGAAGTGATTTTATGAGCAAATAATTGAAATATCTTTAAAAAATTAATGTACGGTAAAGTCACTATCAGCTCATTGTTGAATAAGACAGGCAGTGTAAGTCAATAAAATTGCATTGGGGGGGATTAAGTACTGTTCAACTCACACATCTTGAAGGAATACCAATGGAGCATTTGAGAAGGCAACCATGGCAAAATCAGGTCACTGTATCAACACTTAGAGCGCCGCAGTCATACAATGATCCGCTGCAAGAATATCATTGGATGGCTGTAGATCTTTGACTGTGACAGTGTCCAGTAAATGCCGTCAACCAGATCCCTGGAGGCACACAGGGATCCCTGGAGGTGTGCAGGCACTACTGCCACACAAAGGCAAGGATTAGAGCTGGGGGGGGGGGGGGATGAATAATTCATGAAGGAATCTAAATGGACATTCTTATACACAGAGAAGGGGGGAAAAACCAAGAAACAACAGAGTAAATGTAAAAAAAGAAAGAAAGAAAGAAAAGAAACAAGGAGCGTCTCTTGATTCTTTCCGTTTCTTCTTTGTCTGAAATTCATTGTGGCTACATCGCTTGTCAGATTAATAATGCAGGAGCATGCATGAAATGAAATCAGTCTGGCGTTATAATCTAATATAATCTGGTTGAGTCTTTTCAGAACGCTGGCTGAAATTCATGGGGAGTGATTGTATTTTTATAAGATTTGTTTTATTTTGAGATCCAAAGATCAGTTTTCCCCCTCAGACAAACAGTTGGACTAAATCTTATAATTTAACACCAGATCATGCCATTGCATTCAACAACCTTTACTCCAGTTTTCCAGTCAAACATGATGGATATGAGTGCTTTTCTTTTTCAAAAAAGCAGGTGCACAGGTTTCTCATTGATGATGTTGGAGTGTCTAAGCAGTTTGAAGTGTTAGAGGTTGTCCAGGTAGTGCACGATGATAAAATTGATTGTTTAATATGTTGAATGTAGGCCTGTGTTCATATTTGCTTCTTTGTGCCGACTGCAGTCATTTTACATGATCATCATTAGAACTGTTTCCATTTATCTGTAAGGACAGCTGTATATATTTAACAGAAACGCCATGTTCCCGTCACTATTTTCATGTTCTCACCAGTTTAAAGTTTGGTCATCACTCTATCATGTTGCTTTACTTTACTTGGTATAATTGCACCAAAGCACTTAACACAGCTTATAAAGATTTAACCAGTCACATTGTGATGGCCATTTAATGCTCCAACCCGTTCTACAGCAAAACAAGTTCCTGTTTCATGACTATTTCACATTTTTTCCATGAAGTCCACCCAGAGTGAAACACAAACCAGGTTTCCCACTGAAATACATGGCTTTTAAAGTTGTTCTGGGTGGCACTGAAGGAAAATACAGAACTTATTTTCATTGACACATAAGCAACGTTTTCTCATGATTTTTTTTTATGAGACCAGCGTGGACATTAACTTCACAGATTTATGCAAAACCAGGTACTACGGCAGAGCTGTGGGCCAAATTTGGCTTAAAGCTACATTCAAAAAGAAAGTTTAACAGCTTTCTTGTTTTTTTCTTTGTTGCCATTCTAACCATGTTGTCTCCTGGAATGACACTGTGACTTTAACTGTAATCCAAACCTTAATAATAATAAAGGTCAACATGTAAAAATGAAAATATATCAATACTACATTTAAATAAGATCACTTTTTTTGGTCATATTAGAGGAGCAATGTCACTACAGTGAGAGAGGACTATGTAAAAGAAGCCTTGCTTTCCATAAAGGTAAAAAAAATAAAAAAATAAAATCCACCTGCCAGCACTTTTAAAGCTCATTAATAAGCATGTAATTTACATAATCTGATGCAAATATTTCTTGGATGGGCACAGAAGGTTTCAGTGTGTGCATCTTTGATGGTTTCTCAGCATCCTCAAGATATTCCTCAAAACGTGCTGTTGTGTTGTTAAATGCATTGCTTGAAACAGTTGCACTTAGTTCCATCATTTCAGGGCCACAGATCTACAGCAAATGATCAGATCTGAGAGATCTGGTTATCATCGCAAGACATCTAAAAGAGCTATCTTAAAGGGCTTTACAAATCGACGATAAACTTTAAAAATGAATCCTTAGAGCAAGTGAAATGCATCTTTAACTAAAGTCTCCCTTAATCTTCCAGGGACCACAGTAAAACATTGTAGACCATCAGCAGCTCTCTGCGTATTTAGTTGAACAGCCTGTCATCAAAACATTTGAGATGGACATTTCTCAGTGCAAAAAGAAATAAGCAGATACCTTCATATAATAACTGTAAGATCATAACAAGATGGCTTATGAAAGTCAAATTTAATTCCCCAAAATTTTCCTCTAGGTGCATTTTTGTCACTTATCTTTGTCTTTGCTGCAGGAGGCATTTGCTGTCAGTTCAAACTCAGGTGCATGTACAGTAGAGCAGAAAGAGGTTGGCAGATCTGGTGCAGACAACAACCTCAGGCTTACCCTCCACCCCCCTCCCATCACCACATATACACCTTCTCGCTTCACCGGTGAAGTGTGGAGGCGGCAGCTTGCCCCACATCTGTGAATGATGCTCGGACGACCAAATCCAACAACCCTGAACTGACAGCCGCCAACCATAATGCACTCACTCATTTCTTCAATTGTTTTTCCAGTGGTGGCCATTTGCAATCCCCTTCCCTGTGTGTGTTTAGTACTGATGACATGCAACCATCTCTTGCCTGGGATGATGGATGGTGTCCAGTGCTCATTTTTACACGAAAACTCGTGGACTTAAACCCCTCTCCTTCTTTCTGTGCCTCTTCTCTTCTGGCCTGCTGACACATATCTGCTATTTGACATATTCTCTTTGATGCACAGCTGGTTAATCTTTAAGCCAAATCCTCCCTCCATGACTCCACTAACACAGTCCTGCCTTTTTATGGCAAAATGGTCAATCATAAAAATCATAAACAATCATAAAAATTTACTCAGTCTGCAGCTCTGGTTATTTACGAACAATGCCTCTGCACTCACTCTTTCACCCCCTCCTCCTACTGGTTTCCTTGGAAACCACACACATCCACTGATGCTGGCCAGCAGCACAGTGTGTTCATATGGCCGCTATAATGTGCTCACACTAGGAAATTCATTAAGCTCCAAATGTTGGTTGGATTTTGGCACATGATCATATTTTTTGCCAAGTTGGACGCTTCTCTGTCCGTTGGCCACTCCAGGGTGTGTGTGTGTGTGTATGTATAGATGTGTGTATGTGTGTGTATGTGTGTGTCTTATACCGCTGACAATGGGTGGAGTCCATCACTCCTAGCTCTAATTTGAAGATGATATCATTATTCGTTGTGGTGTATTCATTATTTCTGCACAATGATTTCATAGTCTCCACTGTGTTTGGTTTCCAGCAGATTAGTTTTGTCTCTGCAGACATCACTGCTTCACATCGTTGTGGCAAATAGACACTGGAGCAACATATTTTTTCTTGCAGTTTCGCTGTATGTCCGATCTCGTCTCAGCGCCTTTTCATGTTCACTTTCACCCTTCCTTCTAAACCTAAACAGACAGCAGAGTAACGGATGTTTGAGTGGAGCATTATTCGTTTGACTTTACAGATCAGATTGTAGCACTTCTTCACAACAGAAGCAGCTTTCAGGAATCAGAATGACATTTCCTGATGTAACTATATTTTTTTAAGAAAAGAAATCCTGTCCCAGACAGAATGTCCATTTGGGGCCCATAAGGGTTCAATTTGGGTTGCAGATAAGGGTCCCAATGGGTTTGTCTGGAGGTAGCCTCACCTGTGTTTGCCCATATGGGTATTAAGTTGTTTCTGACTTGGTTTTAGTTGGGGCCCAACTTGGTGAGGGCCAATGTGGGGCCTATATTTAAAAAAAATAAATATGAGCCCTGTTAAAATTGCCCTGTATATGCCCATGCACATTTAGTTTATCTACATCCCTGTTGTGGCTCATACAGCCAGCCCACATGGGCTTTAGATATGGGGTATAACTGAAACCACATGGGACCTGCAAAATGTGCCCAGTTCAAGCCCATGCCCACTCAGTACGCACATAGCCCAAAGCTAACCTTTGTGGATCCCACATGGACATGCTGGCTGGGTATATTTGCTTCATATTCGAACATTTCTATGGCGATGAACATCAGAAACTAACGGAAATGTAACTTACAATGTTGCTGTTTCACATGGAATAGTTAAAGCATGTTAGAGAGAAATAGTTGCTAAATGTCTCTGGATGATCTGCAAATTAGCATATTTGAGACATCATCTACTCGTATTTGCATTTTGTTTTATGCCAGATGGTGACACATCTCTTTTTTTGTGTTGTATCCTAGTGCAAACTGCCAGTAAAGTTTCCATCATTTACAGATTTTTCTGCATTCATTCTAAGAAGGAAAAATGAGAGAAACTAAAAAGGGTCCTATTAAGACTGTTAACTAACAGAGCAAATTAAGACTGTTTTTCTGCTCTAATAAAATCCTGATTTCAAACGCACAGTACTATAATCTGACAATCTGCCATCTACCATATAAGTTAAAGATGACATCTCTACTGTGATTGTATTCTTAGTTATGATGATAATTTAGACCATTTTCTTTCTTTTTCTCAGTCCACAGCCTCAATACACAACACAATGACAATCCTTCACACGTGCCTGTACCTCACACGTGTTGCTGCAATTTCTGTCTGCAGGTGACTGAGCAGAGTGGATGCAGAGAGGAGCTCTCTCCAACCAAAAGTAGACAAAAGGGGCTTGATTTATAGCAAAGGGGGGTCTGATAATTAGCTAAATGTAGCGACAAATGCATCAAGTTGGCAACACTGCCTAAAAAGCGCACCTTTCTCAAGCAAAGCCACTGTGTGTGTAATATTTGATCCCTTTTGCAAAGTTTTATTCTTTACATTACAACAGGGATACTACAGACTAAGTCTTTTCAGCTAAGGTTTGCAAATGTAACAGTTTCAACTTGGTCTATTCTAGCAAGCAACAAGACAGATATATAGCGCTGGAACGGCAGCGTGCTGGAGGAAATAAACCCACTGGTCTGTAACAAGTCACAGAAAGATGCAGGAACTCTTAATGCTGACATGCAAAGCAAAATAAAAAATATATTCACAAGAAATTAAGAAAAATCCAGACAGAGGACTGTCTCTGCAGTTAGAGATATACCATCCCTCCCTTCTACTGATTTGTAAGAGATGATTGAGAGTATATAATTTGATTTGAGTCTTTATGTTTTTGATATTTATTTTTTTTAAAGGAAATTACTGCTCCTTCAAAGTCATGATACACGTTTTCATATCTGTGGATAAAAGTGTAAATGTAGTCTCTGTGAATTAACAATCTGATTTTAAGTGGTGTTCATCCAAATATCAATTCTTGATATCATCAATACTTTGTAAGCCATCAGGGTCCATTATTCACAGAAACACATAATGTGGAAACTTGACAGTTCTTGTTCAGAAACACTGACAATGACTTTGACTAAATGTGACACTTTGTCTCCAGCAATTAAACCTGTGATGTGACGATTGATGCATTTTTAATCCTAGAACCTTTAATAGAGGAGGATGAGTAAATGTTTAATGTGATAATGCAATACATTTGAGCTGCAAATAGGATGATCTTTTTTTAGATCAATACCAACTTCTATTGAATTAAATATAAAACAATAACCTGAATGATTTCTGCACAACAGTATATAGCAGGATAAGCAGATATTTGTCATATGCACATTTTAAAGTGACCCGAAGTCTTTATGTATATGACAGCTGAAATGTGTTTTAAATGAAACGTGTAGTTAGATAAATAAATAAACATAAAATAAAATCCAGTGATTGAGTCTAATGCTGTGAAACTAGTTTCTGTGCTTTGTTTAAGAATAACTCTTTAGACCTTTATGTATTTGAGTTAAACATAAAATCCTCCCACTTGGGTCAGAAATAAGGTCGACTTTGTTGTGTTATTTGCTAAATATTATTATTGTACCTTACTTTTAACAGAAATATTATTTTGAGTATAAAACTTGGAATTGAGGTTGTTTTAAATCTCCTCATCCCAGAAACTCTTTTTTTTTTTTCGTTGAAAAACTTAGTGATCCTCATCTCATTTGTAATATCCTCCCACTTGGATCTCACTGCAGGCCAACATTAGCATACGTAGGTGGCCCTAGGCTTGACCTGACCAGCTGCTGGCTTTTCTTTCTGCTGCTGTCTGTTTATGCGTGTCATAAAGCTGCACAGTGAATGTGCGCGCATTCGTTTGTCCTCATACAGGAAAGCATCAACTCAGCCTATTATTTTATATTATTGTTATATAAAATGAATGTTTTCCTTCAAAGCAGCCGTTGGTCCATTAGGTTGCCGCCTGCATCTGATAAGCTGCAAGCTCTTCAAACAAGACATTACCTGAGGTAAAATGGCTTGGACAGTTTCTAATTTGCGTGCAGAAAATTTAGAATTACAAATTAAGTTGGAGACTTGATTGTCTATCATTGTAAAGCCAAGCCAAGCTCTTGGGGTTACTTTTCAGAGGCCTGGTGCATTTTTTTTATTGAATTTAGGAAAACTCAGTGGATGGCTATGTGATGCATTTGTACTGCAACATGTCTGCCTTGCAACGTTTCTAGATTTAATAACAGTCAGAGAAGTTTTCATTGAAAAAGCAGCTGCAGATAGTTGAAAAAGTTGGAAGGCAATTCACCTGACACATTTTACACATTTTAGTTTTACTGACAACATCTTCCAAAGTGGCAATTGGAGCTGCATTGGGCCAAAATATCTATTCTTAGCCGTCACATTTGAATGAACCTCCTACCTGTACAAGGGACACTTGTGCCTCAGCATCACTCATCTCGCTCTGTTGAGATCCAATCAAAACCCTCAGACACTGAGAGAGCAAATGCTGCAGAATTATCCACCTACACTGATTGTTCCTTGTTCTGCATCTGTAAATTACCACCCACATCTGACATTTCTCCAGTGATTCAAGCTAATTGTGTTCTTTGACGGCAGTTTATGTAATCTTTGCCAGTAAAGGGACAAGTTCGTTGCACAAAACTAAGCCCTTATGAGAAAAAACATGACAGTTTTGCAGACATCTTGGGAATGTCTTCATGATTAACTTGATAGTTGTGACAGGTCAATGATGTAGAGGAAATTGCCGTTTGTCTCTACTCGCATAGTGTGAGACAAATCAAACAAAATTCTTGTAATTCTTATAAAACTAACTTGTCACCAACTTATTGAATAAGTGTCCTTCGGCACCTTTGTTCCTCCTCCATGCTGTCATCCTGTCAATGTGCAGGTTTTCTTTGTTACCTTTCTGAATCACAGGTATGACAAGTGCTTGCGATGGTTGTCCTTGGCAGTGGTTCTCCCAAAGTTTTTTTATCGTATCAGGAGAAGGTCATAAAACAACCCTGACAAACTTTCATGAGCGCTCCTAACAGCACCAGGGTGTTCATTTCCGTCCTGACTCAAAGATGATGCAGTGTGTGGGCTTTTTAGCAATGCTGAGCTGGCGTGTTCTCAAACTCTGGGTGCCCTTGAACATTAATTTACATGTTTCTGTGTTCCTGTGGGCGATAAGTGTTTGTGTGTGCGTGTAAGAAAATAGGTGAAAATATATGTATGAGGCAAAAAAAACATCTTCTTGGTTTGTATATAGGCTAGCGCCTGCCTGCATGTGTCAGTCTATGCTTCACAACGGCTGCTTCAACTGTCTATATGCCCTCAAATGTTAGTTTTTAATGAGTTATGTAGGTACTAGACTTCCTGTGTGTGTGTTTTGTGTGTCGGTGTGTCCTTGCCGAAGCGAGTCATCGAGTTCATACTCGTGCACAAGCATTTTCTCTTCTTGTCTGGCTGCACATGCTCGCTTTTCTACTGCAGACTGTCACATTAGCATTCAGTCCGCTCGTCACACCCCTCTGTGAACAGAAACACACACACACACACACACACACACACACACACACACACACACACACACACACACACACACACACACA
>JBBBVU010000006.1:4729987-4753123 GCA_037177055.1 Atherinosoma microstoma
CACACACACACACACACACACACACACACACACACACACACACACACACACACACACACACACACACACACACCTGTCATGGCAGCAAACCAGGTTCAGACAGATGATTAGACAGCTTGATATTTTTAATTTGTATGATGCTGTTTTTTTTCTGTGCGCTCTCTCTGTATATATACAGTGTACTCTTTCTTTAACGTGTGTCTTTGCATGAAAGTGAAAAGGAAGTTCTTTCTTTCCAGTGGTCCCTCTAATATCTGATGTGTAAACCTCCATTTTTGTTTTTTTTTCTTCCAGAAATGTTCAAGTATGTTAAAAACCTCTAACTTTGAATGAAGTAACGAACGAATGAATGAATGAATGAATGAATGAATGAAAGGGTGCTGTGTGCCAGGAAGTTAGATCAATGAAGTAACTAACAAACTGCTAGCTTCTCCGTCAAGCTTATCACTACAGTTTCATAAATTCAGTGAAAACTAGCCCAGAAGACACATATTACACAGAAATATGGATTAAATACGTGTGTGAAAAAATGGGGTCTTAAGCCCTTCTCAGGTATGGAAACTGCTATTTTAATGTTCATCACAACATACCAGTGAAAGAAGTGTGGGCGTAATACTCGCCACACCTGCAACGTTACACAGAACATAGTCAAGTAATAATGACAAACTCCTCATAATGAGTTCACTCATAACAAACACACTTTGTGAGAATGACTGATGAATTTGTTCAGTAGTTACAGATGAGAGGATGAACACTGGCTTCTTTCTTGTGAAAGTTTGATTGTACTTACAGTTTTGGGTCATCAACTTGCTGTTGATGGTGCTTAAGAACTGTGAATTAATGCTGCTGAATTGCACCTAGTTATTGTGGGAAAAAAAAAAAAACATGGAGTAGGAAAGTTGAGATCCAGCTGTTACATGTTCTGGCTGGTTGATGGCATTTTCTGTCTAATTCCTCTGAAATACAGAATATACATAAAAATAAAACCCATCCCTCTTGTGTGAGTTTATGTGGTAATGTGACTGCATGCACAACTGAAATGCTGTGTAAAATATAGTGACTGATATATTGATATATATTGCAAGATCATATATATTAAGTCTATACAAAGTTCAGCTTTCAGGTTAACCAAATTGATCTGATTTCTTCCAACACCTCTAACAACTGTTAGATTTGTGCTGCAAGAGGTTGCTGGCTGTCATAGTTAACACACACCTTTCACTATAGTTAAAAAACTGAAAACAAGGACAACAATGTGAAAACAAAATGTTTCAGTTCAGTATTTTCATATCATTTTCATGAGGATTTGGATTCAGGTTCAGAAATTCTTCAACATCAGGTTGGAATCAGATTTTTTTTTTGCAGTAGTGGAAAAACTAAATTAACTACAGGTTTACACATTTTTAATTGACTGGTTGTGTAAAACCAGGATAGGAGAACATGATATGTAACATAGTGTACACATGCACTTATATAAACACACACACGTAAAGAGACAAAGGCATGTGTGTATACCCTGCGTACCATATGCATGTAGGTGTACGCACGTTTGCACACGCATGCAGATAACAGGACATCTTTTAACCTCATAAAAGCACATTTCTTCAAAGATGAGCACAACATTATGTTGCGTATGTCCTTTTGTGTATTTTATGTGTGTGCTTGCAGATCTTATTGGGTTTGAAGCGCTGCATCAGCTCTAGCGAGGCAACATCGTTTCCATGGCTACACATCCTTCCTCCATCCCACCACCTGTGGAGTCAGAAATAAAAGGATTTGTGTGATGGAGAGAGAAAAAGGCAGACACTTAGAAAGCAGAAAATGAGCTCTAAAGGGACGAGAAAGGGAAAGAAGCGGAAAACAAGCAGGAATTGTGTAAATGAGAAAGCGGATAGGATGACACTGATGAAATGTGTAAGTGTGGACATGAAAAGATGCGATGGCAGGGGAAACAGTAGAAAAAAAGGATGTTTAAGAGAAAAGGGGAAGGGTGGAAGAGTGGGAGCAGCTGCCAAATGCAGACCGGTGCATTTCTGCTTCATATCGACGTTAATGAGCAGCGTTGAGTAAAGATGGAGGCCTCTTCTCCTATTCATTAGAGTGAGTGTGGGAACAGGAAAAAAGATGAGGAATGTGTGCCTATTTCTCTAGAGGTCCAGATGTTTGAAGCTCAAATCAATTAGAATGAGTTAAAGAGGCTCTCACTCCTCCATCTAGCTCGTTCAGCTTTGTCTGTCTCACTTGTGATCGACTCAATCCAACCATTTTTCAACGCATTTGTAAAACCATCTCTGCCGTGTACATCCTGTGTGCATTATGTCCAAGCCATCATCATCATCGTGGTTATGAGAGAAACATGAAACATTGCTGACTGTTTCCCTCATTTTGTTGCTCAATAGCATTTAAGGGATCAGTTTATGACAATATGTTTATGTATATTAGACTTTTTTCTTGTAGAAAGTCACAGCCTATCTACTGGGAGAGTTTGGTGGTGATACAGTGTTAATTGGAAATATAAGGTGTTCTCAACTTTATGTAGTCACAGATTTTTTTTATAACTTGTGTGTCAGTAAATACCTTTGTTGAATTGTGTTTTCTTGAATTTAGTATTTCAGATATTATTGATCTCAATCTTGTGTTTGATTGTTCCTATGAGGGAAATGTGGGAATTTGAGTAATTTCACATTTTCATGCTATGATGCAGGAATTTTTATTCAGTCATCTTCAATTCTGTGCATGCACATGAGCCTAGTACTGTCCAAAAGTATTTAAAAAAATCATTTTATTCATTATGTGTTTCCAGAAATATGGGAAATAGTTGCACTGACTTATCCAAACATGTAAATATAGATTAAAAAAAATACTGTATACAAGACAAAAATAGATTTTGTACAAAGTTGAAAGTCAAAATTTGGTTTGAGCAGCTTTATTCTTCAGCACAGCCTGAACCCTCTCAGACAAGCTTAGTTGTAATTTCTTGTAAGTAGTCTTCATGAATAGTTCTGCAGGCTTCTTAAAGTATATTCAAAGCACTTCTTTGGATGTCGGTTGCCTTTTGTTCCGCTATTATTGAGGTCCAGGCTCTAGGGAGGATTCATCGCTCCTTAAGACCTGAAGCTACTGACCATCTTTTACCATCGGCTGTAAATTGTTCTTTTTTCTACATAGGCTTGCCACTTTTTATTTTGTCTTCCTCTTGATTCTTCAAAGTTTAAAGGGCAAACTGCACAACACGTTGAGATACATTTTCAACTAACAGCTCTTTGTTAATAACTACTTGCCACAATTTGATCCTATTTCTGCAAAAAAAACCTGCACATATCAGTTTCGCAGACCTTTTGGACCAATGCGATGATTCCCAAAGTACATTAAAAAAAACTACTTCAGAGTAGTTTTTTGCACAACACTGGTTTATCCCTTGAGTTAGGCTTTTAGGTTCAGTGATTCATAGGTCAGTGTTAACAAAAGTGGGGGAAAAAAACATTCCTCTTAAATAACCAGGTTCAAGGACTGGACTGAAATTAATGCTGCCTTCATGTCCCATCGTAATTATGGTAAATACCAAAAACTGACGACAAAATTGCACACGAACACCCACTCACGTTGTAATTTCTCTTGCCCGAGTTTCCAAGATGAGATAAACTTTGACCTTTCAACATGGCGGAGAGCAACAAAAGTATCGTGAATGCTAAGCATGTTAAAAGTTCCCGGCTGTTGTTAGTTGGTTAGTTTGTAGCCGAAATAATGCTGTAGCATACAGAATTTTATTAACAACTTAGTGTTGTTTTTAACAAATACTGTTATAGCCTTGTTTTACCCCCAAGAGCAGATGCTAACAGCCAGTTGAGGAAAACCTTGAGTCGGGCACTGTGCAGTCGGAGACAATTTTCTCTCTTGAATTTATTTGGTCTGCAGTGTATGCCAGTGACAGCATGGTATACTGGGACCAGGAGATGGCCCAGCCCGTATAGGCCAAACTCTCTATAAATGTGAAGGAGATGGCAAGTTGTATATGGACCAGGATTTCACCACTGCTCTGCAGTGGGTCCACCATGTTTCACTTTATTACGACAACAAAAGCACTTGAACACAATGCACTCGTAAGTTCCACTTCACAAGTGGAAAGTTTAATCTTTCCCATACCACATGAAGGCAGCATAAGTGACAAAGAAACCATCATAGAGGCAAAAGGGTTGGCTCAGGACTTTTGCACAGCACTGTTATGCCTTAAACATGCAATATTATTCATGCAAAACTTTGATCTGTGGACTTTTATATCAGCAATGGCCAGCCTGATGAACATATCGGTCTGATTAATGAATAAGTATCATAAGACATGTTGCAACTTCCACTTTAATTTCTAAATTTTACACCTTTAAACTCTGATGTAAACTTGTTGGGGTTTTTTTCACCACCACCAATCCAGATGTTGGATTCTTTACACATCCACGATGAAAAATACGATGTTAAATATTCATTTATCACTTAATTCTGCAGCATATTTGCCATATTGTGACTAAATATCACACATGTAGTTTAATGTAAAAAGATTTCACTATCCAGTGAGCCTGTAAGGTTTTTTTTTGTTTGTTGTCCACTGTCTAACCTTTTCCCCCTCTTTCCAGTCTGGGTCACTAAACTGGCTGGAGGACCTGAATTGTCACAACCAATCAGGCTCCTCTTTATAGTCTGTCAGGGCCAATCAGTCAGGCCCTAGGTCTGTGGGTGGTTTTCCAAAATGATCTGGATTAAACAAAAGGCGAGGCCTGGGGATCGGCGGCACGCCAGCGCTGGCTAACAGCACTTGGCCTTGAGGCGCCATCATCCCCATAGTCAGTCTGATACGCATGCACACACACACCAATCCCACTTCATTACGACCATCCACACCCCTCACCAGAGGAGCTGGAAGTAACCCCGAATACCAGTGGGTTGTGCTGGCAGAGAGACAACACACACTCATGTAAACAAAAACCATCACGAACAGACAGAGGGAGGAATCTTCTTATGTAATACTGTTTGATCTTCTCATTTTAAGTGGGAGGGAACAAACAAAAGACTCTTTTATTCTGTCGGCTTTGCCTTGTTTGAATTTGAATTCAAACCTAGACTGAGTTCAGAACCCTGAATCCACTGGTCCCGACCCCACTAGCGAAGGTCTAGTCTGCCAGGTGTCTGGCTATAATTGGGAAGACACTGGTCATTGTTGGTGCAGCTACTGGCTTGTAGACGCTCATTTAAAAACTCTCCATGTTAAAGTTCATGTAATCTTATGAAGGTATTCTGTGAAAAATAAGTTTGATTTTAGAGCATGAGGAATTTTGTACTAATACTTAAAATTTGGTATTCACCAGGAACGCCAGAAGCTCAAAGTTAACTTCCCTCATTGTGAATTTTACTTTGGTTTCTCTTCAAGTTTTAACTTAAATTTCAAGTGAAAAATGTTTCTTTGTTTGTTTTTTATAATTTGAAACAGCACTTGAGTAATCGGTGAGATCAAAAGGGCTGTTTGGTGGTTGCACTTGCCTTGAAACATGACACATGACATTATTGTATTTCAAGTTGTTTACATGGAAACTGCTGATGCTCTGACATACTCTGTAAATACTGCTCACTGCTCTTCTTACCATTGCTTCAGTCTTTGTTGCCCTTAAACAATACGTCCGAAAGATGGTGTGGGCTTTATGTAATTAAAAGCTACTTCTAATTTTTTAATTAAGACCTGGATTTGTCCAATCCCAGTCCCTCAGATTTCATTAACAAACTCAAACATCAGAAATATCCAGTAAACTGTCATATGAGACAAAAGAAAAACAGCAAATCTTCACATTTGAGAAGCAGAAAAATAAAGATTGTAATAATTACAAGCAAACAGACGATGACTAAATGGGACGTAATGTCTCGTCTGCTTGTTGAAATGTTTGTGAAGTTTAGTAGTATTTCCAAACTTGCCTGAAACAGACAAAAAAACTTACTTTCTGTGAATCATCTCAGTGTATTGACTGAAACTGCAACAATACATTCCCCTATGTTGCCTTTTTTGTTTCGGACACACGTGATACTATGGCTCAGTGAATTAAAGATGCATATAACATTCACTAAGTCCCCTATACTCTAATCCGTTTCCATTGTTGTGCTTTTGTTTGGCTTTTGCCTCACATTTACTGAAGTAAATCATTTCATGATCCAAATTTTCTTTGTGAGCTTGTTAACTTTTAGAACATAAAGCATTAGACAGAGTGTAAACTTGGCTTAGAAATGGTCATTACACTGATTACACTTTGCAGTGTTTGCAAATAATATTTGTAAAATGTTTCACAAATTGTGTAAAACATGTATGAAAAATATTCCCATTTTAAGGTTCGTTAAGTCCATATTTGGAAGATGGAGTGGTGGTACAAAATTTACCCATAAACCTGAACTTTTTACTGCATGACTCCATTAGATTTTGTTTTATATGTATCTTTCTGTCTTATGTTATTGCCCACTGCTTGGTGGGCACTAAAGCACTAAAGCCTCTTAAAAAGGAAATGTTCCTATGGGCTTAAAAAGGACCCTTTTAAACATCTGTAATGTGTTTAAATCTTCATTTTCTAAGTTACCAGAGTGACAAGTCCTGCCTTTCTACAAACGAAACAAAATATAGTTCAGAATAAACATCTTGAAGTTTCCATAATATTAGAAAATATTAAGTTATTTCCCACTAAAGCTGTTTTTTGTCCTAATACTAAGCTTGTTAATTAATAACCTCAAAAATCAAATGAGCTTAGCTCATTTAGGCACCGTGTTGCTCATTTTCTACTTTATTAAGCATGATTTTTAGCACATTTAACAACAATACTTAATAAACAAGTTTTATTTCCCTCTGCTCTGGCTTTATATTTTCCACTGTTACTGCATGACATCAGAACAACTTGAAAGTGAAGCTGCTTCGTTCTGCAGAAAGTTTCTCGAGTTGTCATAGAGCTGCCACTCTGCTCCAAAATAAGCTGTCCATCAAAAAGTTTCTCTTCGTTGATCCAATTAGGCTAACGAGCCATTGAAAGGGAGACAGCTCCACTTAATTGGTGCTCAGTCCAGCGATGCGCTGCGAGGATTCTGGCAGACTGACACTACCTCGGTCTGGAAAAATGGACAACCTGAGCTCTGAAAGTCTGTGCTCTTGTGTCGCAAGTGTTTTTACAGCTAAACCATTCCTAATGTTTACATTAGTAACATAAACTTTATGTATTTTTATACTTGACACGCTTTGATAAATCCATTCTACCAGCACAACATCCAACAATGTAAACTGACATGAAAAAGAGAAGAATTTAAGCTGTATGATGCAAATGTAAAGTCATTGAGTCAAATCCGTCATTAATATTAATGGCCATCATCTTTTTTTTTAGAAAAGGTTCACTTGTGAATTTCAGGCTTCAGGAAAAGAAGCTGCTGTGATGAAACAGGAGCAAATACGAGAATCAGCTCACATATCGAGCGGTTGCCTCGACTGCAGCCACAGAAGTTAAGTAGCCCTTCAAAAATGACCCTGATGGAAAATAATTGGTGCCTAAAACTTAACGAAACCTTGTCCCACTTGGTAAAAGTGTTGAACTCTTTCATAAGGAGAACATACTTTACAGTAATGCAGCAACGTGTTGGAAACCATCCACAGATCCGCTACAAATCGAAATGAGACATTTTATGAAAACATCAAAACTTCCTTCAACAGTTTATTGAGATGTCATACTTGACACTAATGGTGGATAAACACTAAACATGAGATATGCATTTGAAGGATTTTCAGATATTTATGCTTTATTGTGCTAATTTTCTCATTTGTTCCACCAAGGCTATCCTCTTATCTATATAAAATGCAGTTTTCAGGTTCCAAAACAACTTCTAAGAATGATACTTGAGTAAAATATAGGTCCTGACATTGCAATTACTTCATGGTAGAGTCGTAGAAATTACATCAATGATAATTTTACAGCCCTTTTGGTAGATTTCTCCACTCATGATGAGAGGTTTCGTCACACCTTCCATATATCCCTGCAAATATTCTCCGAAAGCCAACAACTTAGGAAAGATTTGTTCTGCTTTTCTGCTGCGTTTTAAGGATCATACATCATAAATCAGTCTTAAGCTGACATTCGTGAGGCTGATTCTGTCCCAGATGGAAAGAATATTTGACCTACATTTGGTTTGTATTTGTTGTTTTCTTAAGGCCCACATTTGGCTTGGTAAAACAGCATTGACTGTGGGTGAGTGTGGATACAGATCAAACATTTAAGCCACATCTGGCCCTTTAAATTAGTTACCTTAACCCAAGGTAGGACCTTTGGGCTGTACTCAGACCACATAACACTTGCTCATGGTTTGACTGAGTCATAAGTGCTAAAAGTGACCCAAATTAGACCTAAATTTGTCTGCTGATTGGGTAAAAAATGAATAAACTGGTCCAATATTAGAAGTTGGAACTCCTTTTCAGTTCATACACAAGAAAGAGAGTCCAGTCATGAGTTTGTCTTTTATGCTCTGGTGGTTTGAACCATTTCATTTAGTTAAGTACCACATGTTGAAGCACCGTGCAACCACACTGAAAAAATCACAACATTATAACAGCTTCTGTTTCTCAACCATCAGCATCATATCCTGTTTTTAAAGATGTGAATTTGACCCGATGTCGGGTACAGTGTAAGCTGATGATGTAACTTGAATATTCCAATAGAAAACAGAATTCTGTAGCATGGAGATGCCACGTTATCTGATCTTTACTACAGGAATGTCATGGCCAAACGCATTCACATATTATTATGACAGTGGTTGTTCTTTTATTAGTCTCCTTTCTCTTTTATTGGTAATTTAATTACAATCACAATTATATACAGAAACAAAAGAATAATAGTGATTTTTATTCTTTTAATATAGGCATTATTATCCATCCCTGGATATTAGTGTTGACAGCTGACAAGTTTACTGTAGCATGTAAACTGATATGTACCAGTCTGTCAACAACCCATTTTCTTGCTTATTTGTTTTTCATTAATGAGAAATCCTGCAGAACAGTAAATGCATCATGGAGAAACCAAACTCTGAATACATCATACAGTTCAGTTCAGAGAGCTCACACACGTGTTTATATGGGAGCATGACTGACGTTGTGTGTCAGGCTCTGAGCCCGTCACACATCATGCACACGTTTTTCTCAGTTCGATATTAGTGATGGGATAACCCCTCAGGGCCTACAGGTGGATGTTGGAGTTGTGGAGGGGCAGAAAAGCAAACAGCATCATGTTCGAACGGCAGCTACAATGATGGCATAAGAAGCAAGTGATTTATCGTGTGTGCGAGGCAGATAGATCGCCACATGGAAACAGTGGAGCAGCTGGAGCTGCCTACCTGTGAGCTCACCGGCGAGACAACTGGACACTGATATTATACGTGAATGCTGGATATCCAGATTTTTCTGCATTTTCTGTGGCAATAACGTAGAAAAATCCAAATGAGACTCAACATGAGTTGAGTTTGAAAGATTTGTTTGTCAACCTACTGAAAACCTTTCGATGACAGCCTCTAATTTTAGTGTTTTAACTTTATAGACGCAGGAAGCATGTTTGTGAGCAAATCGCCGCCATGCATCAGCTTTCATGGTTATTGTGATATTCTCATTGTCTCCTCTCCTTTTTGTCTTTGTTAATCTGTCTTCCCATCACTCATATTACATGTTACCATCTCTCCCACATTCTCTCTTTTTTTTTAACATTATGAGCCACTTTTTCCTCTTGCCGATCACCACCTCTCCTCATCACCCTCTGTCATTATCTCTGGGTTTGTGGTAGTTATTACTGTTTGCTTTGCAGCCTCTACTTGTTTCAGGCTTGTTTCAGCAGCAGGAGGAAGAGGAGGAGGAGCGGGTAGTTTTTTGAAGAGTGAGTGTATTGTCATCAGGTGTGTGTGGTTATCAGAGGTTGCTCATTTATCAAAGACAAATGCATTTAGTCTTTAAACCTAATTTTGGGAAAGATATCCAACACATATGTGCAGTGAATGAAATTATTTTGAGTAGTTAGGGCATCATTTGTGTGTGTGTGTGTTTGTGTGTTTGTGTGTGAGAGAGAGAGAGACGCATAGAGACACACACTGAGTGTTGTTTTTGCATATCATTGCCTGGCTGCTTATATGATGGGTTAAACAGCACTGGACTGTGAGACTGCTGGAAGGATTAGCCCAAGGACAATCTCAAAGATGCAGCCACACAAAACAAACTCCTCAGTAAACTCAAGGTTTCCACCTGTCAAATACTTTGTGCCTGCAGGTGACAGCCTCTCGCTTAATGATGATTGAGAGAAACACACATCCCTGTGTACAAATAGCTTTATTTGAAGATGTGTTTTTATTTGCAGGCATGCGATGACTTTATGATCCAGTTTGTGATGCTACATGCTCATCTCACTAGTTAGGAATGGACTCATGCACTTTTCCACATGAAAATAGTTGCACCAAAACAAAAAAAAATATTTTCATGATCACTAAGCCATCCATTATCCATCTCACATAATCTGTCATACTTGATACCTTAAAATCTAGAGATAAGAGGAGTCCTACCTCCACATCTGAATTAGTCAGAGACCTTTCTTATTGCTATAGAAGAGAAATTGGGATGCCATCTGGGAAAAAAAGCCTTACTAAACTCATAAAGCAATATTTTATTCAAAATACGACACAGACAAATATTGAATGTTAAAAGTGAGAGATTTTATACTGTTTCATGAAAAATATTACATAGGGAGCAACATGCCTTCAGTTGCAACAAGGCAATGTTTGACATCATGTAGCACCCCCTAAACATCCTGGATCTGTGGAGACCAGTTGATGGAATTTCGTCCTATTTTCACAGCTGCACATTACTGGGTTTTCTTTGTCATAATCTTTGTTTCATGATGCTCCAAAATATCTTCAGATGGTAAAAGATTTGAACTGTTGCTAGGTCAATCCTGCACCCGACCTCTCCAGTTATACTGTTGTAGCAGATGCAGCTTGTCCTGCTGAAATATACAACATCTTGCCTGAAACAGAAGGCCCAGCATATTGGCCTGGATCTATATTAAATATGTGCATGATTATCTAGATAAGAGCGTATTTGGCTCATGTTTCACACGTTCTTAAATGTTATGCAAATTATAATTATGAATTTCTTCAAGGAATAATTATGATAGTTTGTATTGTGGGGGAAAAAAGTAGTTTCAGTTCTCTGAAGATGTGTGTCATCAAATGGAGATGTTTTCTAAAATAAATGAAACGGTAGTAGATGAGTCTCAGTAAGCTATGCAAGTTTCCTGTTTTTTCTCAGTTTGTCCTGAAGTTAAATATCATGGCCGTAAAGCGTTAGTCACTTGATGGAGGTTGTAAATAATCAACTATGTAAATGGAGACTCACTGAGAGTTGAGGAGTTATTTAAAGATTAAATTCCCGGAGGCTTGTGATCTGAGCTTAACAACCGTCCGAAAAGATCCTCAGAGATATCCCCACATATGCCATTAGGAGGAGGCTATCAAGTAAAGCTTCTTACAGGACCAAGAGTGCATTTACTATTCACTGCAGGGAATCGTGGTGGGAATTGAACCCCCATCATCTGACTTGACCGTTTTCCCATTAATGCTTTTGTATATATTCTGTCATTGTATGAGGAATATTGTGGCCAGACTGAATTCCTTTCCTTTTTTCTTTTTTTTTTTTTAAACCACTGATGATCAGTAGAGGTGATTTCCCTGCAGATAAATTCGGGACCCTTTTATATCCTTGTTATAATTACCAGTACTTCAATTAATTTGAAACTTTACAACCGTCAGTGTGACAATCTGTCTTTTACCGTCATCATTACCCTTCATTTGTGTAAAAGGTATGCATGTTGTGGGATCATGGGAAAAATGTAATCTACACAATAATGAGCAAATATTCTTTTTTAGATTTTGTTCAATAACATCGATCCTCGAGGGACTCAATCCACACAATATTCCCACTCATCAAATACATAAGCTTAGTTAGGACCCCCTTTAAGGTCTTTTCTCAAGGGCATAGGGGAGTTAAATGTGTGTAAATAGAATTACCTCAATGAATGGAGAGGCCATCATGGAGGCGTTGCCCAGTGTTTTCTGTTGGGATTTTCATTGTTGTGTCAGCTCAGAAAAAGGAGGAAAAGCTTGTCGTTTAGCTAATGGAGGGCCATCTGCATGTCGGTAATGTTGCAAGAGTGCTTTTTCCTATAAGATAAATAAAAACTCCTATCTTCTATTAGATAGTGTTGTGTTTTATTTCTCCACCACCCTTCCAACCGTTGTAATGGATATGTTATATTGCGTTTTTGTCTTCTGGCCTATAGGGGTATCTACTTTGTTGTCAAGTTTTTGGAAGAGTGGTTGTAGATATGTTTGCCTTTCTACAGCAGCAGCATCCCCTTTAGTGGGCCTTGGAAAAAATGGTTAAAAAAGACAATATTTTAGATTATCAGTTATTTACCTGAATTTTCAATCAATAAAAATAGGAGTAGATATCTTCGAAGTTCAGTTTTTGATGACTGGAACAATCTAGAGGGGTTCTGGTTCAAGCTTCTTATAGTTAAATGAGAGATGAGATAACATACATTAGAACAGACGAGATACGTTTTGGCATTTGTGGAGATTTTTTCCTATTGTGAGTAAAATCACTCCTGGTCTATATTTGATTTGACATAGATGATTACCAGTCTCCTCAAGGATCGAGACATTGTTTTGTCTGAGTCTTCTTGAGACCATAACCCCCCTTTAGAGTGTACCCCCAAATCCCTCCCCTCTCCCGCCCTATAAACCCATAATCCCAGCTACTCGTCATTTGAGTACATTAGTGAATTATTCTTTTAATCCAAAAGGGGGAGTAACCCAAAAGCAGCTTTTTCCATGACTCAGTGAGTCACCACAGATAACGTAATCGATCAGAGGATGAGTATGCAGCCAATCACGTCTTGTGTTAATTTGTGTCGCCGACCAGACTAGACTCCTTGAGCTCACTTTGCTCATCCTGTGATGCTAAAGAGTTTAGCATGTGAAGTAGCTCTGCTGTAGAGTAGTGAGGCTAGGGCTGGAGGTGTTTGAGGGATGAGTAAACTTAACCACATCGTGTTTGTATTCATAGTCAAACAACAGCAGGTCCTGCATTTTCTTCTGTTATTTTTAGCTAAGACTAGCTGTTTTCATCCGGGTTGTAATTCATATCTCTCATTTAGAGTGGAGATACTTGCTGAGATACCACAAGATAAACTCTCAGCAGCAGATTATGAAAAAATAAATATATAATATATAATATAATAAATAAATATGCAAGTTTGCCTCTAGGGCTCTGCTCAACCAGGTTGTTTTTGACACATTGATCCTTGAATATTTATTTTTAATTGCTCAGATGTCCTGGTGGTTTAAGGATTAGTTGGAGCTGCACATACTTTTTCCTGCAGTTTGAGTCTGTACATGAATAGCTGTACCTGTATGATTCTTTCTGAACGGAGGTTTTCAAGAGGATTGAGGAAAAATATGAGATGAGACAGAAAGAAAAACAGGAAAAAAAGAGTAAATTTGTAGTTTATTCCCTCATTTGTCCCATTTGTTTTCGATGATAAGCGATTTTTCTAATGGAGACTATTTATTTATTTTGGCTCCTGCTTTCATTGACTTTCAGAAATTCAATTGGCATACCAGAGGCAAATAAAAGACACATGATGTATTTATTTTCACTCGCACTTTCTGTAGATTTGTTGTAATCATCTTCAATATATGCATGAAAATGCTTACTATAGAAATCTTATAAAACAAGCATTTTCATATTAACCTCTCAGTCAAAGTAATATCTCTACTTCCAGTACCTTGTTACATCCACCGCCACTGCCAAATTATAATAAGACAACAGCTAAGACGAGTCATTTTCTGAGTTTCTTCCAAGGATGCTGTTGCTTAAATTTGTTTTTAAAGGTCTTATAGTGGCTTGCAGTATCAAATCCTTTGATTCAGGTCACACTGAATGAAAGTGCCGTTAATAATCTGCGATGGACAAAGTCAAATTAATCAGTTGGTGGTCTATGGCAAAAGATATGTTGGGTTTTTCTTTGGATTTAACACCACTTTTTTGGGAAACATGCTGCAAAAAGAAGAACCAGCGAACCAGCTTATGTGAACTCTAGTTATCCAGGTTTTAGTTGATTAAAGAACCAAAATCTACAGAGTGAATCTATTGTACGCTCCAGCAAAAAATGTATTGTTTCTTTTCATTTTATTGACACTTTCTACTGTTTCAGGCATTGTTTCACCAGTTTCTCAATCCATGCTGAGTTGTTGCATTTCAAAGCATCTATTTTTCACTTGTTAACATCTGTTGAACAATCTCTCCACTCTGACTAGTGGGAGGCCTGGAAGTTTTTGCAAAGGTGATCAGTACAAACTGTCCTTTTTTCTAGATTGAAACCACTTTCACCTCTTTTGATGGATTTCCATCAGTGTTGTGTTTATTTTCATCGGTTTTCTTTTAGTAGAAATGTTTGTTGGTCATCATATTGTCAATCAGGCAGCAGAGATATTTTCATGCAGCTGCGCTAAGGATGCTAATTTTAAACAGTTTGTTTACTCTGTCTGAATTATTTACTTCACAGATTATGTTAGGCAACAATTTCCCATTATCACAACTTGCTGTGGACACAGCAGGACTGAGAGTGAGCTGTCTTGGACGCTCATTATTGTTTCCAAAATGGATCAATCGTGTCTGTATTTGTTTGCAAGATGTTGATGTCAGTTTCAGAGGAGATATTGTGGACAATATGCACTTATTTCAACAAAAGAACAGTAAGCTGTGGCTAATCTTGTGGCTCAGAGGTTAGTAACGTCTGTGAAAATTAACATGTACACCCACGTTTTGTTTTATCGGTGATGCTGGTTTGAGCCAGAGTCGATAAAAACGTGACTTCTGCCAGATGCTTTCATGTGGGTCTGAATGCTGATTGCTTTTCAAATGTTTGTGTCTGTTTGCTGGTTCTTTTGGACCAATAGAAGCTTCACTTGATGATGCAACCATGTACCATAATAGATCTTAACTTTTGATTTATTTGAAAACTCTAAAACAAACTTTATACTAAAGTAATATTTCTGTTTGTTTGCAGGAGATGTTACTGGGACCAATGTGACTGAGCCGGAAAGCACAGTCAATATCACCTCCCCATTTATCAAGGAGGAAGATCCAGTCAAGGTAAATGAGGTCATCGCCACGGTAACTAGAATGAGCAACTCTGCTGCTTCTGATCAGATAACCACTGTGACCCCGAGGGCGGGCCGTATCCCACGCGCCGGTGAGGAGGACGATCAAAGCAGCGGCATGTTCGGTGAAACGGTGGTTCCCACGGTGGAGGAAGTGAGTGTGGCAGCTCCGCCTCAGCTCAGCCCTGATTCGGCTGAGACAGAGCATCTGTTGCCTAGCAACCCGCGTAAACAGGAAGTGATGGAGGGAGAAGAGGAAGCGGACCAAGAGGAGGACCGTCTGCCACACACCGACCCACCTTGGATCCATGCCAAGGATACAGCTGTGTTTGATTTGGACAACCTTTTCACCACCACTGCTGCCCCGCCCTCGGCCCCCACTAACCCCTCTAACGTTGACGTCCTCCATGTGGACTTTTTTGACCCTTCATCTCGTGGGCGTAACCTCGACTTAGCCCCTGCCTCTCCTTCATCTTTGGCCCATGAGCTGCAAGCCGGTGATGCCACTTCCTGGGCAATGCCGGAAAACTATGACTACCTTACACCCTACGAAGATGGCGTGTCCCCCACTGCTGATGAATACACCTACAGCACCACAACCGATGCTTATGAGAGCGATGAAGACCTACGTGATGCTGCTGGGTCCGTTCGCACCAAGCCCCAAGTCCCAGGTTCAGGCTCCTTCATTCCTGGAGCATCGTATCCAGGTGTGGGAGCCCCAAGACCAAATGCCCCTGCCCTCTCACCCAACGGATGCCGCGTGGGCTACCAGTTGATTAATGGAAGCTGTCGCTCAGCCTGCGACATGCAGCCCAATTATTGTCTTAATGGAGGACAGTGTTACCAACTTGATAGCGAGGAGATTTTCTGCAGGTAAGACACAGGATGAATTAGTTCAGTAACAGTAGTGATATAGTAACACAGCATGCTGTACTCTGCATACACAAAATAAGCCGCCTCCACACAACAGTTTATTCTGCAGATTCTTCAAAATGTCCAAAGACAGCCTGCACTGGATAGTTAATAAACTATTTACATTTTAAGACTACATATTGCTTTGCAACACCAACAAGATAGAAATAAGAATATCATATTTTGACAAAGCCAGGAAACTATTTTAGAGTCCTATGGAAAAAAAAAATCAAAAGAGGTGGATTCACTTCTGCATGGAAAAGTTGCCAATTTACACATTGACTTTAGCCCCGTTTCCACCAACGGGTCTGGTTCGGTACGATACCGGTCGGAATGCATTTTTTGTAGTTCCATAGGCAAAAACTAGGAAGGGTGCCAGAATACCCAACCCAAACCATCCCACTTAAAAAACTCACTAAAGTTCTGGAAAGTTCTATGAATGGAATGAAATGAGATGTGAGATGAGATCTGAGATGCTCCGGAGCATTTGCTTGTGACAAAACAAATCTCCACAGCAATTACTCCTGATTGTCTGCAGAGATTAAGGGTTGGGGTTTTCACCCAGTCCCCAAGTAAGATCAGTGGGTAAGAGTGTGTGGAAATGTTAGCAAAGCTTTTGGAGCGTTTACTGCCTGTGTGTACAAATGAACAAGTGTGTGTGCTGGCAAGAGTTACTGCTTCATTTTCCTTTCTGCGTACTTGTATGTTGCCCTCCACTTTTTGCATGTTGTAGTTTAAACAAAACAATTTCCAGCATAATTTATAAATCATGTCCACATTTCATGTAAAAGACAATTCAAAGGGATTTACATAAAACCTTAAAAATTACAGATGGTGCAAAGAAAGCATTAAAAAGTAGTAAAAGGCAGCAATAGATCTCCACCAGTTTGTTTACCCACATGCAAACCTTACATAGGTTTGGTAAATCAGAACAAACTCAAATACTCACATGCACATTATGAGCTATTAACTGATGCCATTTTCCTATCTGGCACATCCACCAACAGTTGTATGCCATTACTGTGTGACCTGCCTTCCAGGCATCCACCACAAACTACACTAATGCCTAATCTCAGGACTTGGTCCAATAAGGTCATTGTAGTGATGAATCTAGGTGGAGGTCAAAAGTGAAGGGATTAAGAGAATCATTTATGAAAATATGGTGTAAGCCACTGAGTAGATTCAGCTTTATTCCAGTCCCCAGCCATCTAAAAGTTGACAGAGTGTGCCTGTGCTGGTTCAGGATTAGAGATGCTGCAGATGGGGGAAGGGTGATAACTGTGGATGCGATGATGTCCAAAATATATATTCAATGGAATATTAAAGACATAAAACAACACTGCCATGTAGCAAGTAATAGTTACCGTTATTATCTGTCACTGCTCTGATAAAATTGATTGTTTTCGAATATTTAGTCAAACTTCAGCTGAGCCCAAAGAGTCAGAGTCAGAGTCAGAGCTGAGCTTTCCAGGAAGGTTAAATACCCTGAGTGCCAGTTGACAGCACTTATTGTCAAAAATGTTACTCAAATATTTTTCTAAATAAAAAGAAGCCCATTTTTCTTATGCTCTCTGTCAGCACATTTGTTAGCTTTGCTGTTTTAACGGTTTATACGAAAGACATATTCATACCATCTGCTTCTGTTTTTAAGTGACCATTGTTTTCATGAGCTCTTTGTTCTTCAACAGAAAAGATTAAATAAAAGTGGATGACACACCATAGCCAATAAGCTGCTTTAGACTTCTGTATTTCTAATTTTTGGAGGCATTGGTCCGATGACGGTCAGCACTATCAGGACAGCTTGCAATATGTCGTCAGTGTGAATTCAAATATCAAATGTCAGAACGGGCCATAATGAGTGACTGCGAATGGAATTAGAATTATCAAGACAGAATGAGGTCAGTCTTACTGGTGCTGTTAGATCTGTTAGGTTGAAAATGTTGAAAGCTGAATTATAAATATCATGTGCAGGCATCAGTCTTTGAGAATAAAGATATGTAAAAGATGTCCCGCAAGTGCCGTTTATTGGAAGTCAACGGTGAAGCAGGAAGTTGTACAAAATGCAAAATAGCTCAAGCTACTGTTGAAAGTGCAACAGGAGTACTTACCGACTAAAACAGAAGCATGTATAGAGATTCAATTTGAAAACAGTGTTGAGCTCTTACTGCGTCACATCCAACAATGATTTGTTCGTATCAGTTTATCTGATCGTAAAACAGATAAGTCAACCAATCAGTTGATTCTTCTAGATAGTGCGCAGCTGGACAGATTAACATGCAGATTTATGTACAGCAGTTATCAAACTCATGATGAGAAAAACAATTAAAATGACTCACTTCGCCTTCACTATTAATTGCATTCAATCAAACACACAATATCAGCCGCCTCTCTGACTGAACTTATAAAATAAACAGAAAAGGATGTTCAGTATCTCAGAGAACATTCAGGGAGATCAGATTAACTTGCACTAAAGCAGCAAAGTCAGTGATTTGTGTCCTTGGACAACCCCCATCTCAGAGAGGACCACGGCATCACATCTCTGCCGTTTTCTCATTGTGGGCTGATAGCTTTTATCCTCGGTTGTGGTCATGACCCTGACCTTAGCTAACTTTCACCTCCCCCACCCCACCACACATCATCTAAATCGAACTAAAGCAATATTTTTGAGGTCATTATTTGAAATACACCATAAGTGCTGCACATCTACCACTCCAACCTTGATAGATTTTATACTTTCATTTCATCCACTTTTAAAATGAAATATATATTTTATAATAATTTCTATAATTCATCTATACACTACAAGTATGGGGAACCAGAATCTGGCCACAGCGACAAAGAAATTTGTTGGAACTCTTCATGATTTTTGGATTTTATTTCCTGGGAAACCATTTAAGAATGTCCATGACTTTCAATGCAGAAGGGCAGACTGGGCTTTTTTGGTTTTAATAGGAGGGAGGACTTCTTTTTTTTGACTGATATTTTTTACAAAGAAAATCTGCTGCATGTTGCAATATAATATAACTGCTGTAATGGGCATGAGACATAAGGTGCTTGTCAAGTTAGCTAATAATGTAATATCCAGTTTGACTGACTTTACACCAGTTATTCTAGCCACTAAGTACCAGTCAATGTCACAACCTGCGATTTAAATAAAGCAAAATTTCTTAAATGTCTCTGTGTCTCCAAACTGCATTCCCAAAAATGTAATAATTATTTGGATCGTCCAGATTGATTTAAAAGAAAAATCCAAATTGAAAAATAATATTATCTTTATTATGTAGACAGATCTCGCCACCAAAATGGGGATAAAAAGCTAATCCAAATGTCACGTTTAAAATTAAGCCATCCACAAAAAGGCTAATGCCAGTGGCTGCTAAATGTCACACAGCAGTCTTAGTGAACATGATGCCAAGGGGATTACTAAAGTAAAATATAGGCTTATTTGTGAATTCATGATATACATCCTATCTAGATCATTTTATCCAATAGCAGAGATGGCTTAGTACAAGTGTGCTTAAAGTGGTGCGACTGAACTTTGGCAGATTTTCACACTATGGCGCCCTCTGACGAAGGCTAATTCAGCATCCACAATGCATCCTGTCTCTTCTCTGAGCTCTCTCCAGCCAGTAAAAGCCAGTTTGATGTTGACTCTTGTCTCATCTCTATCATTTTTTCTCTTTCTTTCCCTTGTTTCCTCCAACAATCTCATCTTGGGTTTCCAGTGAGTTGATATCCAGTTGCTGGCATGTGACATGGTGCTGTGAAGCAAAGCATGGCTTTAACACGACTCTCTGGGCTGGAACAAAAAATACTTAAGTACAGTTTCTCAGCCTTGGGACGATACAGAGCAACAACAGCTCCAGAACATACATAATGAATGTCAGCATACCATCAAAACAAGTCAGTACAAGAGTTGTAAGGTTGTAAACCTATGTAGTATTGCTTTAAGTTCTCTAAAGTTGATCTTGACACAAATATGAAATTCCCTCCCTTTGCCATACCATTTTGGTCCCAATGCTCCATTTTGCATGGATAAGGAGACCATTCACAGAGATGTGGGCACCTTACTTCTTGGTTTAGACCAAGTGAATCCTCTGGATTCTGAGCCAACTATTTTAGAAACAAACAATGATACTTCATCAAAAAAAAAAAACAGAATTAATTAGAAAGGAAGTATTTAGTTTAGTGAATGACTGAGCAGGAAGCTGAAATAATCATCATCGTTGCATCAACTCAACAGATTTTAAGTGTTTCTGTCTGCGAGGGAAATGGAGCAATGCTAAGACAGCGATGCTGAAGAACTTTTGCAAAGCAGACAACATGATCCAGATATTCAGGGCAGATTTTTTGGCTTCAGTCAGCAGATAGTAGCAGTGATAAACCTCCTGAGAGTGAGTCAGAGAGATACTGAGAGGCATTTGACTGCTGGGCAAGAGCACAATATGGGTCAATGGAGCGCGGGCACAGATGAGGACCAATATGTTCCTCTATGTGCCTGTGTGTGTGTATGATTACACGTTTGACTGCATTTGCATGCACATGTGAAAATGTGAGTTAATATAAGTGTTGGGTGTAGGTTTCAGTGTGTGTGTTGGCTCATACGGCTGAACTGAAGCTGCTTCATACATGGGGCCAATTCAATTAGAGCAGAATGAATGTTTGGACCTTAAGCCCTCTGCAGTAAAACACACGACCCTTTCAAGTGCTGTTTACTGACCTCAGACCAGACCGTCGTAACTCTCTTGTACAGACAGAAACACATACCAGCAGAACTGGGAAGCCCATATTTCTCAATCTAACTGATTTCAGGGTCCAGAAATCTGTTTCACCATCTTAAAGCTGCCCCCCCCCCTACCTGCACTGAAAGAAGACTGAAGGAGGATTTTAGCTTGAACTGCAGCAGAATGACAAAAAATAATTCATTCAATTATATATTATTCATATATTTATATGTAGACTGGGGTTAAATACACCCTGCTGTAAAGAACACAACAAAGAAATCATTGCAAACTCTTTCTACATTAACATCCTATCAAAGCAAATGCTTAACATACACGGATGAATAATTCTCTTCTTGCAAATCCAGTGCTGATGGCAGTGTGTCTTTAGGGGTACTTCATCAATTTTACACTCTCTAAATCTTCTGCATCTAAATGCACAGTTTCTCTGTTCAATTTCTCAGCTTCATTACATCTTAACTTTCCCAAAAAGCAGCATTTTTATCACACTTACTTTCTACGTAATCACATCTTTAGTCTAAATAGCATTGGCCTTGCAGGAGCTCTGTCTCAAATGATGCAACGTTATGCACAGTGTTGATTGTTAGAGAGAATGAATGTTTCTGTTTTTACATAAGCACTAGAAATATTTTTTTTTTTTCTTAATGGTTTTTTGAAGTTTGTCTATATTCCAGACTCTAGGCAAAGATTTTAAAGATGACCTATTTTTACATTTTGACATTTTACATTTTCTTTAATTTGTAGTGGTTAACGTTTTATGCATGTAAATCTTCTGGAAAGTTATCAAACTATACCAACGAGTTATTTTTTCATACAATCATTGCTGCTCCTGAACTGTAATCTCAGTGTCACATGTTTACAGTAACACCAGACAACTTGAATTATTTTTAACACTTAGAGTTCTGACCTTAAAACTCTGTACGTATGACTTGTTTTGATGGCACACTGATATTCATAATGTCCATCTCTGTAGCCATTGTTGCCCTGCAGTGCGCCGAAGCTGAGAAACTGCACTTCACAACTTTTCTTTTCCAGCCCAGAGCATCATGCTACAGCTGCACTTTGCTTTGCAGCACAATGTCATGCACCAGCAACTGGATATCAACACGCTGGCTGTTTTGAACATGCACCATGGCTGAATCATCAAAGAAAGGCAAAAGGACGTGATCGGAGAGAGCTGGGAGAAGAGAAAGGATGCAGGACAGATGCCGAATTAGCCTTAGCAAGGAGGCGCCAAAGCGCAAATCTGCTAAAGTTCAGTAGTGCAGCTGTTTCACTCCACCAGAAAAGCAGATCTTTGTCCAGTTTAACTTCACCATGGAAGAGCAAAGCTGAAAAACCAAAACAAACAAGATCATTTCCATCTCAGATTTTTCCAAAATCGTTTGAGGATGCTAAGAGAATTGATTCATCGAAAGAATTCAGTGCTTTGAAATGGTACAGTCTACTAAATGTCATCATAGTTTAGCTTAAGCTGCTTCTTTTCTTGGCAATTGTTTTTAACATATATTCTCCCAGCTTTATGTAATTACGAGATTGCAAAATGGTGTGAAATAAACTGGCATATTTTATAAGTAAATCTAAATGAAAACATAAGTTGAAACTGTTTAAATAAAACCAAGAAATTGAAACAGCATCAGAAAGAACAGAAGATTCCATCTCGTAACTTCAGTCCTAGCCACCACAACAATGATTTGATCTCCAGCTTTAAGGTATCTGCGGCATCTCCGGTGCTGGCTCCCCTGTCCCTCTGACCGATGGAATCTGACAGCCTCAGTGTCATAAATTGCTTTCTTCTCTGGAGCTGCGGGACTGAGGACCATATTCGGAGAGAGAGATGGGTAAACTAAAGGAGGGAAAGCGTGAGTGTGTTTCAGAGAAAGTACAACAAAGAAGGTGCTTAAGCTCTGTTTATTAAGAAAGAGAGATATGGAAAGGGAAGGAAAGCAAGATGGTTAAATGAAAACTGAAAGAGTGATCAGGAGAAAAGAAAGCAAGATACTATCAACAGGAAATGAAAGAGAGAGAGAAACAGAATGAGAAGTGGTCAGTGAAAAAAGAGGAGGTGTAGGAGAAATTGAGTGAGAGAATGAGTCAGAACCTTATAACGCTTGCCAGTATGGAAACGACTGAGCCGAGCCAGGTTGCATTTACTGGTCTGTGTGTGTGTGTGTGTGTGTGTGTGTGTGTGTGTGTGTGTGTGTGTGTGTGTGTGTGTGTGTGTGTGTGT
>JBBBVU010000006.1:4753223-4779121 GCA_037177055.1 Atherinosoma microstoma
GTGTGTGTGTGTGTGTGTGTGTGTGTGTGTGTGTGTGTGTGTGCGTGTGTGTGCGTGTGTGTGTGTGTGTGTGTGTGCCTTGCAGCTTGATGTAATTAAGAGAAGCCTTGAGCGGCAACAGCAGTTTGTATCCATTTTAGATTCGAACATAAAACACATAAATAAAATCTCAAAACAAAAACACACACAAATAAATCTATACTCTGGATTATGGACGTATTAGGGATCATATCAACGTCAAAGAGCGCAGGGTAATGGAATCAAGCCAGAGGTCAAACACGGGGGGGGGTATGGCTGCTGAGGCCAGGACTAAGAAACACTCACGCACAAACAGTTTGTTTTTGCCAAAAGGAATCTGGTGGACATATTTAATCACTGATACACACACACACAGACACACACACACACAGACATGGACAAATTAATGTTTGGCTCTGTTCATGTTGCTGTACGATAACTAAGTTTTGACTGCTGAGTTTGTAAAGAAGCATACACACATTTACACATGCAAAGACACAGTTGTCTGATTCAATGTCAAGTACCTGTGAATGCTCATGATTCTGTTTGTCCTTTTTTTAACAAAAGAAAATGGTCTTCACTGAATTCATCAATACAAAAAAGAAAACATGTTTTTTTTCTACTTTCTGCTAAATACAACCAGATGTTCAGAGAATTTATTACCAAATCTGCTCTATTAAAGGGAGATTTATTTAACTCTTTAAAGCTGCAGGGTTTTATGAGCGTTTATAAAGCTAACAGTTTCATGAGATCTGTTCTTGTATTTGCCGTTGCATCAAAAGAGAAAAAGAAAAAAAATATTCTAATATCATAAACTGTGTTAAAAAAAGATGGACATGGTCCCTTCTTCAAATTAAAGTCAGTGGGTTTGATGCTATCCCATTGACTGAGGTCCTAGACACCAGTTGGTCCAACAGATTCAGTAATTCTCTGAATGTATTCACCTACTGACTTTATTTACTTATTTGTTTCTTTATTTCTTTATTCATCTATTTTTCTTTTCTTTTAACTATTTATAAATAGGTTTTATTCATTCTATTATCATTTAAGTTTAAATTTTTATCCTTTAATTCTAAACTTTTATATATCTTACTATTACTCTGTTTTATCTGTATTTTAGTTTTTTTTATTTTCTTGTTCTTAGCTTCAGTGTTTCCTCATGGGGGGCCCTCCATGCTGGGGGCTGCATCTGGCCCGCCAGCGGGGGGGCTGTCTTGGGGGTTCCCCGGGCCTGGGGGGCTCCACCCTGGTCTCTCTCTGGGCCAGGGGGGGGGGGGCTCTGTGGCGGGGTTCCCTGCGTCTACGGACTGTGTTGCCCCTCGGCGTGGAGGGCCTCCCACAGGTGGATCCTCGGTACCTCGCCATGTCACAACTCTTTTTTTTAATATATTGTACTGCTGTTTTTACATGAGCATGAGTGTGTGTATGCGTGAGTCTATTACTGGGGGTGGGCAGGACGGGTTATTTTATCTTTGTGAAGCATGTAATGTTTGAAAAGTGCTATATAAATAAACTTTGATTTGATTTGAGTTGGTACTGTGCTAGCACATTTAAAAACTAAAGCCTGCAAAGATCCTGACATGTAATAATCATTCAGTTTGATGCAAAGGGGTCAAAGTAAACTGCAGCTGTAAAGCCACTCTGGCCTCTTCTAGAGTAAAACCCTTTTCTTAGACGCTGTTCCTCAGTAAAAACCTGGAATGACTTGTCTAGATGCAACTGAATAATGTACTTGAGAAAGTCAAAGAAACACTGGCAGATTTTCTCAGAGAGGTGCCCTCTAACGACCGCTAATTTGGCATCCACCCTGAGAGCTCTGCTCTGAGCTCTCCAGCAAGTACAAGCCAATCAGAAGTTGTCTCTTTTCTTACCTCTGGCTCTGTCCTTTTCTCCCTTTCTTTTCCTCTTTTCCTCCAATAATGTCCTCTTGTGTATCTTTGATGAATCAGTCACGGTGTACGTTTAAAGCAGTCGGTGTGTTGATATCCAGTTGCTGGCGTCTGACACGGTGTGTAAAGCGAAACTCAGCTGTAAAGTGATGCAGCACCTCTGAAGTGAAGTGCTGTTTCTCAGCCTCGGGACGCTGCTGGGCAACAATGGCTCATCAAAAAGAGTCAGAAACACATTTTTTTATGTCACATATGTTACATAGTGCTACTTGAAAATAAGTTGTTTAATCATATGTGGACATGAGGCATAACTAACCTGTCAACATCTGGCATGTATTCATTGAGAGGTTTGTTGTAGATTTTAAAGGCATGCTCCAATTTGATAGGTAAACTATCGGCTTCTCGAGGCCACAAATGTGCTCTTTTTTTTTTTTTTTTAACAAAGCAATTTTCAACAGGCTATAAAATGACTGACTGAGTGAGAGTTACCAGTTACACCATACGATTTAACAAACGCTGCATCAACAAAAAGGGATTTTGTTTCAGATGAGAAAACTAATAGTTTATGAGTCATCTTATATAAAAGATTGTCTGAAATTGGTCAGATGAGGTCAAATATCAGTGTACTATATCGATTGATTTAATCTCTGTTTGGCAAATCTGCTAAATGTGGTGATTTCATTGGGATCAAATGAATTCAGGGCATAACATTGCCGACATGAATGCTGACTGGACCTGGCTCTAAAACCTCATAAAAATGTATTAGAGGCTGTAAACAGATATAGGCCCCTGCAGCCATGATCCACTTTAATCTAATTGTTTGAGTGAATCTAGATGAATCCATGTGTCTGCCTCTTGAGAGCAAACTGAGCATCTTTTGAGCTGATTTACTAGATTCCTGTCAGAGTCCAACTGAGATGTTTCCACTGGGCACATCCTGCATGGAATACTTGAAGTGAAGTGCAACACTGGATGCATCTTCAATTCAGTAATTGGTGTGCAGTTAATGGAGTTGTGGCTGCTCTCCTGGGATGCAGAGATTTATGTAATTAGGTTTTGGTTGCATTCAGATATGTAGATCTCTGCTTAATGAGTCATTTTACAAGCCTTATTGTGTATACAGTTTATCAGCTGGAATGATGAAACTTAGCACGGAGGCAGACAATCTGCAGAAATAATATGGAAATGTGACAGGCAAGCTAAAATAGGAGTTGATATTACTCTTAAGTAGATGTTAAAAGCAGGGATCAGTATACAAAATGATGCTTTCCTGCAGCCTTGCCCTGCTGTTCATATTTTTGGACTCTAAATGCAGCGTTTTTCATTTCATTCAGCATCACAAGATGCTGTTTGCGAGTTTGTAAAAAAATAGAGGCTCATTTGTTGGAAGAGGCTGGAACAGTTATTTTCATGCTTTGCCGCTTGGCTTAAACCCTAAAAAAGAGTGACTTCACCCTACAAATGTCTGAAAGTATCTAAACATGATTATCAAGATTTAAATTGGTGGGATTCTTCTAATGCCAAATGGAGAATACTGATTACGTTGTCATGCTTTGAAATCCCTTTTCAGTTCTCAAACCGAAGGATTAAGCATTTCTGCTGATTGAATGGTCCAGTTTTAACCGCAACGTGGCTGCTAATAAGGTTATAATGATTCCATCTGCATAATGGAAGCCGTTGTAGTTATATTATATTTAAGTTGGATTTGTTTTGGATGTGCTCCACAGGATACAATGCCACAGGGAAATCTAGGAAGAAAGCATCTTAAATAATAGAGCATGTGTGTTTTTGCATGGAGGTGGCCTGGATTTATTAAGATTAGTACTTTACTTTACATGACATCTGTTTCTTTATGCTAAATTTTTACTCATACATTAAGACACCGTGAACAAATTGCAACATCTGTCTAATACAGAAACAACCTACATGTAATCAAGTCTGTTTTTAGATAAAGAGAGAACATCTATAAGAAGAAGTTTATTTGATTGAAATATGAACCAAAGACATCCCAAACATGAAGAGCTTTTCTTGATTCTTTGCTTTCAAACTTTCCTACTTCTTCTAATTATTGACACTGTGTCGCTCATTAGAGTACAGTTTGCACGTCAGAACTGCTTCTTAGCAGAATATATTTATTTATGTCTGAGGAGAAAGTTCAAGTGTTTATTTTTCTTTATGCCTTTTAAAAATTTGCAAAAGTACTTCATGACATCCCTGTTTTTAAGAGCATAATGCAAAAGTCAGTCTGCACTGCAAAGAAATTTGGAAATAAATACAGAAATTGGTTGAAATAAGTGTAAATGTAAGATTGTGCAATTCTAACTACCTGAAAGTGAGTATTGAATATGTCACCTTTATTCTTTAACACATTCTGATCCCTTTCATACAAGCTTTCTTGGCATTTCTCTAGTCGTCAGGAATAGTTCTCCAGGATTCTTGAGGGAATTTCCAAAGCTCTTCTTTGGATGTTTCTGCCTTTTGTTTCATTCTCTGTCAAAATGATCCTGTTGAGGTCCAGGTGCTGAGGAGGATTCATTGCTCCATCAGACCTGCAGCTGTTGATTGTAAGACCAGTTATTGTGTCATGTGTCATACCTCAGCCTTTTCTCCCTGTTTCCATTCCTTAAGGAAGCCATTTTGACAGCCAGGTGACCGTTTCTGATGAAGCTTCAGTGAACAGATAATCAATCAACAGAGGATCTGATGCATCTGTGTCAGGTTTTTGCTGGGATTGTTTTTCCTTTTTCTTAAAGATATCACTTTTAAATGCAGTTCACCTGCTTTTGTTAGTTTTTAAGGGCTGTCACTTCTTCTTCTGTCATCCACTTTTCCAGTTTCCCCAAAATGTTTTTAAGGACACTGCTTGGGAATCACCTTGTAGGTACAAAAATACTTTTCTATTCTTGACAAGTTATTATTTGACACTTTTTTTTGTTGATGCTCATTAAGAAAAGTTAAGAAATTCTTCTCAAACTGCAACACGAAAACATCAGCAATCCCATGTTTCTGTTTCCTACAAAAATGTTATTCCTTTAACTCAGTTTGACACCATATTTATCCTTTAACACCCACACCCCTCGTGCAATCCAGTGGGACCTCCACCCATTGACGTAGGGGGTAAAATCATCCAGTTTTCTGGTAATACCTCTTAACTGGAAACCAATGAAGTCACAACTATTTTTCATGAATTTGACTTCATTCTTATTCGAGGACATGTGTCTTTTTGATGAAGACGAATGAGAACAAGGAGACTAAAAACTGTTATTGTCTGTTTTCTTTAATTTTCTGATCTGATGAGATCATACTTTTCACTCAGCCTTGTAAAGTCTATTCCAATTTTTTTTTATCTTGCCCTCATCCTGACCCGAGATTTCTCTTCCCCTCCCAAAGCCCTTGCAAAAAAAGAAGAAAAAAAACAAAAAGATTAAATCCTTTTATTGGAAAGAGTACCTCAAGAGAGGGTTTTATTTCAGCCCATATCAGAGTCTGTATTTTGGAGTTTTCATCAGCACAGGGTTCCATCTCCCCCTCCTCTACTGTAATTCTTGCATAAGAAAATGTGTTTTAAAAATAGTGCTGTTTTATGCAAATCTGACTTTTATGCTAAAATATTCAGTAAACACCCTTCTGTCCCCTCTGCTGTCAGCTTTTTTAAGTCCAGCCTTCTGTTGGTTATTCCTTCTCTGACCGTCCTAAGACCTTGTTTAAATAAATTCCTGCTCTTTGCTTGTTCTCACTCCATACTGCAAAAGAAATACAGTTTTTCCCTCCAGGTACGAATGAAATATTTAACAGAGAGAAAGCTCTGTTATCGCGCAATCCCACAGCTTTTACAGCCTTCACGGGTTCACTTGGTTCTCAGCGCGTTACATGGGTGAGCCGGTCCAAATTCTTCCCGGTATAATCTGGTCTGGTAAGGCCTGGTTTTACTGCTGCAGGTCTTGGATCTGTGTGTAATGACGGCTCTCTCAGGGATGCTTGCTTTCACAGGCTCTCATGGCTCTCCCTGACTTTCTCCTAACTCACCTCTTTATCTCATCCATTCTCACCCTCTATAACTCCTCAGCTAAAAAAACCAACAGCGGGTCTTATCAGTGAGATGTGGCCCCATCTGCACCATAGTCATCCTCTGTAGGTTAAATTACTGTAAAGACTTTTTTCTTTCCGTCTGTCTAGCTCGCCCTTTGTTGACCCAGCAGGTCGGTCTAATCAAATAAATATTGAGAGGATTTGTTAACGCTACGTAATGTTGCTCGGGCTGCCCCAATACTAATTCTGCTGATGCCTGCCAAGCTGCAGCGTTGCTTCACATGCAGCTAAAGGAGATAATGATGGTTTACTGGTGGTGGTTGTGGGGGATGGCCTGGATTTGTGGAAGGCTTTATGGTGGGAAAGAATCTCACAGGCCTTCTCATCTCAGCCAGAGAAGAGCCAAGTGCCTTTGAAAGAGTTTGACAGTGCAAGAATTTTTTTCTTCTCTGATGAACAGTTGTTTCCAATTTTACGACAGCTCCTTACATCTGCTCTGGATCTGGGACTTTTGAAGGAGGAAATCCATTTGTAAAGACTCTTCATCTGAGTTTGATACAGAATTTCCTCCTTTCCTCAAGTTAGGATTTAACTAAGTTTAAGAATTAGGCCTTGGATATGTGGATATGTATGTGCTTTATCTTTTGCGGTTCTTCCATCCCGATATAAACAAAAACTACAAAAGTAAAGCTGCACAAACGGAAAGAGGAGATGTGATTTTAGCAGGAGGCACTTAGCAACATGAAGGAGGGACAAGGAGGCAGTGACAGAGATGGAGGGGGGGATGGAAATGGTGGAGAAAGAGAGAGAGAGAGGCAGTGAACAAGAAAAGGAATTTTGAAGAAGACGAGCAGCAGGACGGGGATGGATGGAGGGAGGCAAACAGGAGAGGAAGAAAGAAAAGGAAACGGTGAACTGGCCGCTAACACAGAATTTTGTCTCCCGGCGGCTCAGCGAAGATGCCTGCCTGCGATGGCATGACATGTCAGCGGCGCGTCTGCTCCGTTTGCTGCTCAGCTGGGTTGCCATGACGACTAGCACATCCTCGTTCATCTCCTTCCTTTATGCATTCCTCTCTCTCTCTCTCTGCCTTTTATTTCCATCCCTCCCCCACTCTCACCCTCCCTCCATCTCACACTGACTTACATAAACCTCTTTGTGTGAACACTGAAACACTCGGAGGTTGAGTCCATTGAAGTCTCCTTGAAAATGTGATATCAGGCTTCGTCGCTTTTCTCTCCTTCTCTTACATTCTCTAGATTCATCCTGAATGGTTGCCAGTGTTTCCCCTCAGCTGGCAAAATAAAAAGCATTCAGGAAACAAATCTGTGAAAGAAAGCTACTTAGCATGTGGAGAGCGTAGCTGCAGCGTGCACACACCCCAACACCTTCATTCACTTTACACTACTCAACTCTGTGTGTGTGTGTGTGTGTGAACATCAGCTGTCCAATACAGGACAAAGAGAGTAGGGATAAGTGGAGGATTGCTTTCTCAGTTGTTAATTAAAGCTGAAGAGTTTCACCCATGTTTGCAGTGAAATCAGTGCAGTCTGAATAAGTTCAAATCATCCGAACCATCTGAAAAATGTCTAGCTACAAGTTGTTTACCTGCTTGACCAGCGTGTTAAATGCTTTTGTCAACACAATTCAAAGAGGAAATGGTTGTGCAACCATGAATATAAGTGTTAAGTAGGTAATATCTGAGGCCGCTCCCTCTGTTTAAAGTTGTTGTTTTTTATCCGATCAGCAATAGGCCTTTTTATACACACCTGGCTTTCAAGCTGGGACTGATTTTCTTACACAAAGAAAATCTGAAAGAGCAGTCAAGGTTGAGCCGCCGCTGATGCCGTTTCTCCGCTAATACCGCAACTCTGACATATTGTGTGTAAGGTGAGATTCCTCTGTTTAGTATGTTCCAAAGAGAAACAGTGGCAAGTTGGCAAGGACTTTTATCGTGCTGGGAAGGCACGGCCACTGTGTAAAAAGAGCAGTAGATGTCTCCTTTTAGTCATTCCTCTTTCAATCCATCTTCCCTTTCCAGAAAGTTGACATTTGTGTCTGCAAAAGAGCTTCCCTGTCTCTGCTCAAATATTAGAAATACATTTTCCAATGGCTCCTAATCGACACACTTACTTATATCATCTGTTCAATTTTTACACACACCATTTCAGAAATACAGATAATGCATCTTAATCAATAGTGATTCATTCGTCTGCTTAGCACTTGTATGCAGCATCTCTGCTGGTTGCTTAGCAACCTCACTGTGGTTCTTTATTGTACCCTATGCTTGCTCACCTAGGCATCACCTCAGCATGCATTTTCCTTCAAAAGCATATTTTGTGTTAAGTAATGAGCTTAAGGTTTTCATACACTAGGTTTCCCCTGTCTTCTGATAAGCTAAACTAAACACCTTGTGGCTGTTGCTCTAAACATTACACACAGACATCAGAGTGGCATCAATCCAATCTGTTTCTTTAACTCAAACAGCTTACGAATCAATCAAGAAAACTCTTTTCAGCTCTAGCTGTGACTCAGGAGATAGTTGTAGCCTGGGGTTTTGGTTTGATCCTTGACTTCCCCAGTCCACTTGTTGAAGTGTCCTTTGCAAGACGCTTAACCCCTATTGTATTCCTCCTTGTAATTTATTCTAGATTAAGGTGTCTGCTAAATAATTCATGCAGGAATGTCCAATGTTGTTCCTCGAGGGCTGCGATCCTGCAGGTTTTCCTGCTAAAACACTCCTAATTTCAATTAAATAGATCTCCTCGGTAGCTTTTTTGTCAAGTTCTGCCCAAGCCTGTCAATGACCCAGTCTGAGTCAGGTGTGTTTAATCATCTAAACCTGCAGGACAGCGGTCCTCGAGGACCAAACCTGGACATCCCTGGATTAATGGAAATGACAAAAAAAAAAGAAAACAACAAAAGAAAAACACACATAAATTATGCTACACTTGCTTCCACTAATGTTCCTGGGAGGTTTTTACTCACTAGCTCCGTATACTCTCATTCAGCGGTCTGATTGATTTGCCATTTTACACGGCAAACAGTGTGTAGACAAAGCCATCTGCCTCTGTGCTTTCTGTCCCCCCGGCGGACTCTGTACTCTGCCAGACGGTTATGAAAGGAGCATGGGACTCAGATGGTGGTTGTGTGTGTTTTGTGTGTGTGTGTGTGTCCACATATGTATTGTGTTAAATGTTGAAAAACACTAATGTCTTTCCTGAATGTGTAAGTTTGACTCCGTGTGCACGTTTGTGTGAGATCGCGAACATGTTTATAGTCGGAAAATCACCTCAGGCTATTTTTCTTTTTCGCTTTTCTATTTTCAGACAAGCAAAGTGAAGACATTATATTTTCTGAACAAAGCGTCAATCAAAACCTGGAGGCGACTAATGCTCCTCCAGAAGATAACCTCACACGGAGATTTATGTAACACACAACAAGTTGTGGAATATTATAAGGCTTTTCTAGCCTCATGAGAAGAGCTGTTTTAGATTTCATACCAGAGCATTAAAAAAAGAAGAGGAATCCTAACAGTTGAAAGCTAATAGTATGAAAGATACCTGCCTATAAAGCTTTTTAACCCACTATTTAGTCCCGGTTTTGTTTACTCTCTTTACTCTCCATTAGTTATCTTCCATTTTCATTCCACACCACTTCATTTCTTTTCTCTCTTATATAACACGTCCCCCTTTTTGTCTTTCTTTCTTTTCTTTGTCTTAGATGCAATGTCCAGGATTACATCTGGCACAAGGGTGCCCGCTGCGAGTCGGTGGTGACGGAGTTCCAGGTGATGTGTCTGGCCGTGGGCGCCTCGGCTCTGGTGGTCCTGCTGCTCTTCATGATCATCGTCTGCTTTGCCAAGAAGCTCCACGTGCTCAAGACTGAGAACAAGAAGTTGCGTAAACGCAGGTGAGGCTCCCATCAATCATCTGAGCTGTTTTAAACATTTTGGGAAAAGTGCTTATTTCCTCTCCACCTGTCAGGTAGATGAAACAATTGGCCCCTTTAGGCTTAGCTGAGCATGAATACTACAGCAGACCTGGTTTTGGTCCAAATATAACAGAGTGTCGTATTGACGTCGAAGTATGGTGAAATATTGCACCATGAGCTTTTCGTAATGTACACAATGTTTTCACTATCTATGACGACATCATACACAGACTCCCACCGAACAAAAATTTGTCCTAAAATGAAGGAAAAAAAAATCCCGTCAGCTAAGTTAATCGATGTTACAACCAGTGACAAAACTCCTTCCTAAATGACCAAAAACAATGTCTAAGTTGGTATACTGGCATCAATAAGAGCGCTACAGTTGAATGGGCAACCAACTCACACCCACCAGGTCTTCTAAAGCCCTTTTCACACATTAGATGTGTAACATTAATGGCTTCTTCAGTCTGTTGCAGCGAGTGCATTCGGTCATTCAAACACCGGGTCACTTTTCTGTTAATGTTTTCACGCTTTCTTGAAACATGTCTGTGAAAGTGACAAAAAGAGGAGCGGCGCATGAGCGATGTTTATTACTCATATGAGATTTGACAGTGTATGCAGTAAGAAAAAAGAAAAAAGAAGAAATACATAAAACAACACGATGTAGCTTCATAACAGTTTGCATCAGTGCGCCAAGCACAATGAGGTTTAGTTAAACAGTGATAGTTGGTGGAAACAGAAGGAAATAACACTTTTCTACTCATTTAAGATTATCAAACAGTCAATGTTATACACATGGATTCAATTGAACCACAGTGACAGCATAGTTGTCATTAACTCATGTAAAAATTGATTTCAAGCTAAAAAAAAAACCTGATGCATTGTGTTAAACACAAGGCTGGCTGGATGGGAGCTGACAGACAGCAAAACCTTAAGCTAAAAAAGTTTTGACAGCAGTGTTATTTCTTTAGTAATCCAATCGGTTTGATCCCTCTGAACAGCTGATCATATGTCATATTAACTCTTCCAGTTCACACCTGTACTGTGTTGTAAGTGATACATATCTTGCTTGGTGTGACTTAGTCAGCTTGCCCTCTCTTAATGTTACAGAAAAGCTCCAGATGGGTTGATTGACACATGACACCAACACTAAGTTGCCACCAGATTAAAGGAAATGATTGCATGAGTGAAAAGGGCTTGTAACTCACCAGTTATATACTTTTCTTTACATTTGGGGACAATTCTTTGCTGCGACATGTATTTATTACACAGTTTAAATAACATGATATGATGTTGAAAACAGATACATCCAGGTGCAATTACAGGTAGGAAGATTGCTAGTAAATAATTGAACTGAAAGTTCATGTTGTCTTTTTATGGCAGGTTTTGGCCCTACTTAGGGCACGTAGTGATAAAAAAAACTGAATCTGACATTAGTCTGAATACCCTGCTGTCCGTGCTCAATATATCTCAATATATCAATATATAAGTGTCTGATGAATATTAACACAAACTCAGTTGCCAGTCTTTTTTTTAGTGCCATGTATCGTTTGGGCTCCACACTGTTTCAATCAGTGGATTCATTTGTCAAAGTTTAAAAGATCAATAAACAAAAACTAAGAACTGAAGCGTTCACCCTGCTCAGAGGTATTTTAGTGCAGCATTTGTGGCATAGATCCTAAGCCACATTACTCAACCATTGATGTCAAATTTAGAAAACTACCATGGCAGGCTGGTCAATAGAGAGATAATAGAGGAGAGAAAATAAGTTTGGTTGAATTAAAATCTAAAGCAAACTAGGACTCTGGACCAAAAACTTTAAACACTCTTTGTAATTCACCCAATGAGTGCGAGGAGTCAAGCCTTACCGGGGAGAACAGCTGGGGAGGGTTAACAGAGAAAGCTTGTGGTTCATGTGCAGTGCAAATTAATTGACCAAAACTAAGTTTAAAGTCTGTTTCCGTGGTTAAAAGAAGCACCAACTGTTAATACAGAAGGAGAAAGAAAGTGAAATATAATTTTTAAGGATGCTATGAGTTATAGTTTCACCCCCCTACCTCTCCTCAGCATCACCCTCACTCCTGCTTCTCAGAAGGTCTCCCAGATTAAAAACTACATGTTTATTGGACATATTTAAACCCCAGTGCTAACAAATGTAACATTTCATTTTTAGTGGTCTAACATTTCTAAAGTATTACTACAAAATTGGCCCAGCAGACAGTTTAAATAATCTTACAACCCTTTAAGGGGCTTAATGACCTGGATGGAAACAACATAACTTCTGATTAGAGGGAGGCTGCAGCTTTTAAAACCCAAACATTCGGGTGTGGTTTGCAAAAGAAGCTGCATTCTTTCTTGAAATTCTTTATCCAATTCTACATTCGCCATTGAGTCATAATTAAAAATGTGCTCCGGCTTAAATAAAACAGATGACGACAGTGACAGAGGTTAAATTACCGGCTGGGCTGAGCTTTCATGAGATGTGGGAAAACAGCTGCTTTAAGGAAACGCAACAGAAGAAAAGGATAACAGCGCTAACAACAGCATACGTCCATCACAGGAGGGAAGAGAGACAAGGTGGGAGGGGTTGTTGTTATGCCCCGAGTGGAAGAAATATTTTTCACAACAGTTACTTGTCACAACTGCATTTCCAGGGAAAAATGACTCAGAATGATGGAAGCAGTAAAGGTTCAGTGCCTGACTCAAGGACAAATAATTGAAGCAGCTGCAGTATGAGCAATGTAGCAACTATACAACCACTGATCTAATGTTCCACCGATCTAAACCATTGAAACTCGTATCAACACATCAACCAAAGTAATTACACAGATGTTAGCGGAAGCATCAGGTTGTGATGCTTCAGTCTGAATCTTTCAGCCCAAGTTTGTGCCTTTTGAGGAGCAATAACATGAATAACAGCACCAAGCATGCAATGACGGAGGTATGTTTAGGGATTTAATCAAAGATTCATCATCTCGTTCTGTCTTTGTCTACTGAAAATGAAACATTTCATTGCTTTGTTTGTAGAATTTAAGGGAATGCTATTACAAGATACTTACAGTACTTTTATCCAAAGTATTGTATTGATATTTTACACCTCTTTTACATACAGAGAAAAGGTATAATAGCTGTGTCCCAATTCATGGTCTGCACACTTTGAAGTGCGCAGGCTACGTAGGCCACTCGGTAGCCAACGTAGGCCGTTTATTTGTTTGTGAAATGAGACAGCCTGCCTAGTGTGCAAGAATTTTCCATAGTGCTCCAGTCCCCTGTTACCTTGCAACTTAAGTTTTGATAGCTATCCAATTAAAGCATTCTCATTCTTCCTGCTAACTCCTTCAGATAGCTACAATCATTTAAAAAAAGAAAACAAAAAAAAAAAACCTGAACTGGAGCTGGAAATTTCTGCTAAAAGTCTCATTTTTTAAATTTGCTTCAGAGGCTAGCTTTAAAAAAAAAGAAAAAAAAAGCCGATAGACACTTCATTAACCACTTACAAATCCACATATATCGAATATTACACAATTTTAATGCCACAGTTTAACAAGCTTTAAGGTTTTTATATATATTTAGTTTCTCTCACATCTCTAAAGTAAAAGAAATACTTACACTTAATACTCCTCTGCACTTTGCTGCTCATTCCCTACGATTTTGTTCTAAATGAATTATGGGAAAAAAAGAGGACGCGAAGGATACACTGCGAGTGGCCTTCGCTACAAGCCAAACGGAGTGCGGGTTTGTAGGGTGGATTAGGAGGATCCTTCGGAGGCTTTCGAAATAGGACACATACCACTGCGAGGTATGCAGCCGAGGAATCTGACCCTGAATTGAGATGCAGCGAATATCATTTCTAGCTTCCTGGACAGAAACTTTTTTTCCACATTGAGAAATATGTAAAAAAACTTTGTGATGCTACATATGAATTATTTTGGTTTTCATTCAAGTGGATAAAAATATCTATAAATATCTTGGCAATACCTTCTAGACAGTGAAAAGTGTTGCCAAACAACCTTCTTCTTGTTATTTCAAAGATTGTCATCTCTAATTTTGTTAGAAAAAGAGATTATTGTACATTGACATATGACAAATTAAAGAAAAAAAGAATTCCAGATTCCACTTAAGCTTTTTTCTTTTCTTTTTTTTTACCCTGTTAAAAAGAAAAAAGCCTATTAACACCCACTAACACTTGGTTTTTGAGTGCAATGGGAAAAGTGCGGCCAAAGTCAAAAGTTCCATATAAAGTGGAAAGAGGGGTTAGAAGATGGTGTTAAATCCCTGCTCTTAATTTTCTGCCTTTTGAGAGAGAAATCCCTGATTTAAATCCTGTCCTGCACAATCTTCTCACAGTCCATTTTCTTTACTACTTTATCTATACTTAGTTCATTATTTATGTTCTACTTCACTCCCACCTATATATACTTGCCTTAACTAATGACTGTCACAGACTACACAGTTTAATACACACTGGTCGCTGCTCCATGTGACACTAAACAACTGCTGACCAAAATGTTCTTGTTTCACTATTTCTAAGCCTGGATTGTGAAACTACTAAGTATTCAACATGTGGACAAATGTTCTCTACAATTTCTGCTGAGTCAGGGCTCAGAAACTCACCTTGTGTAACCCTAACATCTCACACAGAAGCTTTGATGCTGACAGAAACAGCTTGCAGACTTGCAGGTTTCTGGACCAGGTCTGAATACATTGTAGCTTCCAGAGCACCAAGGATAAACATGCTACTCCTGGGATGAGATAAGTTTTAAGCGATATCTTTAATGACTGTAACATAAAAAAAATTTAAACATGCTTTTTTGGTGTAAAAAGGACATTTAAATCAACACAGAAGCTGCCCCGAGTGATCATCTTATGAAGATAATTCCAGATAAGAGTGGTCTCCTCCATGCCAAAGAATGGTTTTGATGATCGTGAATAATGTGCATGGCCTTGGCAGCCCAGCTGAACACCTTTGGGGGGGTTTGTATATTTTAATCAGCACTCTCCTTCTCTGTAATTTAAACATCAAATGAGTTTTTGAAGGAATGGTGTTCAAATCCTTCCTGCAGAGTTCCAGAGTTGAGCCAATGCTAAGATTAATTAAAACTGCATGTGGTGGCCAAACACCTTACCAAGATATTTTAGTTTGATTTAATCCTTTTTTTGCCCAATCTCTGCTCCGTAAATGGACGTCACAATCGGAGGCTGGTTAGAATCCAGACAGAAAGCAGAAATAAAAGGAAAGTGTCAGGATATGAAGATGGGATGACGGATGATGAGTCTGAGAAATAGAGGGGGAGGGGAGTCAAACGGAGGTGGCACAGGAGGTAAAGGGAGAGGAAGGAGATGGAAGAGAATTTGATGGTGATCAGCTGGCAGAAAACCTGACAACTAAAGAGATGAGGAGGAAATGCTGATGTGCAAATGAAAGGATATCATTTTTTAACATCATGCATTTGTTTGTTGATCATTAAACTTATTCAGTGTCGTGTCGTTCAATCTTCTGAGTGAAAGGTGTAAAAATGTCCTCTTCTAAGTCCTACAGCCCACAGCTCAGATGCTGTCAGACAGATGAACTTTAAATCATAAAAACCTCACATTTAGGAAGATGATACAGGGAACTTTTTGTTGTTGTTATTGTTGTTGATCATTGAATTATTGTAATCAACCAAATGATTACTGGGGCTGTGGTTGCATCCATGTAGAAGAGAATACTGCATTGATTGAGACTGCAGTCTGCAAGTTCAAGCATTCAGATGAAAATGTTTTCATTTGAAGCTTATTAAAATGCACCTTTAAAGTTTAATGTGATCAGTTATTGGAGAAACTAAAGGAAAAAAGGGGTTTTATGTTAAATGAGCAGATTTGTGTAAAAACCTGGAGTCAAGTACAGCACCTCTATGACAGTGTCATATAACTAGATGTTATCAGTATCATAAAAAAGGGGCTTTATAGCAGAACAGTTGAATTTAATTGCATTAGATGCGTCACAAGTTTAGCTAGGAAATTATAGCAAACACAGCATACAGCCCAGTTAATGTAGTTTTTAAATATAGGCTACAATATATAATGTGTATGGAAAGATTACACACACATGTTCGATGTTACAAAGCAAAAATGCCTTCATATAGGATGTCCACAGTCCTCTTAAAGCCTTGTTGCTGCTTTATGTTTGCATGACTCTCAATGCAGTGATAATAATACGAAAAACTAAGAAATCCTCCTTTAAATCATCAATTTTTATTATTTGTTTATGGGCACCATATTAAAATAGAGGATAATAGTCTGTAGGTCAGGATTATGGCTGTGCAGATGAACTGCAAGAAATCTCTAGTTCTGTTTACTGTCGCACAGCGAGGAAATACAAATGGCTTAAAACTGAGGCACTTTGTGATTTAGAAGTGGCAACAAGAACCTTCAAGAGTTTATCATCATTTGACATTAACATTCATCTTATTTAGGGTTAAGTTCCAAGAAAAAGAAAGAAAAACGCTATTCATCCTGAAGGTTGTCAAAAAGAGTTGAGAAATAAGAGCAATGATAAAAGTCCAGCTATAATGTAGCTATAAAACCTTTTCAGAATACTAAGTAAAAAAGATTTTTGTGGAAAAATTCGGCATATTGGGAAAACCAGACTCCCATGACAGACAGATTGAAGGGCTGGGTTGATTATACATGAAAGGGTGGGGGTTGTTTAGGCATTACTTTGCCATTGCCTGTGTTTTTTGTTGCCATCTCCCTAGCAACAGAGCCGTTGTGGATGAGCAGGAGTCCGGCGATCCAGCACCGTGGATGCAAATGTGAACAAGAGGGCCGAATCCACGCTACCAGCTCCCCCGCTGCAGGGTTTATTTTTAGCTCTAAAGGGAGGGTTATCATGCTAGTCATGGTGGAGGAGATTAAGCATGATGATGAAGACGATGGTGAAGAGGAAAAGTGGTGCAGTGAGTTGCAGCTTTAACGCTGGCTAGCAGAAATGCAAAAAAAAAGGGAAAAGGGTGATGTCATCAGTACTCTGGATCCAGCTGAAAGTAGGGCAGTCTGAACAGGAGGAGGGGAGGGAGCGAGGAACAGGCAGAGGAGGGGTTGACCTACATACAGCTGTGTGACCTGAGGGGTGTAAGCGGCAGGGAGCATGCAGCATGAGAGACAACACTGCCTCATCAAGTGGTCGGCTTAAAGAAATCGATGAGGACTGAGAAGGAAGAGGAGGACAGTAGATTAGACGAGGGAAAAGGAGGGCAGGATAAAATAAAGGGGGGTCTACATGGCGGGAAACTGTTACAGGAGTAATGGAAATAAAAAGAGAAAGAGGAATAAGAGAGGGCAATTTCAGAGACAAAAAAAATAGAAAATCAGCCTGACACATTGAGAGGAGTGTGTGCACTGCTGAAAAGGTTTGTGAATACATGAAACTCCCACATTCCCCATCTGCTGTAGAAGCGTTTCTGTGCCCCAGTCGAGATCAGACAAGATCCTGATCAAGGATGGAGCCAGAAAGAAAGAAAGAAAGAAAGAAAGAAAGAAAGAAAGAAATGCCGGTTTACATGAGAATGAATACACAAGTCAAATTAGATATGTTCAGTACATGTCAGAATAGATCTTTTAAATGAGCTATATGCTACCTCTGGCCATGATTATCTTTTAGCTGTGAGTTTATCACCCTCAGCTCAGATGTTATATATGGGTCATTACTTTCGCTTATTAACCATAGATGCAACAGAAAGAAACATAATCCGATAAATGTTGTTAACAATAACCTGCCTGGCTGTTAATCTAATGCACAGTGCTTATAGAATTTAGCTGACGTAAATCTCAAATTGAACTGAATTTAGATCCGTTCGCTTATCCAGTGCTGAACACAGTGCAAGTAAATGATGATTCAGGGGTTTGGCTTATGAGAAAAACGATTTAATTCATTTGTCTGACAAATGTTGACCCAAGCAAAATGATTCACATCAGCAATGGAGCACCCATGATGTTGTTTTTCTCAAAACATTTTAGTTTCAGTTATAGATATCACTTTGCTAGAGAATCTTTTTCTCACCTATAACAACAACATTTCTTAAAATAATTCTACACTTCTTAGAACACTGTTACAAAGAGTGCGGCATTGAGATTGGGGTCCTGTGGATCCCGACTCATGGTGACAATGGGGGGTATTTGGTTCATTTTGATATCACAGCAGAAAACAATGAGAGTACGGTACAGTATTTTACCGCTGTCGATTCTTTTACCTTACCTCTGGTCAAATTGGTCCTGATACTGCCCCAGCGGTGACTAACATATTGCAGCTTGTGAGGACACCCAGAAACGACGCTTCGAACAAACATAAAATGCGTGACAGCCATGATAATCATGTGTGTGCGTAATTAAAAGCAAGTGTATTTTCAGCCAAAGGGTGGAACAAAAGTTAGGAGGTTATTTCCACACATTCAGTGAAGTGTTACGCATTTTCTTCTTCTTTTCGCTTTCCTCAGTGGATATCTGCAAACAGCTCATTACTGCCACTTGCTGGATTGGAGTGTATAACACACTTTGTGACTTGACCACAGTTTTCCTTGAGTTGATGTGGCTTCATTAAAGTGGTGCTACTGAACTTTGAAGGATTCCATCTTGCATCCTGTCTGTTCTCTGAGCCCTGTACAGCCAGTAAAAGTTAGTCTGATGTCGATTCTTGCTCTGTTATTCTTTCTCTTTCTTTTCTTCGCTTCTTCCGACTATGTCCTCTTGCCATTCCTTGCTGAATCAGCCATGGTGCATATCCAAAATGGCCAGTGTGTTGATATCCAGCTGCTAACGTGTGACGCGATGTAAAACGCAGCTGTCAATTGATGCTCCAGGCTCAAACACAAAGTTGTGAAGTGTGATTTCTCAGGTCTGGGACGCTGCAGGACAATGACAGCTCCAGGAATGTGCTTAATGAATGTCAGTGTGCCATCAAAATAAGTCAGAAGCTCCGAGTTTACCCTCTGTTTATTCATTCTTGTTATTTATGTGATTTAGTTGGTTTCCAACACATACATTCCTTTCTAATCGTGGCTCCATGCTAGCATTATGTTTGGGTGTCAGCAAACTTAATTACATAAATACTGATATTTTGGTGTCCTTCTTTATCACTGCTGCATTTTGGAGCTATAAACGGCAGTGCATTTGGTAGATGATTCACATTAGAGGGCTGCATTGGAATTGGGAACCTGTGTGACCCGACGTTAAATCTCATGGGAGTGGGCGATGATGTTAAAAAAATGCAGCTGGAGTGGGATTAAGGAAACAGTCCCACACAAAGCTCTATTACAGAATGGTTCACAATAACCAAATAACCACTCCGCTAAGGCTAGAAAATTACAATAGGTATTGTTCATAAACTCTGTAGATAATTTAAATAAAGATATTGGAGAATCCTGCTGCATTGGTTGTGTGTGTGTACAATATCTGTCCCTGTTTGGCTATAAGTCAACTTCGACATGTTTCCTCCTTTGCTTCAAATAGCCATGAGTTGTAATTCCAGTGGCCTCTGCATGTTTTAATTGAAACCAGTAGTGGTTTTGTGGACCTGCCATACCTGTTTTTCTCCAATGCTCAAGTACTAAACATAGCTGGAAACTACTATTATCGAAGCTGCAGAGCCATACCTACCTGGAGCTCTACAGTACAGTAATTAGCAGTATGTCATTTCTTATTTATTGGGTGAAAAATGATGTGCATGAAATGTAAAAGTACATTCCACACTGTGTGTGCAGGATTGTTAACAGGCAGCTAGAGTTTGTTGAAGGGGTGCAGAGTGATCACAAAATCTGTGATCACGAATGATGATGGGAAGCATACTTTCTCTCTGCCTCTCCCTCGTCACCAGTTCGTCTTTGATAGTCATGTCACATCGCTCATCAAATATAGATATGGAAGCTCAGCATGTAGATCAGAGAAACAGTAGCTGTTTGAACAGAAAGTAGATCACGGCCTCTTTAACTATACATATGATGGGGGAGCGAAATGATGATGGGAAACGCAACAAGACATCTGAGGGTGCCTGATGCTTCTCTGAGTCTTAAAATGTTCACAGTTAAGGCTTATGTGAGCGAGGGGCAAATGACAGACACTTTACACATGAAAAGGAAGGCTTATTAGAAGAGAAGAAACAAAATCTGTCTCATTCTCAACAAAGTTATCGTCTCATTTGTCTTGAAGACAAACATCGCTTTGCTTTGAGGAGTCTGCAACAAAGGGGAACGAGGACAAATTTCAAAGAGCTCAGTCTGACTTAGTCAGAAGGGAACTCCAGAAGTTTGTTTCCTCCCAGATGAAATGAAAAAGAAGTCTCTGTTTAGTTGTGTTGTTTTAAAGTAGTTCAGCAAAATTTCAGGATAGTGTCATCTTGGTGGGATAGGATAATGAATTATAGAAGCATGGGAGCTTGCTATAAATAATAAAAGTTTATCATAAGGAGTTGGGAGCCAAGTGGGAGGCCTTGTGTAATTTTGCTATAAAGCCATAAAGTCTATTTAGAGAGAAGGTTAAAGTGGATGGCTGGGTCAACAAAAGTGGGTCTGATGCTACAAGCAAGCAGTCAAAGTTTTTGCATCAATATTTAAGGTGCAAATGATGCCTGTAGTTAGTGCGTTGTCTCGGTGATAGTTAACTTTTTGAGGAGACTGATATTTCTTGTAGTAAACTTTAGTTTTTTTTAAGAACTTCTCACATAAATTAAATGAGAAATATTGTGTTTAAAAGGGAATGCAGCAAGGCTGTCCCTTGTCATAAAAGGGCATATTGAAGAATAGACGAAGGTTGCTGCAGTAGCTGTGGAATTGGATGTCTTACAGAAATCCTCTTTGGTGTGCAAGAAAATGATGAGTCATGATTATCCATAGATGGCTTAATATGATTGTGTAGACCAGGGATTCCCAAACGTTTTGAGCCACGACCCCCAAGATAACATACATTGGTGTTCGCGACCCCACCTCTTGCCACCACAGACTCAGTGGTTACAATGTTTTTTTCCTTAGAAAAAAGCAGCATGATTATTTCTCAGTTCCAGTCCTGAAGTACCACTGCCCTGCATGTTTTAGATGTTTTCCAACACGCCTGATTCAGATTAATGGACCTCCTCATCAAGTTCTTTGCAAGCCTGTTAATAAGCCATTCATTTCAGTCAGGTCTGTTAAAGTTTGGACACCTGGCCAAAGAAATCTCCATCTTATAAAAAGGATGGTAAGTGGAATAAAAGACCACATAAACTCTGTCACACCTGTATTTTCTAGACTTCATCTTAAGCATTTATTTCCGCTACCTTGAAACTTTAACCGTGTTATACTTTGAGTGTGTGAAATGATCTCTGAAAGCTGGTAATTTTGTTCAATTAGAGTCAATTTCTTTTTAAATAAAAACCTGTCACGTAAGTGCTTGTGCTCCCTATAAACCACTGGAACCAGCAGGTTCCTGAAGTCATGCGGCTTTTTATTCACAGATATGTTGCAGGTGGACAAACCAGGATTCCCTACAGTTGCTGAAAATTTCAGCCGGCACATGCTGAGGATCAGATATTTGTTCAAGTCTTGCAGATTATGCACATATATGATGATGATGTGAGGTTGCATTTATTTTTTTTTGGTGTAGCATTAACAAGACATGACATAAAAACAAACCTAAAACCTTAGATTTATAAATATAAGGCTATAATCTTTTTTTTTTACCTTTAACTTAACCAACCACAAATTACAGTGAAGTTGAAAAAGTGAAAATTCAACAGGGCTTTAAGTGTTTACTAGAGTTTTAGCTTGTTATTGATGTGCAATAATTACTTTAGTAAGTTTAACATAATACAATGTATGCATGTTTTCATTTGTAAAGTAAAATGTAGGCTTGGGATATTTTCAGATGACAGAGTATTAGTGTTAATTCTACAGTTTCATATAAAACTGCAATGTTTCTTGCTATGGATAAATGTAACAAGCTTCACATTCTGGACAGAGGCTTTTATCTGGAGTTAATTTGTGGCCTATTTATGTGTTAAGAAAGTAACATTAGTTCCTAGTGTGTTGCATCACAGATGAATGGTTGTCTGTTTTTTTCTGACAGAAGTCAAAACCTTGCCAATTAATGCTGCTTTCTTGCTTTTTCTCCCCACCCTCTTATTTTTCTCTGAGAATTCCCTTTCTTCCTACCTTTACTTCAACCACGTGATCCTTTTGTAATTTTTTCCTTTTCTTTATCTCTCTTTTCCCCCTAATTTCTCATTTCACTATCTCTCCATTTGTCTTTTTCACCTGTTCTACACCTTTTTGGATTTTCCTCAAATAATAACTTTCCCCTGTCTCTTTCTTAAATCTCATCATTCTTCCTTTTTCCAATTTTACCTGGATCCCTATCTTGTCCTTGTATTTTTACTTTTCACCTTCTTCCTCTCTGGTCTGTTTCAAATCTGTAATCCTTCCTTTTCCTTGTTTTTGACCTTGCCCTCTTTTTTCCATCTTCTCTACTCCCCTTTCGCTCCCCTCCATCCCTGCCGATGCCCAGCAGTAAGTACCGGCCTTCATCGGAGCAGCACAATGATAATTTCTCGCTGTCCACCATCGCTGAGGGCTCCCACCCAAATGTAAGGAAACTGTGCGACACCCCTCCTAACGTCCCTCATGCCCGTGCATTGGCTTACTATGATAACATTATCTGTCAGGTAACGTGGTTCTCGCCTCTCTCTCTCACCCCTTTTTCTGCATCTCCCCCTGAATCCTGCCCGGGCCCTTGACTCCCCACCAAATGCATGGGCATGAGTATTCTCTGATACTCTAAGTGAAACGCTAAAAGAGGGTGGACGGGAGGGGTCAAAGTGCAAGGATGGATGGTGGAAGTTTTCTCAAAATGGTGCAGGAAATCCAACACAAAGGAGATGGGAAGAATGGCAGAAGAAAGTCAAACACTAAAAAGCTTTTAAACTTCTCTTTCTGCTATACAAAAGTTACTAAAGTCTCAATACTATAAGTGTTTATTGAGGACAGTTTGTAACCATGGCAACATATGCTCATTAAACCTTTTAATTCCATTGTGTTAATTGATTTAGCTTCCCAGGTTATTGCCTATTGATCCAGTTTTAAAGGCAGCAACATAAAACCTTGTTTTTTGTAAGCATTTTAAAGTAAGAAGTGTTAAAGATCTTCCAACTGTAACATCCACTGCAGAAAAAAGGGCACAAACACATCCAAGGTTAGAGGTTAAATTCCCCCTTAATCCATGCAGACTGAACATTTATGGACTGTCATCATGATGCAGCTGCCAACCCAGCCTTTCTGGCTTCAAACCAACCATTTTAAGAGAAAACTCCTTGCTGTGACCCCTCCCCATCCTGTCTCTTTTTCTAATGTGCTCTTTCTCTGATCACTTCATGCATCGGTATGTCATGGCATGCCTGCTTTGTCGCTAATATGTGCCACCCAGTGGCCATGTCAGCCTCTGCAGCTTTGCTTTGCTGTCTGTTTATAACTCTGTACTTTTAACAAATTGTTTGCTTGACTTGTTTATCCTGAAAGTGGGTGGTAATAGCGGGAGGGATAGTTGCGATTTGTAAGAAACGGTTTATTCTGGGTGGGAAAGGATTGACGTCACAACCAGGTAAGCTAACTGTGCGTGGGGGGTATTTTGGGACAAATGGTGGCGGTTATCAGGATAAACATCTGAGATGCAACGTCCTGCTGCCGCCTGCAGGTGGCAGTAGAGATCTGACAGGTACCAGACTAACTGAAGCATGGGTAGCTAGTAGCGCTCACGCTAACGTTGTAGCAGCATGGGTAGTTGTAGTGCTACAACTGAGACAAAGTTTGTTTTTGTTTTCCAATTTTAAGTCTTAAAAAGTGTGGTACCACCTTCTAACAACTCCATCAGTAGTTTTGTTCACCTTTTAAGCTAAAGTTTGTAGTCATTGAACTTGTAAGTCTCATTTCTTTCATGCAGTAATTTTGCATTTAGTTCCTTTAGGGGCAATGTGTCTCACCCATTCACTGTAACCACAATTAAATGCCATTTTCATCCTCCTGACATGCATCGAACCCCAAAACACACACAAACACACAAACATGCACACAACACATCATCACTTCTTAACAACATATTAGAAATGTCAATCTTTGAACTCACTACAATGCACACATCAAACCTTTAAAGCCTTTCTAGTACACTGGATTGAATGGTATTTGTGATATAAATGGTTTTATAAATAGTTTAATTTAAAAGCACGTATATGTAGCTTGTGAAGCGCATATTTCTATTTCCGTTGCCACTTTGGCAGAAAGCCTTTATCAATGACTGACTTGGTGATGACAAAAAATGAGTAAAAGGTAAATCATTGATGAAACAAATTGTTCATGTAGATTTTTTTGGAAATATTTGATATTGTCAGCACATGTTTTGGTAAAAAAACAAAAAAACTAAAGATAACTTTAATAACAGGGGGAAAAAAAGAAAGAAAATGGTTACTAGAAAGAAACAGGGTTGTGATTTTTATACCTGCCCCCAATTTGGATCTTTTTTTCCTTTTGTTGGCTAGACTCAATGTGGAAAACTTACAAAGTTTCAGACTGCTAATTATTTACATTTAACTAACTTTATTTCTAAAACAACAACATTAAACTTGGCAAATGCCTATATAATGTAACCAGGTACTTTTCTAAAAATAGTTTCTTCAATCAAAATGGTTCATTTAATTGTCTCATGTCACTTTATTTGGTCTAAATATCCAATTTTTGCTGTGTTTCCACACATATTAATATTTGGAATTAAACATATTAATATTGACATTCTGAATTTAGAGCATGTGAAAAATAAGAAAGGGAAAAGTGAACATTAAACTAATTGTCCATACTATTCAATCTGAGTTATTTTTTTTAACAAGTTTTCCATCTGTAAACAAAACTCATGTGAGCATATAGGCGTCCCTAAACCAAAACCAACACCAGCTTTCCCAAATAAACCCAAAATACACCTTCTAATAAAGCAAATAACCTCACTTCCCCTACAAACTAACAACCTCACCAGAAATAGCTAAACCTGTATGTGCTTTAGTGATGTAGACTAACTTTCAGGCAGCACCAGAGAGTCTGTGTCTGAATGGATTTCTGTAGCCAGCTGGGACTATCAGCTGACATATGAAAGGAAGTGAAGTTACTCCTACTATTGGTCTCTGTCTCCAAAGCTCCGTCTCTCTCTGTCTATTTTATCTCTGTCTCTTTCCGTCTGCCTCTTCTTGTCTCAGATCTGTCCCTCCTCCAACTCCTCTTCTTACTTTCTGTCCACTTCCCGTTCCTGTCTCTCTCTCTCTCTCTCTCTCCCTCTCTCTCTCTCTCTCTCTCTCTGAGGATGCCTTGTATGGTTTTTAAGGAGTATAACCCTTTGCCCCATCCCCCTCCCCTCAGAAAACCATGAGCAGATACACCTGGGAGTGTAAGACCAAAGAGGAGTCCGACTGTGAGGTAAGACCAAATTCCAAATGTCAGATAGTCCCGACTCCCCCTCACCCTCCCAAACAGCTCTCTCATTGTTACTGTGGCCCTGTCAGTCACCCCTCTCAACTATCAGTGGATCAACCTGAACCTCACTCCCACTCGCCAAATAAAAAAAATAAAAAAAACATGTCCAAGAGAACATGACTTTCTAGTGCTGAGTAGATGTACAGAACAATTTAGTCATGTTAAAACTGTGCACATTCATAAGGACGTCGCTCATTTCAAAATCCAGGGGAAAGCAAAGAAACACCATTTCTTCACAGACTTTACTTTAGCTCATTAATAACAAGGAGAAATTAACTTTCAGTAACATTAGTGTTAGTCCAAAACGAGAACATTTATAAACCTGGAGCAGACAAAACATCTACTATACGAGAGAATACACCACAAATGCATATGAATGTCATATGACTAGAGCATGTTTAGAATTCCCTTCTTTTTTACACTGAATAAACTATTGAACAGTCTTCATAATTTAATTTAATTTAATTTAATTTAATTTAATTTAATTTAATTTAATTTAATTTAATTTAATTTAATTTAA
>JBBBVU010000006.1:4779221-4789930 GCA_037177055.1 Atherinosoma microstoma
TTTAATTTAATTTAATTTAATTTAATTTAATTTAATTTAATTTAATTTAATTTAATTTAATTTAATTTAATTATTTTATCCCATTACTTCATGGAGGTTAAATGCAACATTTCATGACTACCTGTTTGTGGAAACTCCTAATTTGTTTTTTTTTAAAACTCTCAAATATTGCAAAAACGTTTTTACCCTCTCATGGGATGGTTTTTCAGACACGTCGATATAGAAGTATATCGCAAAAATGTAATGGAAACACTTTTTCCGCATTTACACGTCACCTGACGTGACGTAGGGGGTCACGTGACCAGGTCAATTCGAGTAAAGATGGTGCAGTATGTACAGACGGAGGAGACAGAAATCTTTTAACAAATAATTAAAGAGAAGAATACAACAGCCATCCTGAAAACAAACAACAGGGAAATGCTTCAAAACGCAAAGTGTTTTGTATCTTCATCCTCCTCAAAGTACGATGAGATTTTATGAGAAATATGACTTATGCGCCAAACACCATTCAACGGAAACACCTGCAAATCGCAATTATGCTTAATATCACATTCATTTTTGCGAAAAACTATCATGGAAACGCAGGTAATGTTGATTGGAGGTGAGTGAGCTGCATTACATTTTGCCAAGAACTCACAAATCCAACAAGATTAATGCCTTGTCCAACATAACCATATAATTCAAAAAAGGTAAACTTTGTTCTGTTTTTGTAATCATCCACATGTAAAAAACATTTTTGTTATGTCTTGTAGTTTTATATGTGACCTGGCTAAGATGCAAATCCGCTGGAATGCAAACTCTGTCCACATTTACTAAGATATTTCAAACTTTTTCCAAAGTGCAGAGCTTTGAAAACTCAATTTTGGAAGTTTCGGTAGATGTCTCGGACTACTTTTAGCTCACCCATTACTACTTGGTGCAATGCACGTGTGTATGGAACCTCAACAACAATGGGGCTTATATACCAGTTTCTTTATATTTAGCTAGCATAGTTTTGAATATATAAACTTTTGAGTAAAACTAAAAATTATGCAAAATTATGCAACAAAAGAATTATCAGCCCACTGAGCATGCTCAGAATATGCTCTTGTATTTCGACATATCGTCAATGTGCATCTAATGGCCCAACATGATTACCACAGTATTTGGAAGCTTTCTATGTTCTCATCTGATATTTTGGAAAGCAAAACTCACATGGATGTAGAATATTTTAAAAATAGAAATAATAATATCAATTTTGGGGGGGGGGGGGGATTCCATAGTAGTGTAATCAAGGGCTCAGCTTAATCTGTTGTTAATGTTTTTATTGCTTAAATACTTGTCAAACCCATTCTTAGATATAAATCTTTCTGAGTGAAAAATATCCAGTCAATGAAAAGACTCCAGTTGTCCATTTCCTGACCCCAGCTGTTTATATTTACTTTGTAGATATTTCTAATATTTGCCTTGAGATAATACTTGGAACTCATGGTTTAACCAGCTTTTTCCAGCGCTGGTTCAAGTTTCTGTTTGCAATTCAACCTCCATTTCTCCAAAAAAGAGAAGAATTAGAATTGAATGAAATTGTCCTTTAAAATATTCTTCAGATGAAGAGCCTAGACATAAAAGCAAACCTCCACCATAAATGGACATAAAAAACGTCTTCAGTCTTGAGGCAGGAAGCTCTTGACCTTGTCATATATCCAGGTAGAGGTATTTCTTCCGACACACACACACACACACACACACACACACACACACACACACACATAGAGGTTTAGTACCAGGAAGAATTTACTAAGGAAGAGAATCACACATAAGTGCAACAAAAAAAACAGACATCCAACAGTCAAGGCACACACACACACACACACACACGCAGAGCAGTTATTTCTACGCAGTGACACAAACAGCAGTTGTGTTTCCTGCAGAAACAGAATATTTTGTGTTTTATTCACAGAGGAAGATTGAACCCACTTGTCCTCAATCTTTCCTTCACAGCAATTCAGCCGAGTGCAGCCACTCGCTTTCCTCCGCGGCAAACGATGAAATGGAATTGTTTTCTGTCAATACTAAATAAATTCTACACAGAAAGTGAATTGACCAGGCAGAGCTGGCTGTAATTTTTTAAGAGGATTTCATTTCCATTGACTGGATTGGCGCTCAGTGACTTATCACAGCTAAGCTGACCTGAAGTCCAAACTCTGCTGGTATCTGGTAAAAAAGGAGCATTCCCAAAGACTTTTTAGGATCTTTCAAATGAAAACATCATTATTATCCTTCATGAAATGAGAATGAATGTTTCTGTGATCATTTAGAGCCACCAGCTTCTGTGATTTAGCACATCATTAAAAAGATCTATAAACTGTTTTGACTTACAGGTTTGACTGCCAATACACAATGCACCTCCGAAAAAATATGGAGTCGAGCAAGAATTGCTAAACGATAAACAAGTCCTGAATTGAGAGTAAAGGGCATCAGTTAGTTAATAAAAGTTCAACATTTAATCAGAAACCTTCTCACTTTACTTTGTGATATATAAATGCTCTCTAGGACACCTCTAACCCAAATTTATCTAAATTGAGCAATGACACAGAGAATCGGTTGCTTACATGTCCAGCTCTTAATGATGAGTTTCATAAATGTACCTTTAAAAAAAAAACTATAAAACTTTACATGCTTTAAGGGCTGGGGTATATTTGCTGCTGGCGACGTGTCCATGTACGCATCATGGCTGCCAAGCGTTCCTAGCGTCCGTGCAAGGTAACGTGTCCCTTTAGTTTCAACAGTAAAAGTAAAATAGTCAATTCTTTTTCCTCGTTAGTAAAGTCTATTTTCAACACGAGATCTTTGTTGTTAGCAGAAAAAAGCCCGGAAATACAATGGACCGGCAACTTGACACTTTCAGAGTACAAGTGCTACATGCTCCCCCTAGCGGCGCCCTCCAGTATTGACTGTTTTTGGCCACGTTGTGCCTTCATACTTTGCAGCAAATGTAGAAGAACGTTGGCGTGTACGCTTGTGTACACAGCAAGTATATCCCAGCCCTAAGACAGCAGAACACAGAAACAGAACTACATATTCAGATTCTGTCGAGTGGCAGTAATGTTTCTGTCCACTCTGCTACCCTCTATGCCAGTCCCACAACCACATGTCCCTTTAAAACCCAGTAAGGATCTGTTCTGCCCTAATATTGACACATCAACAAAAGGTGGCAAACATCACTCTGTAAACACAAACAAGGATGTTCGCACGCTTGGCGGCAGGAAATATACACAGACACCTACGTGCAGTCTTGCCAATCCAAATATTTGAATCTAAAGTGTGCCAAAGTATTAACCACTAATGCTTACACTGTACAAACACAGGGGTAATCTGCTTTAAGGAAAGAGCTCACCACAAATACTCAATCCAGTTACAGCCAATGCACCATGATCTAAATGACCAGTAGCTGCTATCATTAATTTTTACATTCAGGGCAGCCATCCTGTCACTGCCTGAATGTATAAAGTAAAAAAAGAAAATTCTTGTATCTTTTTCATAAAATCAGACTGCAAGGACAAATCCATTTTTTTGCCGTGTAGTCAGATTGATTTCATAAAGTTTGGACGAGAGTTTCTCAAGTAGTTTGCATCACTTGCTGTTTGTTGTATTGTCAAATCCAGGGTGATGGAGGTAGTGAGCCGATTCAGTGTAGCACTCATAATGAAAAGAAACAACAGCATTTAAATTGATGCCAACATAGCATCTGCTTACTCTCAATACCTGCCAGGAAGAAACAGGCTTCCCTGAGTGGTAGTTGCAGAGACAAAAAAGTACTGAAAATAGCCTATTAAACGGGAAAATAGAGATTTTTTACATGTAGACGTTGTTCTTGTCTTTATTTAAGGCAAAGAATTATGTTTCCTAAACCCAGTCATGTTGTTTAGATGCATGAATTAAACCATCAGCGACAAAACTGAACTGAGGTGAACTCAGGTCTCCTGAAAGACACTCCTGAGTGTTAGAGCAACTTTACTCTTTATCCTTCCTATGAGTCTTAACCTAATGTGAAAGTTCCAGCTTCTAACATTCAGGGTGGTATACTTCTAGAAATCCTGTAATATGCTAAAACTATGTTCTTTCACATAGAAACACATTAATATGACTTTTTTCTTAAGCTTAAAATAAGCATGGCTCTAGTGTGGGCCTTTAATTTTTTTTACCAAAAGATATTTAGTTGATTGCTGTTTACAGTTTTAGCCACTAGATGTCTCCACATTTAACACACTAGAACTTTACACTGTCTTGGTAGTCTTTTTGTTCGTTTCTATATGCATGAAAAAAAAAAAAAACTCATGACTGGACCACAAAATGTTTCAACACAAATGTTTAAGGTCATATTTCATGACAGTATACTAAATTGGTACGGGATTGTATTAACATGCCTAACACCTCTAAAATAGTGATGTTTAGCTTTTTTGATATTTTATACATCACAATCTGAATGTATTATGTAAGCATGCTAACACTGGCTATTTAGTAGCGCAATATAATTTTGGTAAAAAAAAACAAAAAAACCTGTTGAAACATTTTCTGTTGAAAACAGAAATTCACCAAATAGTAGTGCTGGATAAAGAGGTGATAGCTTTCAAACATTGTTAATGGCAACATGTCCAACTCATAATCATAAAATAGTGGTTAAAGTTAATATTTCTATCCTTAATGCCACATTGTTACAAAGAAAAAGCATCAATTACCCAACACTTTAATTTCTCTAATTTCAATCTGATAAAAATCTTCATTTTCAAAAAGAAAAACATATTTATTCACATATATTTTTAAAAAATCCTTTATTCTCTGCACTCATAATTCTCGTCACTTTAAGCAATTCAACAGTTATCGTATTTACGTATTAGAAATTAGCATGAGAATAATTTTGTAATGCCTCATTAAATTGTCTCACACATTGAAACCAAATTACAATTCACTACATGACAAAAGGACATCAGGAACTATCCATGTGCCTCCATCATCATCATCATCATCAGAACCCTGAATATCTCTGTTCCCACCCCCTAAATTTACTCCCACTCAAAAGTCCTTGTGACTCTGTGCTCCCACTCACTGCCCGCACCCCTCCACCCATGCACAGCAACAATGAAATCCAACAAACACAAACATTTTCCAGTTTCATGCTGACGGGAGGACAGAGGGCCCCTATCCCGTAACCATGGAAGTGACATACCCACACGTCCTGCCTGAAGTTACTATCTAGGCCAACAGCCATCGGGTAAATCCTCTCACTGCTCTTCCTCTCTAAAAGTGCCATTGACTTCAAATGCAAACATTCAGTTAGGGAGTGTTTGCAAATGGCACAGGCCTCAGGGTCTGGAATTTGATGCCTGTGTGTCTGAGTGTGAGAATGACTGCATCTATATCTCACCATATTGTGTGCGTGTGTTTGTGTGTGTGTGTGCGTGTGTGTATGGGTGGGCTCTCTCCAGTGTGGTTGTGATTGTGACAAAGAGGTGCAGCCCCAGGATGCCTCAGTGCAGCTGAGTCGATGATGCCATGCAAAATTAATGGGGATAAGAGACCGGAAAACAGAGCTAAAATGGACTCTGCGATCAATTTTCCCCATCTGACCTTAATTAAATGCAGATGAATTAAACTCTAAAACCTCTAAACAATGTTTTCTCCTCTCGCAACTGTTTGGGTATGTATGATGGTGGTACGCACAGATGATCAGCCAGGATGGACTGTTTACGTGCCTTGATTTCGGGACAATGGAAGGATGATGGAGACGGGAGGTGTTCTGCATGAGCGATCATTACAGTCTGTGGGGTGCATTGTGAGGGTCTTGCATGTGGATGTGCATGTGCTTCCTGAGTTGCCTGAGGGGGGAAAGGGGAGGGGAGTTGTTGTCGCTCATGCAGCTCACCTCTGTGTCTCCTCACCCAAACGCAACATGCCGGTCGAGCATGATGATATAACAGTGGAGCATTCAGACCGCTGAAATGGCTGCTACCAAAACATGTTACGTCTGACAACAGCTGCATTTTGATTTTCATCAACATCTTGTAGTTTTTAAAGGATTGTTCTTATGCCTTTTTTTAGGTTTTAATCCATAGAACAAATGCTTTAACACTTTTCTTTGACCACTGATAGTAAGCATGAATTAAATAACTGTCGCTTCAACGTAATTAAATGCCCAGGAAGACACCCTTAACACGATACTGTGTTTATACTTTCCTCATAATTTCCAGATTCTACAAGTTAAAGTAAAGTGTTATTGACAAAGCATTCAAAGTTTTTTTTTTTGGTTTCCATTCACTTCTATACATTTGTTAATCTAAAACAAGAAATATTTCAGCCATTGTCTTCAGTGTCATACTTGACCAGGCGATCCTCAACGTTCTGCATAGGGATTTGAATGCTGTACAGATGTGAATGGAAGTTGGTGTCTTCATCTGAAGATGTTAAGATTTGTAGTTGAGTAGATAAATTACATTAATTCATTAACAGAACTTTATTGGGTCATTTTGGCTGGTCAAGCATTCCCTAAAAAAAAAAAAGCAAAACCTGCAGATAGGAGATATACAAGAAGGTCCATTACTATAGTTTGCCTATATGACCCATCAAAACCCAAGAAAGGACAATTATTGCAAATGTTAAAGAAACATATAATATGGCTTAAAATAAAACAGATTAAATTTTGTTTGTGTACGAATAATTCCCTTCCTATACAACTTATTCGTGTGCTATTTCTGTGACATAGCAGTACATTTCCTCAGTAGCGACACCTGTTCTTTATAATAGACTGCAGTGAGCCCCTCAAGTAGTAATATAAATGGTTATGGTGTTGATGATAACCAATGCTGCAAGCATAATGGTAACTTTATTCCTCGCGATTTTAAAACATTTAAAAATTTCCTAAATTGGCATCGCATGTTATCGACTTTGGCAAGGAGTCGATAGTTTAACTTTCCTACTAATCAGGAAGGTCAGTGATGCATCTGAACATGAATTTAATAATTGTTGCTGTTGTTCTAACTGTGCTCTCCCCGCCCCCATTACTCTATCTTCATCCTTTCTTGGGTAGGATGATCCTAATTCCCAGAACAAGCTGGAGGATCCGGTGAAGGCTCCGCCCAAGGAGGACGACTCCCTTAACATCCACAACTCCCTGACCCCCAAACATGAGAATCACAAGGTCCTGGGCGAGGAGAACTCCTCGGAGGTAAACTCACTGCAGAACAACATGATGTGAAACAAAACAAAACGCAAAACAACCCCAGCAACCCGACAACACGACACAGAAAACGACAGAAAGGTGCGCCGGCAATGGGAGCCCACAAACCTCTCCCTGATTTCCGTCCATCTGCCGCCAAGTGCGCCTAACCGGTCAACCAACCAACAATCCAGTCTACCAACGTACCAGCCAGCCAACACAATCTGCAACCGTCTCCAACACGGCAACACTGCCACAAGCGCTCTGGGTCGCTGCTAAGAAAAATAAAAAATAGATAAAAATCAAAAGTAAAACACTACCACCGCCGCCGCCGTCACTGCCCCAGCTGAAAGTAATCCCACCCCTTCCTGCCTCAACCTGCAGCCTCCTGACGACACCCCATCACATCCAGTCGCACCCCTGTTTCTGAGCCCCGCCCCTCTCGTTGCTGTCACTCTGCTCTCCCTTTTCTCTCTTACCTACACACACACACATACACACGGACATAAGAAGCATACACATACTGTGAAAAGATGAAAAAAAAACCATGCATAAATGTGTGCACATGCATTCACACACACACACACACACACACACCTCCCCTTCCCTGCCTGCATTGGTGTATTTTGTAAAAAAAAAAAAAAACAGAAATCATACAGAAGTTTAAAACGTACGTAAAAACAGTCATTGTACAAAAAAAAAGACAAAAAAGAAAAAAAAGTTAAGATAAAGCTACTGAGAGGTTTTTGATGTTTGTCTGACTAATCCAGTGAGTATGTATAAATATTGGAGAAAAAAAAAATTGCTTGGATTGATTCAAAAGAAGCAACACAATGTGTCTTGGTTTTCATTGATGTGATTTCTAATCCTTTGATGTACTTTTTTTTTATTTGTTTGTTTGTTTTGGGTTTTTTTTTTGTACTTTTTTGGGACTTCAAACAGAGAATAAACAAATGAGATTCAGACAGTTGTTGAAATAAACCTTTTTAACATGACCTCTCTGGATCCTGTGTTTTCCTCAGTGTCGTCTCCCCCTTTCTCTGTCCCCTGAACTCCAGCGCTCTCTGCATGGCTTTGAATGCAGCTTCTTCAGCCCTTGTCATACATGTGCTTCCTCGCTTCCAGTCAGAATTAGCTGCATTTTGATCGCTTTATTACAGCTCCCACAGTTAAGAGTTGTTTTCTGCAGGTTATATAACATGTTCTAACTTCAATTTGAACTTTTTCCTCACTCCAGATTATCAGAGCACATTTGGACATACCTATTGTATCATACCACAGTTCACTCTATTGCTACAAAGGGAAAGTATCACCATAAATTCCTCAAATTTATTTTTTATGGAGGTTTCACATGCATACAGTAATGTGCAAAAGTCTTGAGTCAACCCTTCTTTTCTTAAGAGTTTGTTCACTTTTAACAAGTTTAACCCTTTAATCCCTGTGCCTACTTTTTAGGCCTCTTCTTGAAAATTCCATTCCCATAATGACATCAGTAACCACAAGGTCTTTTTGATTTATTTTTGGAGTCATAAGATGTGTGTATATCAGTATATTACTTGTGGAGAATAGATGAAGATGGCACATAGCACAAATTAAAAAACCTTCAGGCTTGCCTTAAAAAAAAACACTTTCAGATTGAATATATCTGGAATAATGCAGCTGTATATGTGAACATTATCTCTGCAAAGGCCAACTCTGATAAAGTGAAACAGAAGAAAATTAGAGACGTTTAAGTACAGGCAGTTCAGATGAGGTCTCCAAAATTACCCTTTTGGCATCATCTGTTCTCAAAGTCCTCCCAATCAGGGTCCTCAATAATCTGTTTTCTTTTATCCTTGAACACAGTTCTTGTAATTTCTTTAAGCAGTCTTTAGGACTAGTTCTCCAAATTCTTGAAGGACTCTCCTCCTTGGATTTTGGTTGGTTTTCTTCTGTTCTCTGTCAAGATGATCCCACATGGCTTTAATAATGTTGAGATTCGGGCTCTGGGGAGCATTCATCACACAATTAGACCTGTTGCAACAGTCCAGTTTCAGTCCAGTTCTTGTGTCATTTGGCATACTTCTTCTTTCCTCCCCGTTTCCCTTCCTGAAGAATGTCTTCTTGACACCCACTCTTCCATGGAGACCATCTCTGATGAGATTTTGGCCGACAGCAGATGAAACAACTGAAGGTCCAGGTGCATCTCTCGAGTCCAGTGTCAGGTCTTTGCTCGACAAACTGCACACCATGTTAAGATCTGCCAAGTTTTTGGGAATCAGCTTGTTTGTGCAAAAATATTATTGAATGTCCATCTAACTGTGTTGTTTTTCATATTTTTCATTATGCACCTAAAAAACAGAAACAGAGTTTTTTGCGCCTGAAGACATTTAAAACTGGTTCTTTACGAAGTTGTCTGTTTTATAGGGAGAACACCTAGGTTTATCCTTTGAGTAAGATTAATTTGTTACGCTTAAATGATTTATAATTCAGTGTTAAGTGGCTTTGTAAATTGTGAGGTGCATGGCCTGGACTTAAAATAATTGAAAAAGCAGCTAATGTCTAAAGAAAAACTTTAAAAGACCCTCTTAAAGCCTGGAGAGCTTTAAAAGTCTGGATGCTTGCAAGCAAAATGTAAAGTAATGAGGGGTGACTCAAGACTTTTGCATATGGTGCAAACTTAACTGGTGTCTCATAAATCTAATGCCAAACTTATGTGATAACTAACCCTGTTTTTGTCTAAATGGATACCATGAATTTAAAAAGCATCCTTTAAGATGTGTTAATTAGGTTGCTGCCTGTATATTATTCATCTAAATATCACATATCAAACTGTGGGTGTAGGCTCAATTTTAGTATAGAAAAGTTGTTCCCACTACTAAGAATGTTGTAGTATAAACATTGCAGCAAGGAGGATCCTTTAAAAAGATATTTTCCCTTTTTGCCCCCAAACAAATAGAGCCAAAATATAAAAGATTGTTTGGCACAATATTTTAATGTCTAATGCAAGTATTTAATGCAAGAATTGGGTTCATAGTCCTAAGACATAAGGATGAAAATAAAAATTCACAAAGTAGATGATGTGACTGTGAGGTTTTCCATCTGCTGTTAAAGATATTGTCTTCAGAGCACATAAATCACGACAGCAAACACCAGAACCAAACTGCTGCTTCTGCATGTTTCCTGCCTCCAGAGACTCTTACCACGTTTCCAGCTGGACACACACGTGCTGACATGCTCACGCTTGCAAATAAATATCACTTTTGGAGCCGATTTATTGGAATGAGATGAAAAACACAACTGCGGAAGACACTTACTTTCAAGTTTTGTGTATAAGAAAGAAAAAAAAGAAAAAGCTTCATCTGAACTATTTCACAATCAAAAGTGAACATTTTATGATAGTTGCTGGTTAACAGGATTTTAATTGAAAAATGTTAAAAATGTTCTATGTTAAAAAGACAGAATGAATAATGTTCTTCTTTTTTTTTTTTACCTGGACATATAGGAATGATTGCATAAATATTTGCATGCACACACA
>JBBBVU010000006.1:4790030-4817629 GCA_037177055.1 Atherinosoma microstoma
GAATGAATAATGTTCTTCTTTTTTTTTTTTACCTGGACATATAGGAATGATTGCATAAATATTTGCATGCACACACACAGTGAGTGCATGCAAATCAAGATCAAGATTGAGTCTTTGGAATTAAATTTCATGTCACCATGAACAAGTTCGCATGAATACTTAGGCATTTTCTACAAGCCTAAAGACATTCAGAATGATTTCAACTAGTAGGCCCAGTTCCCTTTAACTTCATCAGTAAGGAAGTTCAAGCCATGTCGGGTTATTAAAGTCACTCAAGAGTCAGTTCAGACTCTGGCTTTGGCTTTCCTGGTGTGTCTCAGTTTAATGCAAGACGTTTCTCAAATCCAAAATGTTTCAAGTCTGAAGTTGGTTCAAAGATTCTCCAAAACTAGCGCAAATGAAACTTCAACATCTTAAAGGTAAGTCTTTAATCAAACCTTAAGTAATTTAACCCATTTAACCCAAAAAAAAACAAAACAAAAAAAAACATTGGTACCAGACGTCCCGTGGGCGAGATGTGACAAATAAATATGTATTTTATTCAGTCGACCTTCCAAGTACCTTCACATTTAATGAACCATTGGGATGCTGACATTCTTTAGAATTAAATGATGTATACTATTCCAAGCTACAATCATATTCAGTAAACATTTTTTCTGACCAATGCAATTTATCTTTGAAGCCATACTGTACTCCAGTAGCAGATGATACTGCAACAAGAATGGTCCAGTTACATCAGCGAGGGTGCAGTAAAAGTAGTCCAGTAAAATATGTGGTCCACTACAAGTTTTTTATCCATAAAAACACGTTTTAGGTAAAAGTTGAAGGATGTTAAGGGATTAAATACTATAAAGGCCTTTTTTGTTTTATTTCTCTTGGATTTGATTGTCTTTGCTTTAACGTCACAAGTTGAATTAAATCATTTGTAGCAGTCTAGATTCCCAAAGTCCAAATCTAAAGTCCCTAAAACAAAGTCTTGGCACTTTGCTTTAGAAGTGGGCTTTAAATTTTAAAACACAAACTGGTTCCCACAAGCACACACACATTCTCCCAGAGCTGATAAACAGCAATGAATGTGTCTGAGAGGAGGCTGCAGTGGCTGTAGCCTTTTGTCGGGTTTCTCCTTTGGTTTGGTGCGAAAGCGGCGGCTTAAACAACAGCATTGTGGCGGAGCCTTCCCGTGGTGGGGTGCAAATGGTTAGGGGTGGGGGGAAGGTCTGGGTGCCCTTCCTTTTCTCTAGATAAATAGGCTGAGGGGCTAAGGGTGCATTTCAGCCCCTAGAAGGTGAAATAAAGGGCTTTTTATCAACGCAGAATAGCAAACAGCAGTAGGCAGGCTACTAAAACAGCAACATCGATGATTATCACTCTCTTTATTCCTGTCAGCCTATTACACACACTCACACTTGTGGAAGCTGGCACATGACTGCACATGCTCAAACACACACTGACACCAAAGGAGGCTCCTCTGAATTGAAACGAGCGAAGCTAGAAACACCAGCGGACACCATGGCAACAAGTGGGCATTACATTACCAACAGAGAGAATTGAAGCAGAATGGGGGAGGTGCTGCCGTCCCTCTGAGAGCAACGCTGTGAAAGACTGAACCTTTATGTGCTTGTTTATATGAGTAAATGAAGTTTCGACACGTTGTAGAAGTCTTTATCGCTGGTGTTAGATACCCATTGCTCGACCGTGCCTCCATCTTTGGGGATCGGCCGTCAGGCAAACATTCAATCAAGAAGAGCTTTGTCTCTTTTCCCTTGTGGGGCAGAATGAAGGCGAAGGCATTTAAATGCGAACAAATGTATATAAATTCTTGACTTCATCCACATGTTCATCGTTTCTACTTGACTTCTACAAACTGAAGATTAAAATCACTGGCATAATGTAAAAGTTAGTTAATTGTCTTTTATTAAACCAGCCAGCTCAAGTATTCTCATCACCTTCGCAGATGATGTCAAATGTTTAATCAAGCTACAGTAAATTGTAAGTAACTTACAATCAGGAGGACTGATTGTTTTTGACATCATGATGTATCACAGTTTGTTTTTTTCTTGTGTTTGCATATCAAACCAAGGTTAGTAGATCACCTACAGTACCAGCGGCTAATTTTCCTCGGCTAATTTGCCCCCTAGTGTTAGGGCAACCTTTGACTAATTAGATTTTTTTTTTTTAATTTTAATGGCTTGTAAGCTGCATCAGATGTGTGGTCAACTGGATGTTAAAAAGACAGTGTACCAGAACCAGAGTATTCTAAATGAACTGAAATATATATTTCAGCCAACAAGAAGCCAAATGTCTCTGGCTGCCAGGGATGGTTTTTTAATCCTTTCACTGTGAATAATTGAAAGCCTTATAACACAAATAAAAAAAGGGTATAAATTGACTAACTCGAGCTTCACTCACCTGAGATTTCTCCTTTTCCTGGTTATACTTGTATCTTTGTCTGTCAGTACCTGTTAGTGGCTACACAGTCTGCACAATATAATGCAATCAAATGACTTAAAGTTAACCAGTGTAGCAGTCTTTATCATAGTAGGAGTCAATGCATTACTGAACATGTTCATGACTGTTTGATCATGTAAAATCAATGAATGGAAGTCTGTTTCCATTTCAGCACTGGATTCTAAGTGGAAAATGTGGATGCAGCCCGAGGTTAGCAGCTCTTTGGTCATAATACGAAAACTGCTACTAAGATTTTCTGCTGTTAATTCCACTCACTCAAATGTCTATCAGATATTTTCTCTGGAAAAATCCAGATCACGTATAATGAAAATAATTCAGTAAGGAAAGATTATTTAAAAATTAAATAGTCAACTAGAGCTGTTCAGTATTACTGTCTGATATATCACAAATATATGATCTGTGTATGTTTGTTGGGGCCAAAACATTGTTTTACAAAACTGAACACAGAAAATAAGTTGAGCTAAATTTGAATTTGTGTCAGTGCACAGTTTTGGTGTCACAATTTACCAGAGATTGACAATTTCTGCAATAATAAACGAATCCACATCCTCATGATTTTATATCAGGGAATACAATCAAAACATCGAGTGCAGAAAGTTTTTTTTTTTTTTTATGTTTTTGAATTGCCAAAATATTTTATAAGTCCGATAGCAATGTATATTTTTTTCAAGTTTATCACAAGGATATTGTTAACATTCATACATCGGTATGTTTGTATGGTCTCTCAGTACTGCTTACATGGCACGTATGAGAAGACAGAATCAAACAGTGTCTTCACATTAAATGGCTGACGGGTTTGGAAAATACATTACTGAAAACTTAATGAACAATAACCCCATTATTCTCTCATTTCAGACCAAGTTCAACCAACTGTGTATTTGAATAGTTTAAAGAACATCAACTGATACATCATGTTTAGAGTTTTTCACTCCGGTGGGATTGGCTACCACAAAACCAATTTGGCCCAGACAGAAAGTATTTTTGTTTGTTTCTTTTTTGTTTGTTTATTTTTTTGTACTGGAGGAGATGAAGAGCCTCAGCAAGACTGGAGGAAGTCCTGAAGGAAAGCAGAATAAACAGATGCAGGGAGTGATGGAATGGCGTTAACAGACGACTGACAATCAGGTGGAAGTGGAAGAGGGCTATGTGGTTTAAAAGTACGAATGTACACAAACAGTCTGCGAGAGTCCAGAGTAACAATGACAAAATTGAGAAAAAGGTGAGTTCTGTTACAATGTAGAAGTAATTAACACAATAATAAAGCAGAAACACCCAGGGATGAAAGCATAGGGACAGAATAGTTCTTCCTTGTCTGATGAAAAAGCTTCATTTTGATACGAGCACATGCTTTTTCCAAGAAGTGTTAGACATAATGTAGGTAATAGTAAATAAGGGCCTAAATATGGAAAATGAAAATATGGGATTTCAATTCAACACTCAAAGCTAATGGATAGCTTTCCAGGCATAAGATTATGTAACTTGAAATGTGTCACTCCTCTAAGAATTAGTTAATGAGGTTACGGGTCAGAGATTCAAAATGTTCCATAAAACATCCACATAACTGTGACAAGGATGATACCGGCAGCTTAGAATATATTAAAGGGATTGCTTTTAATCAGAAGCTTGGATACCAACATCCTAACACCCGATCCATCTGAGTGAAGACAGAAAGGCGTTGATCCATATTCATCGCTAAATGACACATTACCATGATACCATGGGAGTGTGTGCTGTGGCCGCTAAGCTTTTGAGCAATTTCACCGCGTCCCTCTGCATCTTTTCTCTCATGTTTTCATTCTCACTTATCTGCTGCTGGCAGCGATTTTATGCATCTTCAGACAGAGGGCGTCGTTGCCACGGAAACCCAGACTCAAACTACACTTTTAGATCCAAACTCTGTCACCTCTGGTCTTTCCTGCTTTCACTCATACACACACACACACATGCTCTCTCAAACACTGATGGATGAGGCAGATTAACAGACTCTTATGCAGCTTTACTGTCATCTAGTAATAAACTGTGGACTCAGTGCATTAAAACCGCTCTCGGCTCTACTTTCACCCCAACGTTGCACTGTGCGATCTCTGTAGACACCTAATCCGATTTTTTCTCCCACACCACGGTCAGCTGACGCTTACAGTGGGTTCACGGCACGAGCACATACAACAGCTGTCCCCAACATGCCTCTGTCTAGATTTGAGCTTTTTGTCTGTGAGAATAATTTCATTTTTTTCAGAGCAACGGTCTTTAGTAATCGGGATGATGATGATACATGATTGAACATTTTTAAAAAGCCTCGAAGTCAACATTTTTCTGTTGCATTTTACCTACGCAATATCATCACCACCTATGCAGCTCCCCTCTCTCTCTATCGAACCTTTTAGCTCTTTGCTTTTGTTTAACAGGACAAATTTGTTTTTTTTTATTTACTCACACTTTTTATCAGTCATTTTAGTCAGCCAGCTATAACAAAATAAGTGATTCTTTGCCTTATTTTTTGTTTTAAATGAGTGTGAGAGACCAAAATACATGACATCAAAATAAAATGTATGAAAAAAAAAAGATTTACTTCATTTAAAATCTCATGTCTCAGATTTATCTTTTGAGCATCTGGGTGGCTCTTGGGGTTTTTTCTAGTCCTGTGGTTTGATACATAACATCCGCATCATATATTGATTTATAATGTTCTGTTCTGCTAACCCACGGCCAAACCTGTTGTTGGAGTAAAAGTTTGCCTGATTTTCACAAAGTAAACATTTTAAATGACACAATTCTTATTTATAATAATAATAATCTAAGAAATATTAACATGTACATTTCACTGGTTTTCAATATTTCAGTAAAAGTATTCCCCTCTTTCATAAGTGTAAAAGCTCAAAACCCATTTTGAGCTTCTTTGTTGCAATGTTGCTTTGAGTTCTGTCCATAGATTTTTAGAGTTTGGGAATTGTGAGCCAGAGATTCATTTTATGGTTCATTGTGGATCCTGAATTGTGTTTAGAAAAAAAAGAAATAAATCTTTATTGGTCAGTACGTATCTCAAGCAAACAAACCAGAATGAGTTGAGTCATCACAAGTTACACTAGGAGCAGTGAGTTGCTATATTCCAGTACCTTGGGAGCAGTTAGGGGGTTAAGGGCCTTGCTAAGGGGCCCACAGTGGTACACCAATGTTTTCAGTCAGGTTCATCACATCCAAGCTGATCTATGGATTTAGATCATGAACTTTTCTGGTCAGTCTTGTGAAAGGTATTCAGTCTCAGACAGTTCTTGCTATTCTGTTATAAAAACACTTCTTTCACATTTAATTTGTTCTTCATTTAAACAGCTGGTGTTGTGTTTGCTTCCCAAATTTGCTGCAAAATTGAATCTCCTTCCTTGTGCCACTGACATGTTCTCTGTGCTACTGGCTGCAACACAAGCCAAAAGCATGATCAACCCAACACCATGCTTAAAACCTAAAGAGTGGTTTTCTCATTAAAATCTTCAAAACATCCAAACATCTTTACTTGTGTTGAAAAAAAGAATGCTTTGAGTTTTGATGCAAATGTTCTTTTCTTTTCTGTTTTACTCTAAAGTGTCTTCCACCAACATTTCATTTTTATGGGTTTGCTGTTGTGTTTTACAGTCCCTCCTCAGATAAAACTTACTGAAGGTCTTTTTTTGTTAAACAATGGGAAAGTTTTCTTGGTCATACCTCGACTTGACCTTCATTGTTGCTGAAAGTTGCCATTAATTAAGAAGTCAAATCTAAACTAATTTCTACCTTCTTCTGCTTTGTATAAATGAACTATTTTCTTTTCGAGAGTGCACAGTTGCACAGAGATGATGACTGCTGAATGTTGCAACATTATTTCATAGAATCAGAGTAGCCTATGCAGCTTGAAAGTTTTAGCCTTTAATTAAGGTTTGAGGCTTTGGGGACATTTATCTAAGAGCTCAAATCACTCGTCCATGGCACTCTGTTCAGTTCTTCAGTTGAAATGTTTAAAGGATTGTGTTATCTTCAACTTTAGGATGTTTTGAGATCTTTTCATCGTCTACTCACAAATTTATTGCACATAAGAGAAACTGTATCCTGTCCCAGCAGTACAATAAAAAAGTACCTTAGTGCTTTTTAAATGTAATGAAGAATACAGAGGACAATTAATAATCGACAATAACCTTAAAACTACACAACCTGAATGAATGCAGTGAACTACTTTCATTTTCATTCTTAATAAAACGCAGATTCCTCTTTGCAGTTGGCCCTTAAGGAAAGAAAGCAATATGAGGGTGTGAAGAGCGTGAGAGGAGGTGTAAGAAAAGCAGAGGACAACATGATGAAGGCATGTGAAGATTATATTTTTCTCTGCTGCTCCAAGTGAGGCCAGATGGGACCTGGGATTCATCAGCAGCCGGTGATTGGCTGACTGTGTGGTGGAATGATGGGGTTAGAATCCTGAAGTGGCCGCTGTGATTGGCTGGCACACACAAGTAGTAGTCCATGAAGGAAGCATGCACACTCGAGGACACATACACAGTCATGCACATGTGCATGCAAAATACGAACATGCTAAAATGAACACAAAACGTACAATTTTAGATTAACATGTATTTTAAAATGACAATTTATACATATGTATTTATACGTGTCATAAAATAGCAAAAGTGCTGCTTGTTTAAATGTTCATGTGTGCATACAGAAGCAAACTGGGCCTTACAGAAGCTTTTGGTTGCAGGAATTGCAACCAAAAGGAGCAAGGAAAGAAGCAAGGAGGTGGGGTTTGGAGAGTATTTTTTTATTCTCTAACCAGCACCCCCTCTCCCCCGTAATTCTAAATGAATCGTTCTGGCACCGTCTGGTTTACTAATGAGCCTCCGAGGAATGTTAGTGATCAGAACAGGACCCTCTGGCTTCTTTCTGATGGAAATCTGGTGATACATTACCAGTCCAAAGCAGAATAGCTTGCCCCAGTCCTACTGCATAACAAGTGTGTGAGTGACTGGTTTGGCAGCAGGACAGCGTGATGGCAGCAACTTCACAGGGCTGAAAGTGGTGTGACCCAACTTTTTGCCTCAGAAGAGATTGCTCTCTGATGAAGATGATGATGAGGCCCCTGTGACTATATAAAGTCTTGGCTTGTGTCTTTTTAGTTGCGGAGGATTTTATGCTAAATCATTGGATGTTGGTGACGTTTCATATCTAGAAAATCACCTGTCAGTCAAAAACTTCATGGCGTGAAATGTGTCTTTTCTTTGTAGTTTCCATTTATTTCAAGTAGGTAACATTATTTTCTCTCATCTTTCACAACTGCAACTCCTCATGCAAACTACAGTTCAGTTTATATTTAGCTTTATGGCTCTCTGTCAAAGTGTGTTTTTTCGGTTTTGTTTTTCTATGATGCAAAGGGCATATTTCAGAATTTTCCTTGAAATCATCACACTATGTAGCCAATCACGTTGGTTTTCAACCAAGTAACTACTTAGCTAATGACCTTCACATCAATTCTTTGCCCTTTGGCTAATCCTCAAAGGGCAAGCTAAAGATCAACATGGGCTCATTCTGACGATAACTTAATTTACTTCAGCCTCAAGTGCAGCATTACAGTGCTTATATATGGCCTTTTTTGGATGTTTGAAAGGAAATTTTGGATTTTGAACTGACGTTGCGTACCTTGTGATTGCTTAAAGAAGGCTTTTTTTTTTCAAATTATTCAAAAAACATATTCAGGACTTACTTTCAATGTCTATAAGTACATTATTATGTGTATGTTTATGTATTGGACATTTTTACATCATTAACCAGTCTCTTCCTGCACTGTAAGGTGACCATCGACTTGGAGCTCTACTTCAACAAGAAGACTCAGTTAAAGCCTTCCAGAGGACCTTTTGCAAAATATGATGTCTACCTCTACAGGATGCCTCAAGCCAAACCACAGGTTCTCCAAGTGCCAAAAGCTAAAGCTGTCAATGGCCCCAGTACAGCGAGACGGAGAGTCTTGAGATGGGAGGATGACTTATACCCGCCGTCTCCTCCTGGTTCCATCCGCAGCCCAGTCAGTACTCGCTCGCTGCCGGCCTCTGTGATCAAGGAGCACCAGCAGCCCAAACCGTGGACACTTAGCTCCTATAACCTCTGAACAACTTATTCCAGAATATCTCAGTGTCTTGGCTAATCATAAAAAGTGTAAAGCTGAAATTCACATAATTTGTTGTGAGCATACTTTACCTTTACATCAGACTGAATCAAAGGCTGAATAATAGTGTTTCTATTGAGCCAGGACAGAGCAGTCTGACGGACAAATATGGACCCAGATGAAAAGGATGTTTGCTTATATTTGTTGCAGGGAACCACCGACTTCTTCTGGCAGCTGACTTAAATTCAGCAGTCCCAAAATGTAACTGTCAGCACCTGAGAAGGACTAAATGTTGAGGATCAAAAATGGGTTTTTAGACATAAATATTCCATGAATGTTCAGATGCACGTTATGTGAGAAATGTTATAGCCTGTTTGATCATTAAAAATGAAATATTACTTTTATTTATACTTGTTTGTTTACATATGGAGGCAACTACTGCCGGTGACATATACCTTAACATCAAGCTGATATCTAGGATGTAAAATTATGGTCTGAATATTTTATAGTTATTATTATATCTAATGTATTCTTTTTGATATATGGAGTAATAACTGATCTGGATAATCATCTGCCAATAATAACTAAACTTAGCACAAAAAAATGAGAACTTTTCTGTTTGGTTGATTGTTTCTTTGTTGAAACTTTTCTTGGCGATGAATGTGATATTATTGGAAAGCCTGTTTATTTCCCCTTTAAATGGTGCCACCTGTGTGAGGAAAACGCATTTATGGAATAAGCAAAATAGTTGGGTATTTGGGTTGCACCCATGAAAAACTTGCTAAATCTTCTCTGCCAACAGGATAAGAGATGCAATGATAGGGTCACAGCTGGAGGCAGTGTCATGGTTTGGAGTGGAAAAACAAGGCTTGTCATCATCGGAGGAGATCTCAGCGCACTGTTGTGTCACTTCTCTGAGCTGTTCTTGACATAATTACAAATGCAGATTTTCCTGTGCTCATCCTGTCATTTCAAATTCAGTTTTCAGTCACCGAAGATTCACACTTAAGACATTTAAAAACCTACGAGGCTTAATGCCTCTTTTTCTTTCTCTTTCTCTCTGTTTTTGGTCTGTAAATCTGGATGATGAACAAATCATGCTCCCTAGTGTCCAGTGTATTGAAATGCATTTTTGTCCATACAAAGGAAAACTTACTACTAAAAATGTTTTCCCCACTCATTTTTTTTTTAAATATGTGAAATTATAGCAATAAAGCAACACTTCAATAAAGACAGAGGTAAGTTAAAAGAGCTTATTCCATGTTTACACATGTAAACATGGCATTGTGTTTGCATGCCAGTGCCAGAAGTCTATTCATTTCTATGGAAATCCATCCTGTGGAATTTGCCTCCAGTTTGCAGAAAAACTGATATTTTTACGGTGGACTCTAGAGAGTCCAGGAAGTAGTGGACTGGCTAACTAACACATTTTAAAAACATTCAAATGAAAACTTCATACTTGAATTTAGTTAACAATGAACAGTGGAACATACAGGATACGTGGATATTTAGCTCCTTCATTGATCCAACGTCCTGATGCTGTACGGTTTCTCTCCAAATTCCACTGCAAAAGTCAGGATTTTTCAATGCACTATAAACCAATTCTGGTGGGGAAAAACACACGAAGAGCAAAAAGCCCCCCAGAGCTGTGAATAAACAGCAGGTTGAATCACATATATACACACATTTATGAAGGTGTTTTATTTCCACTTTTGGAGTTGAAAAATTCTGTTTTTTCAGTTTATTTACTTTATCATTTAATAGTTTAGATATTATGAGTAATGTTTGACAATGCAGAAAATATTCAAATCTATGTTGATATGTCCAAACATTTGCCATTTACTAAACAAATCTATACATTTAGCATCTTTAAATTATATTGGGTCACTAATAGTTATACCAACACATGAGGGATTGTAGGAACTTGTGATTTTGTATTACAGTAGAAACTCCAACCACAAAAGCCGCAGGGATCCTTCAGAGAGATGGAAACAGGCGTCAGTGATACTGTGCCAACAATTATACCAGAACAAACAGGCAGTTTGCCAAACAGCTATTGAGCGGAAGTTTGTGGGATTGTTCTGCATCACTCTCCTCTCCCACCGATGGTGCCCTGAACTCATCTCACTCATGTGTGATTCAGCATGTGTGAAGCAATACGGACGTCTGTGCACATGTGTACAGCTTTAATCATGAGACTGTGGATCGCTACTGGAAGTTTTTCTGACTTAAACTAGCTGCCCTTTATTTTCAGTTATACCTTTTTTTTTATGTAGGCTGCTACACTGCTCGCTGTAAATACAATAGCTTCATAATGCTCATTCATGAAGAATTTGTTGATATTTCTATAGAAAAGAGTAGATTTGATCATAATGTTTGATGTGAACGATGCTGACCACCATGATGATGCTGTCTTGAAGTATTGCTTTACTTTCCATGCAAGTATCACTAAGCTTTCTGTCCTCTTTCAGCTCATTGTTTTGGTTTAGTCACCATTAGTGTCACACCTTTCAGTATAAAATTTTCAACCATAGCCGGCGGCCTTGTAAAGCTTGGCTTTTTAACATTTTATTAGCAAAACCACAAACCTTTCTTTACATATGGATGATGAAGTATTTGTATGACAACACGTCTACAACAGAATGCTACTCAAACTTTTTATTCACATCAGCACAAATACAGTATGTTAAATTATAGAAGCAAAAAACTCTTGTTTGATGCAAAGTTTCAGCTTCCTAAGGTCCCTTTACAAAATAATCTTACTGAACGATAGATCTGTAGAGCAGGCAGGCCAGTTTAACAGCAAAACATTAAACTGGGGGGCCATGAGGATGTAATACATATCTTCTTGCTGATAAGAGCAAGAATTTTCCTGGAAAAAGCCAAAGTGTGGACGAGAGCATTTGTTTCTCCAAAACACACGTGCATGTCTCAGCAGTGATGGAGTCTTCATAGACATGCAAGTTACCCAACATCATTAATGTGCCCCTATATTACCATAGATGCTAGTCCATCCTAAATGATCCTGGACCAGGGAAGCCGGCAACATTTGGCTTGGGTTTGTATGGTAAAAGTTTTTAACTTACATTTGTAAAAACATTGAGCAAAGGTGTTCACTGACAATAGTTTTCAGAAGTATTTCTGAGCCCTTGTGGGGTTTCCCACCGTAGAATCATGTTTGTTTTTAATGCAGCTGGGCCTGAAGGCCTGACGATCACAAATAATAGATACTAACAGCCTTGTCCAGGCTTGTATGTGCAAATGGGCTAAAAACAGAAGTCCCATAATAGGATCTTTTCCCTAAAATGAAAACCTGAGAGTATCAGTGTGTTCATTAAATTCATATCTATAATGATTATTTGAAAGCCTGAGAGGCATTAACATACTCTAGAAGATGCATGGACTTTTTATTATTATTTAGTAATTTAGTAATGAAATAATGTTCAATAATTGCCCCGATAAAGTCCACTTGACATGACAACACTGCAGAATTGCTTTAACATGTGAGTTATTATATGTTACTGTATGGTTTCATTTAAAGGGTGACCTGTTCAAGGTGTACCCTGCCTCTCACCCAGTAGCTGCTGGGACGGGCTCCAACTCCCTGCAACCCTGCATTGGAATAAGCAGGTATAGAAAATGAATGGATGGTAATATTTAAATGCCAAAATTGAAATACTCCAAAGAAAAAAAAACTGATTCTGAGTTGAACAGTGAAGAGAAGAATCCAGGTTAAGATTTGTCATCTAAATTATGGAAATTATCTATTTACTGAAATTCAACTGGAAATTTTGCTGGATGTAAATTCTTGTTCTAACATTAAAGATGCTACTTTTATCATGTCAAACTCAACCACTCCTCTGCAACAAGTGCTACTAGTACTCATTAGCGCCAGCAGGTGGCGCTGCATGCAAAATAAACTAAAGGAAAATATCGAAGAAGTTACCATTGTCTGCAGAGATCGTCTATAAACAAACATTCTCTGTAACCACTGTGTCGCTGACCTGAGATGATTCTTTATCTTCTAAATAACTTGTGAATACACTTTTAGGGGTGCTTAGAATAATTAGTTATTTGTGATCGAAGTAGATTTAAACATAAGAATAATTTTAGGTATTTACAGTTTCTTATTATTACTTACATTTGAGTTTTGCAATAAGTGATTGGTAAGATTACAAAAATGATCACTAATGCTGACTCTGGTTCTGTAAGTACATTTTCTTTTTATTTAAAAATACATTTTTTGTGAAAATTATTTTTTGTAATATATTCATCATTTATATCTCGTTATTAAATTGTACAGTATAATTTATCAATCATGCAAAATGTCCAGTGTACCTATATGTATATTTACATGAATAACATTGTTTAATCTTTTTTTTGTTCTGATATTCAACATTAATAGAAAATTGTCAGCATGGACAAAACCAACAACATCAGAAGGTCAATTTGCTTTCACACAACACAACAGTTTATCTACAATGTGTGAAAGACGGTCTCCAAATTGTACAGTTGTGCAGTGTAGCTACTATGTAAGTATAACTAAAGTTTTGTTGTTGTTTTTTTTTTCAAACAAACAAATGGAAAATGGGCTGATTATTGTGTCCTTTATTCTTATTTTTGTCGTAATTCCACGAGTTAAATCCATTCTTGGAAAATAAGAGTTGTTGAAATGACTTTCTGTTTGGAGACATTTTCCCCCTCAACCCTAAAACGTATTTGAGTGAGACCTCTTTATATAATAATGTATCTTTGACAACACATTCACACACTCATTCAAGCTAGCAGAGAGGCACAGGTTAGCCTTTAAAATCTTTGTAAAGGCAGGAGTGTCTGACCATTCTTCTAAACTTCTTCATACGCAGTAAACATGTTTAGACTTGCATCTCCTAACAACTTCTTTTCATAATGTTGTTTTAGTCTCCCGCAACTCTTTTCCTTGACATATTTATTATTAGCGTAGCTGGTTAGTTTAGCGATGTTTACAGAGCTCAACAGTATCCTGAACACCTCCCCGGAGACCTTAACACGGGTAAGAATAACATGTTTTTATCTTCATGCTTTTTCTTTAGTGCTATACAAAACAGTGTCATACATGCAAACTTCACACGTGCAGCAAATAAGACCACATCCTTGTTTTGCATGTTTGTAATGACGTGTTCACCTACAGGGAGAGTTTATCTTGCTGTCTGACCGGCAGAGTGATGCCTCTTTCCTCATTCATCACTTCCTCTCTTTCTACCTTCGAGGTGAGCAGTGTAACCTGTAAATAGTTAAAACGAGGTAGATTATATTCACATTTAACAGTAAATGTCTCTGTTTTCTCTTCTAGCGCGTTGCAAAGTGTGTTTTGTGGGTCTGGTTCAGTCCTTCAGCCACTACAGTGCAGTCAGTCAGAGACTGGTGAGTCTCAGATGAGCCCTCATCCAGCTGTTTTATTATTACATATATATGACATGATACAGTTTTACTTGGCTGTATATATACTTCTGTAATTAAACAAGTTGTTTTAATTAATTAAATCTAAAACTTGGAGCAATTAAACAACATAGAAGTTGACTGAGGAAACCTCAAATTAAAGAAATATGCCTGAATAATACAAAATACACACAGAAAAGCAGACTGGCCCTTTTTTTTTTTTTTTTTTTTTACTGAAACTGGTTGAAGTAAATATGATTTGAATAAAGAAAAGTAAAAGGTAGACCATAACTAACACATGAGCAGAGGAAAGTAAGGTCTTTACAGTCGGTGCAAAGGTGCACGTTAAAAGTTTGGACACATTTCTCAATCCATCAATTGAAAGTTTGCATGACGTTATTTTCCAGGATAATAATGTGTCTTATAGAGTAAAGGTTAAATGTTTTGTATTTTTTCTTTTTCTCACAAACACATATGATCTCAATGATGTGACAAGCACAGGGAGATCTCAATCCAGCTAAACATTGATGGTACAGATTAAGAAAAATGGCCCATGACGGGGCTGCGTTCTGCAAAATCGGAGCTGTCGACAGCTGATTAATGAAAAATGTTGTTTTTCATCAGTAAAGTCCATCATGGGGAGAATTCAAGCCGTCTGAAAAAGCCTGGGGAGCTGCAACGTAGCACTAATATTGATTTTTATTTTTCACCCACTTTTAAATTCAGTCAATTTCAGCCTGTGAAAAAAAAATCCTATTAAACACGACAATTAGATGTTTTTCTGTTGTTGTTGGACGACGTCAGCCTGTTCAGCTGTTGTGATGCTTCGCTGCACGACCAATGTCGTACGGTTGATCCGGTAAACTGATCTTACAGTGTACGGTTATTTGTATATTGTTTAACATCTGCGTGTATTTGGCTGTGAAATCTTCAGGGTGTCAGTTTAACCCAAGCGAAGGAGAAAGGCCAGCTGGTGTTCCTGGAGGGACTGAAGGAGTCGCTTTCTATTTTGATTCCTCAAGAAGGAAACGCAGAATGTCGAGCCATGGACTTTCTCAGGTGTAGTAAAATAATACCGGCTCTCTCTTTTTTTTTTTGTAGTTAACATTTACACCTTTTGTTGCTTCCATTCTCATCACTCCCATCTTCTCCATCTTCCTTTTATCCTCAGGGACCCTGCCGTTGGCCTGCGGAGTCTGTACGAGTTTGTTCAGTCTGGCGTGACTAGATGTGGTGGTGGGGAGGAAGTGGCAGAGGAGTGGGGGCCGCCCGTGCTGCTGGTGGACGACCTCAGCGTACTCTTGAGTCTGGGGGTCGGCACCGGAGCCGTGTTGGACTTCAGCCACTACTGCAGAGCGGCGGTCTGCTCTCAGCTGCAGGTTTGACTCTCGTTAAACGGTCGTCTCACAAATGATCAAACCCGCGACTGAAACGGATCGATCGTTGTGACTCTTGTGTCCTACGACAGGGGAATATGGTGATGCTGGTACGGTGCAATAAGGAGGAAGAGGAGGATGGAGATGATGAAGGCTCGGAGCGGCTATTGAAGGGCCTGACCCACCAGTGTAGCCTCACTCTTCATGTTCAGGGTCTCCCGACTGGCTACTGCAGGGACATACACGGGCAGGTTAGAGGCTGTTTCTGACACAACGTGGTCTTCCAGACTGCTCCCTCTGTAATAAGCAGGCTGCCTCTCTGGCGGTGGTTTCACCGTCTCCGCCTCCACCTGCATGACTAAACTCTGGGTCACTAATTGATTTAATTGATGGATTACTAATGATTAACTATATCCGCCGCAAGAGTTCAGCTGTAAGCTTGAGCTTTTGTTATGACATAGGCCTTTTATAATGAGTGACAGCAGCGGTCTGGAGAGATGTGCACATCAGTCCGATGGATCTGATACTAAATCTCTTAGAGACATCAGCCTGCATCAGATCAGTCATTTCTAAACCTTTTATGTATGAAAGAGAAAGTCTGACGTGATACTTAATTTGTGATGTAGAGATAAACTTGCCTGGGATTATCTTAAGGTTTTAAATGCACCGCTGTTGTAGCCATTTTAGTTTGAACTAAAGGAGCTAAGCTCCCTCTAAAGCTTGATCTGTTTATTTGTTTAGGAGATTAACTTTATCCTAAATGGCTTAGATGTAACTCTGCACCTTTGCCTTGACCTGTGGATATGCAAATAACTTTAGCCTTCATTTCCACTGTTTACCTGCAGCAGCTGCTCAGTCTCTGACTCTCGACTACGTTGACATACAGCTGCGGATGTGCTGATAATGTTAGATTAAACTTGCTCTTTGTTCTGTTTGAAGGTCAGATCGTGTGAAGTTATGTTTTTCTTTAGAAATCTGCAAACTCTATCCAAACAGTCACGGTGTAGCTTGAGTATTTTACTCACGATTGTCTTCCAGCACATGGAAAATCCCCAGATAAGCATGGTTTAAAATCTTATTTATTAAATGCAGAATGTATTTTAATCCAGAAACAGAGCAATTAAATTAATCGTTGTTACAACACTCATTGTAAATTTGAGATCCAGCACTTTTCTGATAATCTGACAGAAAATGATCTTTTATAACAGCATAGTTATAGAAACTGGATGTTTATTGTATATGACATTTAAACAAATACGTAATATTAGTTGATTTGTAAATATAAAAACCATTGCATTTACAGTTTTAAAAAAAAAAGTTATCCTCAAGGAGAAGGAAGGGGGGGGGGGGGAGCTGCAAAGAGTGAGCCAGGAAGCAGCAGAGCCCATATCTAACCGATCATAATTGAAAATGTGGGCCTGTTACAGGACTTTGATTGAATAACAGATTAAGTGTCCGGCAACAGTATCAATACTCCTTGTTTTGCAGGTAGAGGTACGTTGGAGGAGGAGACAGGGTGATGGGCAGCACGCACAGAAGAAACTCTTTCAGTACAAGGTCCACGATAAAGGAGCATCCTTCTTCGCCCGTGGAACGTCTAGCGCTGTCCTCTAGTGATCCATCTTTCAGCATCCTCATTTGGCTCTTCTGCATATTACAACTATTCGGACACTTTAACTACGATATTTTAATAACACAAAAACATTAAAGATGTCATCTGGAAGCTTTACATTTGGTTGGTGACTAATCTTAGGAAATACAGAAGAGGGACTGTGAGATACTGATGTCTTATTTACAGCCTGGCTTAAGATTATCAGCAAAACCATATACTTGTGCTTTTGTTAATAATTTATGCTTAAATAAAATATTTTTTTTGTATTTTGCTTGCAGCTCATTTCTCAAAGTTAAGGGACAGCAAATTGACAAAAAAATCTGTCTGGTCTTTATCTAGTGAAACCAAAAATAAAGAAGAAGGCTGAAAGATACCAAATAATGAACATTTCTATAGTGAATTGTTTGAAACTGTGCAAACATCAGATGTAGTTATTGCATGTGTCCACTAGAGGTCGCTCCGTCCCTGCTTTCCAACCTGAGGGTGAGAGGTCGAAGTGGAGAGGTCTCGCTGGGATTTGACAACCAGTAGTTTTGACACGGTCCTCCTGCATGACAACATTAATTACAAGGAGTCTGTCTGTAGCGGATTTACAGAATTAAGAAATAATACGACAGATGATCGTCAATCCATCCAAGAAGACCGCACCGATAGTCACGTTTGGGAAATCCTGAAGTTTGCCCAGGCAAGTGTGTATAAGTAAAGTATAACCCGTTAGCATTAGCTGCTTTTGCTAAATGGGAAACATGTGAGCTGTCTGTTTTCTTCTTTTATAATGATAGCTTCTGGTAGACACTGAAGCAGTAAATCAGTTCTGTTTGGTATCTGGCTCACATTGGCCCCCAACATCCCAAAATAACCTGCATAATCGAACATTTTGCTAACTTAAGGTCGCGCTAGCACCATGCGAGCTAACGTAAGCGTCACTTCTGCAAGGTTCATTGTTGAAAAGACTGTACTTAAAAGTTTCACCAGTAACAACTCCAGTAATAAGATTTTGGCCCACCCCCAGTCCTTCGCCTGTTTCTAACTGTAAGCTTTAAAAGTAACAAACATACAGGTAATTGGAAAGCTTGCATGGCTAGCTGCTTGCTAGCAGTTTGTGAGCCATGCCCTCACGAGCTCACTACAGGTTCTCAAAAAGGTGAAACACTTGTGAGACTATTATGATTAATAAGAACAACTATGTGTACTGTACGACTGGTCTTTTAATTGCTCGTGCTTAAGGGTCATGTTTATTAAGGCGACCAGTTCCGATGCATCACAAAGGTAACGTTAGCAAGCTAACGATTTGTGTATATTAGCTACAATTTTTTAGTTTTTATTTGGGTTTGATAACTTTGGTTTAAGTACCTGCTTCCCCAAGATGCTGTTAAAACACTGGTTTACAGATAGGTCCAACAAGTTAGATCTAAATTCACGAGTTTAATGAGCCTCGTTGTTACAAATGTATTAGCTTAAGATGGTAAGGGTAGAGAATATCCACCTGATAGGTGACTCAATCTAATGTGACCTGCTCTGTCTTGACTTGTCTTTTCTCTTCCCCCCCGATAACTTTATGAGATAAGTAGTTCAAATTTCTCAGTATTAATGTTGGACCAATAGACTTCTAAGGAAGCCGTAGATGTTGGCAGGTGATGTTGCAACATGGTTGCATCAGACCAGCCATCCCCACATGTGCTCACTGCCATGGGAAAGCTAGTTAAACATTTTGAGAGCTATAATATGCTTTAGATTGTAAATGCATCTTTTTTTTGGGGGGGGGGATTTATAACACAACCTATTGCAATGCTTTATTTGAGAATATGTTCATGATAGTGTCCAGACATATAAGATAGGACAGTGAATCAGTACTACTTCATTTGAGTATGTTGTCATACATCCAGTAATGCATGGTGTGGAAATAGTCTGCCTGCTACACATCATCACAGAATGATTACTGATTGACAGAACATTCCTCCTTTTTTTTTTTTTTTTTTTAAGTCATCAGCTCTGCTTGGAAATGGCTGAGTCGGAGCTCATTCACATCAGATTGATCTCTGCATTTACAACAGCGCTAATTGTCTCTGCTGATCAGAGGCGCATGCTTCAAAATTATGTAACTATGTCACTGAGTTTTGATGCAATTATGCTTGGGAGAATGAATGCAGCCTGAAGTTCTCTGGGATGTCGGTGGATGTTGCTCTTTGGGTGTACAGTGAATGAATTGCATGATACGTAAAAGTTGCTGATTATGACGCTGGAATCTGTGGAGCCTGAAGGGTTTTTCAGGTGGGACTGTTTAGTGAATGTTGAGAAGAGGTAAGCGTTTTTGCCTTTTTTAAAATTTCCCATTTCTATGTTTCTCAGTTGTACAAAAAAGATGACAAAGTTCTTCTGATAACTCGGCACACTAGCGTCTCACAGCTATGTTGTAAGCACGTGGCTTTGGAAATCTAACTTAATCTGTAAGCCATCTGATTAAGCAATGAAGACCCATAATCATCTTCCTAATTTGATTTATTCTAGTAGTGTGAAAGACTGTCGTGTCATTGTGTCTGTTTACCAGTAAATGTGCAGGCATGGGAAACACACAGACTGTCATTTGTTAGGTTATTATCTACATTAAAGCACATGAACACAAAAGCTTGATGCTATTCACTGAGACATTTTCCATGCTGTTGTTATGAAGATTTATGTGAAATTTGCTGGATTTTAGCCTGCATTTTTATTTTTGTTGCCCCCATCCATGGCAGCCTAACACATGCCACCTGAACAGAGTTTCCAAACAATCACTGGTCACCTGCCAAAACGGCTGAAGAGAACCCAAACCCGCCAGCCTGAGACTGCTGCTTACCAGCACTTGGCTGGTGTTCATTTTCCACTCTTGTTGTGAAGTCTGTCTTGAAAAGCCTCCTTCAGCCTTGCCATGCTTTTTTAGATGTGAATGTCTTGGCTTCCTATGACTGGCATAATGGAGTGTAGGCTGTGGCCAGAGGAGGAGGGAAGCGATGGGAGGTGGCCACAGGGCCTGTGTCCTGCTTGTTGAGTTTCCGATCAGCTCAATCCGGGATTAGTTCACTGACGGAGATGCTGCTGAGCTTTTGCCAAATCAGGCCTTACAGCTGCACCCACGTAACCCTGCAGCACTTAGTGATCAGCACTGACAGGCGAGCGATGGAGGCATTCATTGAGAGTTTTCAATGAATGCCAGGCAAGACGGCGAGCGGGATCAGAACCTGGTTCAGGGACGAAACTCGTTTACAGAGAGTGGAAAGGCTTTACTTCAAAAGCCTCTTTTGACCTCTGCAGAACTCATTGTGCAAGCTTGCTGGGACCTTGCTGTGTTTACTGTATAGAGTATTTATAACAGCAGATCAAGGGACTCCTGAGGAAAATTCCTCCCAGGGAATGTTTCCGTTGCTCCCGGGAGGACAAGCCGAGCAGTCGCGCACTCTGCCTGAATCAAGAAGGGAGCACTATGTCAACCACAAGGCACAGATCAAGCTAAAAAAACCAAGCGCTGCTGCTTTCAGGGGACGTAAACAGGTGCGATGCAGAGAGATAAACTGGTCTCCTATTAGCAGGTATGGTCTTAAAAAGTAGTGCAAGTTTGCTGTGATTGGCACAGTTGCTGGTGTCGTGTTGTGACATGGATAACAAATTATTCTATGTAGTTATTTTATTACTGAGATGAGTGAAGCTAGTGGGAATCTAGCAGAATTAGACCACTCAGATTCAGCTGCAGTACTGTTTGCATGCCAGGAAAGCCAGTTAAATATTGTAGTAGAGTGCTGTGTGACCACAAACAGTGAAAGCCAGCAACTGAACCTGAGTAAACAGAGCCCCGAGCTGAGATTGAGCAGAGAAGTCAGCAGGAGATTGAGTTGATATGAGAAAGTAAAATGGCCGGATCCGTTTTGAACCGAGGCGAGCCACCTTCCACGAAAATACTTCACACGTTGTTTTAAGTTCAAGCTGACATATCGGTGTCCACTCTCTTGTCAAGTACACCACCGTTACGGAGTCATGTGTGAGTTTGAGAAATAAAAGTATAATATGAGAGGATTCCAACTCACTGACTTTGAATTTAGTAAAACTGCGTTGAACATGGTGCTATCCATTGTCCCGATTAATGAGTTTTTAACATTTGTTGTCATTAATTTATCAAGTAATTAGTCTTGTATCTTCCACATAAGAAAGCAAAATATTTGCTGATTCTAGTTTCTAAACTCTGAATATTCGATGCCTTTTAACTTCATCATGCATTATTATTTTTACTATATTTGGATTTGGGATATATTTGATAAAAGTACCTGGGATTTGATAGATTATACAGTGTACCCATTCATCAGGATGATATCTAAATAAGTGAACCATATAATTGTGACATTGTTGGTGGCTTCTTCTAAAAGCCGTGTCACTGAAATCTTATTGTGTATGAAACATCTGCTGTGGCTGCAGACATGGCTGATTTATTGAGGATGATCAAAGCCATTCATTAGCATGGCTAATAAGGAAACTGTGCTCGGTTGTGTTTCTGGGCTTCCTGTTGTAAAATGGAAAGCATCTGTTTGCTTTTATTCAAAGCAGTGTAAATCTAAGGTTTGCCTCGAATTTATTATTCAAGTTAAAATGTGTATGCAAAGACCAAAAAACTCGAATATGTTTGTCTTTTATTATTCTTGAAGGACTTACTCTGTGTCCAACTTATTCCTTTTATGCTTTTCTACCTGCATGCAAACACACACTGTTTTTCTGAATAAAGGGGATGTAGAGAAGTTGGAGGTTGTTTTTTGTTTTTTCCCCCAGGTGTGCTCTGTTTGAGTTGGATGCTTTCTACTGTGGGGAATGTTTCCACACCTTTTTGGCTGCTGAATGAGTTGTCTGTTTAAGTGCTGTCTAGCATGTGACCACAGAAGGAGCTGCTCTGAGGGGAAAACACACCATGCTTTTAGTCAGCAGTGTGTGTGTGTCAGTGCAAGAAGCATGCTAACTCATTTGGCTCTCAGGACAGAGCAGATGTGTGTGTTTGTCTGTAGGGATGATATTCTTTAAAACATATCCCTGGTTACAGTTTTGTGTTGGATGTGTTTATTGACCTCCTTGTTGTAAAACTTGACAACACATGATTGAATTCAGTCACGTATGCACAAACGCTGAATTTCTTGCTCTATATTTAAAACTTTTGAGTGTCGAGGTAGAAATCTGCAACAAAATCTGCAGATTCTGTTATCCGTACTGCAAAAAACGAGCTGTACCAGTTGGAGAAATCACACAAATCCACTATTCTTAAAATAAGAAATATTGAATTTCACACATTTTTAATTTTAAAATGGCTGAAATCATATACAAAGCAATCTGCCACCAAAGAATTTACAGAAATATGTTTTTTTCTAAGAGATGGAGGATATAAGTTTAGGGCCAAAATTAATTTTAAGACATCACCATGCCCGCACAACATTGAAAACATTTTGTATTTCTTTATGTGGAGTGAAATTGTTGAACAGACTCAAGCAATGTCCAAGCATGTTGTTGTTTTTTAAGCTTGTTTGTTTGAAAATATGTAAATATGGTATATTTGATATGTAGAGGACAAAAAGGAGAAAAACATAAGAAAACAAAGAGGGAATAATTTGGTCACCAGCAAATAAATTAGCTTAGAAATAGAGAAGGTGTAAAATTAAATAAGCTCATGATTCTTCTTGCTCCTTTTCAGGCAGGATGGGATTGTTGTGTTCTCTGTTTTGTATCATAATGTGTTTTTTGTTCATGTAAACATCCTATAATGTTAAAAATAAACCTTTTTACTAGAAAAGTTGAATGATCAATGATCATATTATAATTAATCTGACAGTCTCTTTAACAAATTTAAGCTTTTAGCAAATGTTATTAAATGATATTTACCTAAAATAAAAAGCTTTAACTGAAATAATAATAATAATAATGATAATAATGATAGATATTATCCTGTGTCAGTCATTTCCATGAGTCTGTGAGGTTTTAAAGGGCTCTTTATTAATCTCTCAGGTCCCTGGATGCTCCGCGGCTCACCGTCCTCGGCCGCCCACTCCTTCCCAATGGCCGGGAGTTGACCAAGCCCAGCAGGATGACGCTGCGTGAGCAGCTGAGAGAGAAGATCTCGGCTGCCTTCTACCGCCATGGGCTGCTGTGCGCATCCTACCCAGTACCCATCATCCTCTTCACCTCCGCCAGCATTCTCACCTGCTGGTAGGCGTCCCGTGATGTCGCGCTTATATCTCTGTGTGCGCTTCATTTTGTCTGATGTATTCATTTGAATCGTCAGCAGAAAGTACAACAGTTTCTCTTTCTTTCAAGTCTCCACAAGTCTGATACTCACACCCCCACATCATACAGCGACTTGCTAGCTGCGTGGAGGCAAGAAAGGAGATTAATGTATTCTTTTTTATAAGTTAAAGATCTTTTTATTCCATGTTTCCTTCATCATGTACAACCGAGGGCAACACTGACTTTAGAATAAACTGAAATACATTCAGTATCTCGTGCTGAAAAGAGATCTCTTGCTAGCACCTATAGTTGCAACCTCCATGTAAAATGAGAAAAGCCTCCTTGTCATACAGACTAAGTAATTCGAGAAGGCCATCTGTACACACCAAACTCCACGCTGACACCACCACAAAAACACCGGCCTTACACGTGCACGTACAGTATCTCCTCTTGCTCAATCACCGGTCAGAGGTCAGCGAAGGCATTGTAAAACAACCTCACCAACCTCAAACACATACACGCACCTGCTGCGTGCTGTCCTCGCAGCACCTGACAGCAGGGGTGGGGGGGGTGGCCAAGTGGACGAATGACCATCGCCCTGGGGGGGGGGGGAGAGACGGGACAAAAAAAGCTTGACAACGGGACTGTTAAAGGCAGGATTGGGGCAGAGGGCTGTGAGAAAGTGGCCCTGTGAGAATGGGATGCCTGTCTCTCCATCTGCCTGTCAGGAGGGGGGCCGGCTCCACACAAAAGGAGCTTTTGTGGAGGTACAGTGACCTAGGAGAGTGGAGGGGGGGGGCTGGGGAAAGCATGGGGGACAGAAGAAAAAAAAAAAGAGTGGGGGAGATGTTTCCATCCGACCAACAAGCACATGTTTAAAAGAGAAGAAATATTTGGACAAGGATAGAAAATGGACATTCATTGTCTGTACGGGCAGACAATTAGAACCAGTAACTCCACAAGCACTTAATCAGATGCTGTTTTCTCTGACTCCTTTTTTTAATAAGCGCACCTTTGAATAGTTTTAAAATGTACGTTACAAAAAAAAGTTGAAAATTGGATAGAAAGACCGGTATAACTAGACAACTAATCACTCTAAAGTTGGCTGGTTAGATGATTTCCAGGCCTATAAATGTTCCCCTCTGTGGTTTTCCTGTGAAAAAACTGTGTTGATCTTTCTGAGAATTTTCTCTCCGTCCATCTCTACTTGGACCAATGTGAGCTCAGCTTTAACCTTACTTCCAGTTCTGCCCAACCCTACCATGACGAGGCAGACTTTCCTCTCTTACAAACAAGCCAGTGAGCCGCTGTTTTGTAAGGACCCACCCATTTCTTGGAGAAAGAGGGAGCAGTCTCTCCAGGTAGCACGAAAAACAAGAGGTGGTGGTTTCATGTTCTCAAAAATGGGAAGCCCCCACCCTTCCCATGAGAGTGGATTCTTTCTAGTGTTCATCATCCTCCGTCTTCTAGTACATTCTGTGGTTTATGTGACAATAGAATGAACTGATTTATTGTTTGATTTAATTATTTGAGGAAAAATTTTTTGTCTTTGAATTGTTGAAAACTTATCAGATGCCTTTCCCTCTCACCTTCTCCTCCGTTCTGTCCCAGCTATCCGTTACTGAGGCTTCCCCTGCCTGGGACGGGTCCTGTGGAGTTCACCACAGGGGTGCGAGACTACAGCGTCCCTTCCCATGAGCCTCTGGGAGACCTGGGAGAACGGCCTGACTGGGTAGGAGAAGAAAGGAACTCTTTAAAGTCTCTATCACTTTTATCATTGTTCATGTCTGCAGCATCCATCCCGTAACACTGAAAACAATTCTAATCCTAAATGAGAGTTTGAGCCCCTGATTCTACGCAGCAAAGGCTCATTTCATGAATAAAAGTTTTCATGAAAGTGAATATTGTTGTGTTTTTCATACATCGTAAGTGTTTAGAAAGAGGACAACAGGATTTTAATGAGGCTGATGCATTTGCCTTCTTCAGTTTCTGTGTTTCTGAATGCCTCTCCTACATGCAATTTCCCCTCGGGGATCAATAAAGTATAATTCATTCATTCATTCATTATTTCTTTCCCTTTTTTGTTTTTGTTTTTTGTGGCTGTAGTACCGGGGCCCTCCGGTCGCCTACATCCAGCAGGTGTTGGTGAAAGCAGCCGTGTCTCCGTGGGACAGCAACCTGGTGCCGGTGGACGTGTTCCGGTCGCCCTTGGGTCAGGTCTTCAGCCTTCTGGAGGAGATTCGCGACCATGTCCACTCTGACAGGTATGCTCATCCCACACTGCCAGATGACGGGAGGTAGAAGAAGTAGCTGGATCTTTACAGAAAGTCCCAAAGAACCCTTGGACCTAGTGTAAAACAGCAACTATTGATTTTTTGGGAAAGTACAATATAAGCCTTTGTGCTGTGTTTGACTTCTGTCCCTGTATCGTACAAGCTCTGGTATGAGCGCTGATTGTAGAGCCGTCTCCGGTGTAGCTCTTCTGTTCTGACTCAAATACTTTCCATGTGTAGCAATCATTGAATTATCTGTCGACCGTCGGCGCGAAGCAGCCTTATCTCCCGCTCAGACGCCAGCAACGCTTTCTCCTTCTTGTCTCACACCTCCTTTCCCCCCCCTTTCTTCACCACTATCTTCTCTCGTCAGCTCCGGCGTTCGCAGCCTTGAGACACTGTGTCTCCAGGTGACGGACCTGTTTCCAGGGTTACGGCGGATGCAGTCGGTGCTGCCAGCGCACGGCTGCCTGCTCGTCTCTCCCGGCAACTACTGGCAGAACCAGCGGGAGCTGTTCGACTCGGATCCCGACCTCCTCAAGACCATCCAGAAGCACGAACCAAAAGGACTGCACACCTCGGCAACACTGCGAGGTAGCGATCAAAGACTGGGATGACGATGTTGACGCTGTCGGCCAACCATCAATTAGTAGATTAGTTATTCTCTTTGTTTGGTTTTGAGATACACCCGTTTTTATTTTTCTGAAGCCACCAATTCCACCAAATTCTTCCTGAATTATTGACATTTTGAAGTTTGGTATAAAGAATCAGTGTCTCTTTATCCATTATTAGTAACTAAGATATTAGCGTCCATGTTTGTTTCAGGTAATTGTCTAGTTTGGTCTGTTGACACGCTGCATAAAGCTGCAGAATGAAGTATGTTATACTTCCTTTGGTTTGAAATAATCTGTCATCATTCAACATAATGAAACTATGGAGATTAAAAACTAAGAGGCTTTCCTATTTACAGGGAACAAGGAGTTTCATTCCTTGGGAACTTAGTGTATTCTTTTCCTAACTTTACCCACTGACACAGTGAACCAAGTCATCCTCTGTGGCTGCCCAAAGCCAGCTCAGCATTTTGCCCTAGCCTTCCAGCTCAAGTGATTTAGAGCTGGGAAGCTTATTCTAGAAGTGGAGCCAGGGACAACTTGGCGGCCAGATAAAGTCAAATGGGTGGTGTAATTTAGGTTGTGCTGACGGAGGACAATCTAGTAGCTTTGGAAACGCTATAAGATGTATCCCAGCTGCTCTTTAAAGGACCCAAAACTCTTTAGTGTGAATTGCACTCATAGTAGTAAGAAAAATGAATGAAAAACTGATGTATTTTGAGGTGATTCGGGTATAACTAAATATTTTTGAGATTTCAAAGTATCTAAAATAACAATTAAAAGGAAATAGTTGCTACTTTACAGCGCTAGTTCATAAAGGAATTGGCTACTGGTGGCAGGTAGCAACAATGAATGGTGTGAATGAGGAGGTATGATAAATCTGCTTGGGTTTTGTCGCATTATGGGGATTCTAAAAAATGTTATGTTTAACTTTGTGTTTTTAAAAACCAGAATATATGCATTTCTGTCTGTTGTAGACCTGCTGTTTGGTGTCCCTGGAAAGTACACAGGTGTCAGTCACTACAACAGGAAGAGGGTAGTGACATACACCATCACTGTGGTGCTGTCCAGCTATGATGCAAGGTGAGTTACAACAGGAACTTTATCATGAGTTTTGCTCTGAGTAACATTTTAAGATATCAACAGCTGCGTTTTATCTCACGAAAGGTGGTTTAATCATGAAATGTTATCAGAATGTTTCATACCGGTTTGTTTATAGCAGATTACCATTAGTTTGGAGGCATTAGTTCATCCAGCACAACAGCACATATTCAGGAGTTATGTCTACCAGTGTACATGGTCTTGAGTCAGACATTAGGTTGGTTGGTATTTTATCAAATAATTGGGATTAAATTTTCAATTATATGTTCATTTTTATTATATTGTTATATTCTAAGGCTCATAATACTTTAATAATTCAACTAACCTTTATGAAATATAACAGCCATATTGATATGGAATTATGATTTCAAGTTCTATTTTTATCATGGAATT
>JBBBVU010000006.1:4833932-4844259 GCA_037177055.1 Atherinosoma microstoma
GCAAAGAGGAGATGTTGGAGTGTGTGTTGCGAGGGGGTCGGGGGGGGAGGGAGGGTGAAATGTGGGTTTGGGTGGGGGGGGGGAGGGGGAAAAATTCCCCCCCCCCCCCCCCCCCCCCCCTTCCCTTAGAGCTACTCCTTCATCAGGCTACCTCCATTCCCAAAATTGCTTGAATTTTGAATGACTGATGTCGCTCTGCACAAGTTGTGATTGGCTGGCGTCACATTCGCGTCAGCTACCTTGTTCTTATCAAATTTGCCCTTTTTATTTCTAATTCTTTTATAACATAACTGGTTTATCTCACACTGGTTTCAATCCACAATTCAAAACAAGAAAAAAACCAGCCAAAACTAAATTGAGTTTTTCGATGCAATCTTGAGCCTAGTTCATCTAAAACCTGTCCAACTCATTCTGCAATCATTTATAAATGTAAGGAAAAGCTTCAATTTAACAGATGAACTAATATTGTAGGAGAAAAGCGGAGAATCTTGTTATAGCTTGCAGTATGTTTGAAAGGCCAAGTCAGATTTTTCACTAGTCAACTGTATCTGTATGACAAGCGAGAGCTTCAATGAAAACTTGTATTATATTCGACTCCAGATGCCTTCAAAAGTCATATTTCTGTTAAATTTGGTCTTCCCTTCTTTAACTTGAAATTTCAAACTCCAGAAATGGATTTGTTGAACATTTCTTGGCTCCCCCAATCCTCTTTTTAACATGTCAGCTGTTGTGTACAAAGACGTTTTGGTACCAAGAGTTTCTGCAAGCATCACATCACATTAGCTCTTAGTTGTGCCATTAAAACTGCAGAAAAGTCACTTCCGACAATTTTTTCTGCAGTTATTCAGTTTGTGGCTGAACAGGATTTATCTCAAGATGCTAAATTCATAACGTTTGAACAACTGCATGTTGTCTGTAATGCAAATGGAAACATAATTATTTATATATTCCAGCAGCTTTTTCTGCTCAATTTAAACCATTTTTTTTTTTAACATTTTTCTACTGATATTTCAGATGACAGACCTATGAATGGTGGCTGTGGCTCAAGTCCGTATTGAACTGTTTTTTGAGGTGCGATGAAGCAATGTTGCCTTTTTATGGTGGTTTTATTGTTATGGTCAATCAATTAATATGAGTCCGATAACGGTAGTAAGCATTGAGAAGAGGGAAAAAAAACTGCTCAGACTTTCTTCCTAAGTTCTAAATCAAGTGGCGAGTTTATGGATCATTTAAAGCTCCACGCCTGAACTTTAACCTTTTTACTCTGGATAACTGTTGACAGAATGTAATCATCCATATTTAAGACTTTTCCCCCAAACTGACATAAACAACATCCAGAATGTTCTGTTTTTTCTAAATCATCCACCGTCTACTGTGTCTGCGACTACTGAATGTCGTCTCAGAGGATGTGTTGAAAAAATATATGTGAAAGACCAGCTATTAAATTCTTCTCAGCATTGATTCAGTGCACTGCTAACCTTGTCTGACGCTCACACACACACACACACACACAGGCAAGGCATTTTTACAAACATCAGCTTCCACACCTGAGACGTGGACGTAACCGTCGACAACAGTACCGGTTCCTCTGGGATGCAGTGAACGTGTTTACATTCAGGGAACAAGCAGCAGAAAACTGGAGCTTAAAACAAATCGAGATTCATCTTTGTTTTGTTTTTTCCTTTTAAACAAGCAAACCCTCGTTGCATCTGCATCCCTGTGAAACCAGTGATGTGGCCTCCTCGGCGCTGTAGCCATGTTCATTTAGTAGCTGTGTGTTTTCTGTTGTGTAGCTTTAAGCTTTAGAGATGGAGTTAAAGATTTTCTTTTTTATTTGTTTGTTTTTTCCAGCAATGTGAATTTGAGTTAAAGCTAATGTTTGACATCTTGGTAAATACATGTTGGCTTCGCTGCAGATCAGGGATTATTTCCCAGGGAGAACAGCATCAGCTTACCAGTTAAGCCAGCCAGATATGCTTTTTTTTTAAATATATATATATATATTCCTTTGCTAATTTAGTCGATAAAAACTTGTAAAAACATTTTGCAATTTTCAGGCTATGTGTATATGTTGCTCTTAATAGTTGCCAAGCAACCAGCAAAGCAGAGAAAGTTACTGATCATTTAAATTATGTGGAAAACTTTATATTTTTAAGTGCACCTTTTGTGAGCGACACCTATTTTCAAGAAAATCGACTGATGTGTTTTCCAAAATGCCAAACTATTCCGTTAAAGGGGAGGGGGTGGGGGGGAGAGGGTTGGTGGGGCAAATTTGATTAAGTTTTAGTTTTTTTTGTAATGAATGTTTTGGTTCATATTAATGGACTTGGCCTTTTAACAATCTATATGCAGCAGCACCTTGTCAGGTAATAGATGAGATTTTGCCCAGTTTATTCAAAAAAAGAAAACACACACACTTATCTCATGCCCAGCTTCTAGCAAACCATTTCATCCTGTCACCATATCAAGAGTTTATGGATTGCAGCCATGAACTTTTTTTTTTTTTTTTTTTTTTTTTCCCCCTTAAAGCAGACTAGGGAACATTTCCTGTAACACGAGCAGAAATGACGTGTTGTCGTCAGACAGCAGATCATGTGAAAAAAATAAAATCAGTGGATCATTTCATACAGCTGTCACAAACCTGATCCTCTTCTCACTTGGCTGGCTACAATCTCAGCAGGCTGTAGTAACGGAGGTAACTTATTTACCATTTTGTAACCAAAAACAACAATAAAAAAACGACTTTGTACTAATTTTCCAATAAAGAGGCTTTGATACAACAGTTTCTGTCTACTGGATTTATTCAGTATTTTTACAATAATGAATGATTAGTGATTTTTTTTTTCTTTTTTTAAATTTATTTCCAGGAGAAGAATTGTTGGACTAGTCCAACTTTAAGATATTTACAGTGTTAGAGAGAAAAATAAATCAACTTGTTAAAACGTGCTGATTTGTTTTCTGTTGTGTGTTACGATGATTGAGCTAAATGTACGGACTGAAGGGGCGTCCCCGTCCTGCCTAAAGCTCCACACCTCATTTGTTCCAGTCATTTGATTTGCTCGTGGAACCCTGCGGGAGCAGCCGTCACAGCCTTGTGATGCTTTTACACCCACCTGTGATGGCGGCTGTGAAAGTGGAGTGCATGCTGTGATTTTTTTTTTCTCCGTCTTCTTTGGGCAGATCATGGGCTGGAAGTGCACGTGCTTCCGTCCCCAAACATACAAAGAAAAGCAGCAAAGAGCGACAGAAGGAACCAAGGGTACAGACAAGTGCATAGAGATTCCCAGAAGCCATCAGTGATGGAGGGAGGAGCAAGTGGAATTTGTGAAGGCTTTTTTTTTTTTTTTTTTCTTTTGAAGGTGGGGAGGGGAGTTACACAACTACCATCTGCCAACAGGCACATCTTGGTCTTCAACACCACTACAACGTCTCGGACACTCCAAGAATTCTGTGTTTCTCATAAAAAGCAGGATTAGAAAGAGCTCCAGGTCTCTGCTAACACCTGGTGGTAAAGTGATAGAAGTGGACCTGATTCAGTGCTTGCCGAGGCTCCAAAGGGGGTCCAGGCTACTGAGCGGGTCATCACCGTCTTCGCCTCGGGTCCCGTGGATACCTTGACCCTCTGCCGGCTGCAGAAAGCTCTGCTTGGTCACCCGGTGCTTCCCCTTACCTCCTCCGTCCATAGAGAAGGCCTCGGGTGTCAGAGAGGCCAGAAGCTCCAGAGAAGAGGGAGCTGGCACGGAGGAAGCAGGAGGCGGGCTGATGCTGGGCGCAGCCTCTGAGGCTATCTGGTGGTTGGGTTGTGTTAGAGTGGATGGGGAGAGACCATCCAGGCCGTTGGGTGGTGGAGGAGAGTGGGTGGGGGAAGTGAGTGGTGGGCTGAAGGAGGAAGGGGGCTGAATATCTGTGGGAGGACAGGAATCCTGGAACATCTCTATGTCACTCATTGAGTCAAGGCTTGGTAAGTTAGTTCCAATCTGCTCCTCCGGGAGATAGGAGGTGCCGGCTTCCATGGCTGGGTCTGTAGAGCTGGACGGGCGGATGCTAAGCTTAGCGATGGTGGCTTGAATGGAGCTGATGGGCATGTCGCCGCCGAGGACGATGTCTTGCTGGGACTCCTGTCGAGAGTAAGGCTGTAGAGAGACGGACGAGACAAATGTCAAAATACAAGTAATCAAAGATGCAGGGAAATGACGATTTCTCCGTCTACTGCTGCGACTGTTCTACTGATAATGAGTGGGGTACCTCTTCTGACCAAAACTCGTAGAATTCCTTTGGAAGAATCAGCCGTGCAAAATATGAGCAGATGCATCATTAAAGTCAGATGGAATTAGCTAGACAGGGAGGAGCTGTGAAGGAATGGGACTCAAAGACTAAGAATTTCTTTTCAGGAAATCGTTGAAATCACAAGTGAGGTCTGTAAATTTGAATAGAAAGAGATGCTACAACTTTTCTTCAGGATACTGAGGGTGGGGGGGGGGGGAGTTTTCAAGCTACATGTTTTGCTCATTTCTACACTACAGACTAAATGGTGATAACAATTAGTGAATTCAAAAGCCAGATGACATAAGTTTCATATAATGAGCGTGGAACCTTTGTGGCTGCAGCGTTGGTGTTCTTGCTGTACGAGGCAGTCGTGATGCCATGGCGCTGAAGAACCTGCTCAGTGTGCTTCAACACAGCCTCATAGCAGAACTTCAGATGAAGCTGGAGAGACAAAAACAGGTTTTTACAGGTTTTAAATCTGCAGTATGAAAGTTTTCACTGTGACCAATGTACCTGTAGTAGGTACCTGTAATCAAGTTTTTACATCTTTACTTTTTCTGACCTAAATAAAACACGTGTAAATCAATATTAGTGTAAACTGACCTTCTCTTGTAGCATGTTTTTCCTCTGTTGTCTCATCTTCTTCACCAGAAGTGGAAGGTCTGGGATTCCATTTCCTGCCTCCAGCTCCTGCAGGGCTGCATACAGCAGACAGAAGGCACCGGTGCGTCCAACACCCGAGCTGAAACGGAGGGTGTGCAGGATGATGAGGAATGCTTTTCTGACACGTGGCGTTACATTTCACTCTAAAATACTTTGGTATAAAGATGAGTACACGCTCTGCTCAATGACTGGAAGGTGAGCAAGTCCTTAGGCTGCAAATTAAACCCAAATCATCAGCCCACCACTCTGTGCTTGACAGTATGTGTGAGGTGTTATGCCATCTATAGTTTGCTGTACATTATGGCTTGTGTATTCAAAAAACCATCACTCCAAAAGTCTTGTGGTTTGTTCAGATGCAACTTTGCAAAGCTAAGCCATGAAGTTACTTTCTCCTGCAACCCTTCCAAACAAGACATACTGGCTCAGTCTTTGTCTAATTGTACCGTCACGACCTTTAATATTTAACTGAGGCCTGTAGAGTCTGAAACGTACAAAGCTCTTGAGTTTTTGATCCAAATTTCTCTCAGCATTGCACAGCCTGACCTTTGGCTTTTCAGATTTTTTTTCCTTACTGTAAAATAATGGACTTGTTTGGAAACGGCCTTATAACCTTTCCTAGATTTATGGGATGCAAAAGCTGCTTTTCTAAAATAATTTTCAATGTAATTCCTCCTAGACGTTTGAACACACACTTAAATACTCAATACCAACAAACTCAAGAGCTTCAGCTTCAATAGAAGTGGCTCACACTAGACTAGATGATAACCAGTTGCAATCACATGGCTGCTACAAACACTCTTAATTCCTATAGATGCAGGTTTTTGTTAAATAATCAATGATAGAATGTAAAATGTCACATGCTGTACATCTGAGGTTATATTAATGTACTTTTCAGAACTGGTAAGGACCAAATCCTCGTTATGTCTTCAAATGTGAAACTTAAGAACTTAAAAATGGGGAGTATCCTTTTTGACATGACTGTACCTATAAAGTGATGGATTTACAGAAACGCACTCACCTGCAGTGCACCACAACAGGTGTGTGTAAGGGCCTCTGGTGGAGGTAGTGTCCATGGACCTCCTGGATGAATCGCAGCAGGTTGCTCTTGCTGTCAGGAAGACTCCTAAAGAGAGATGAGAACATTATGACCCCTCACAGTGAAGCACATTATTTATTTTCTGCAAATGTTTAACCATTTAAAGCATGACCCAAGAAATAATGGGCAGAAATGTCTTCTTTTTTTTTTACCCTAAAGTCTTTATTTGTCCTTTTAACAAAATGTGAAAAAAAAATAAATAATTTGCATAATATGTGCCATTTATTGCAGAGTGATGTCAGAATTGTTGTAGTGCAAAATGTATCCACCAGGGGGCAGAAGACAAGCATCAGATTGTATACAAAGGGGTTTTGTGCAAGTCTTTTACCAATAAATAATGCAATAGATCTCAGAAACAGTATGCATATAAAATAGGATACACGTGGTGTTAAAAGATTTAACATAAATTTTTTTCTTCTTTAATGTAAGAAGGGACAACTTACAGCTCTGGCCAGGAAGTGAACTGGAGATGGACAACAGTACGCTTCAGACTTTGGTCGCGGTACTGCAGACTGATCATGCGTTCTACATGTGTCGGTGTTGTTTTCTGTGTGGTTAGGCTGAGTGTGATTGGTCCCTGAGAGAGCTGCTGGCCACGCTCCGTTGGGAAGTAGCGCAGAACTTTTCCCTGGGAAACATTGAGGATAGTTTTTTTTAAAAAAAGAAACCAACAACAAAACTACGATTACCACATTTACGCTTTTGAATAGATCTTTGTACCTTTTCGAGCTCCTGCTCCGATACAAGCATGACTATGAGTGACACCTTCTGCTCGAACACCATGAGCCAGAAGTCTGCTGCTGTGCCGCTGAGCGGAGCCTGTGTGGCAATAAGGCGTGGGCAATATGGCGACAAGTCCTCCACATAGCTGGCGTTGATGTAGTCATCTTTGCCTGACTGCAGCACAACACGGTTGAAATCATAGGGCATGACGTCCTGGTGCCGGTTTTTCATGGTGTAGCAGCGGGCGATAGCGATGGAGAGCTGACGGGCGTCTTTCTCTTGCTGGTCCTGCAGCTCCTTCCAGCGGGCATCCAGCACTGAAAGACCCCCCTCAATCTCTGTGGGGTGCTCCAGGGAATCTACTTGAGCCCTGTAACGTTCCAACTCGCCATGAAGATGCGCAACCCGCTCTGGGGCTTGGTATGGGTCACCCTGTATCAGAAGAACTCCCTGGGAGCTCTTCTTTCGACGCTCCCCATCTTGTGGGTCGGCCTTGGTTGGCTGGAGGACATTAGTGGGAGTCTTGGTGCCTCCGGGCTGGCTCTCTGGGCTTGAAGAGAGGAGGTCGTCTGTGCTTGAGTTCTGCCGCTGAAATAGAGATGTAGAAGGAGAAACAGAAGAGGGAGAGGGAAGAGAGGGTGGCGCTGTGCCTCCAGGAGTCGGGGTTGGTGTGGGTCTTTGTTGGTTCAGACCCAGGGAGGCAGGACCTGGAGAGGGAGACGGTGATGGGGAAGGCGAAGGAGACGGTGGGATGGCGTTGGGTGGTTGCGCTGTTGGGGGGCCTCCTGGAGGGGGCTGAATCATGTGCTGAGTAGGTGGGGCATGTGTGCCTATAACAGCGGGTTGTTGTGGGGCACCTGGAGGTAAACTAGTCCCAGGGGCTGAAGGATACATGGGAGAAGGTTGTGAAGGGGCCATAGGAATAGGAGCGTGAGGCTGTTGGGGGGCTGCAGGCTGAGGAGCCAGGGGCTGCTGGGGCATCACTGGAGCACCCCCAGGATAGCATACCCCCCCAGAATGTGCAGGGTGAGACTGGGACTGGCTGGGCATCTGCATGGGCTGCTGGGGCATGTTTGGTATTGGAGGCTGTCCAGGCAGAGGGTGATGCTGTGGGGGTAATGTACTTGGGGGCATTTGGGGCATAGGTCCTCTCGGCAGGTGAACCTGATGACCAGGGGCAATATGGGCTTGTGAGGGGGGAGGCATGTGAGGGCGCATGGTAGGATGAATGGGCTGGCTAGAGAGAGGAATGTAGTTCTGCGATATCTGAGGCATTGTCTGACTTGTGGGGGGCATCTGCGCTCTGGGACCACCCGGCATCTGCATCTGTGGGTGTGGCAGAATCTGCGGGGCATTTGGTGGCATTGACATTTGCTGCTGTTGTGGCAACATCTGTTGGTGTGGGGCGAGTCCAGGGGGCATCTGTTGGTTGTGATGGGGCAGATATGGCTGAGGTACAGAAGGTGCTGGCTGAGAAGCTACAGGTGTTGGCAGGTGTGCCGTGTGAGGCGGCATCTGAACCTGAGGTGGCCTTGGCATGGAGCCTGGCATCAACTGAGGGTGCTGTTGGGGTATATAACCCTGAGTAGTCTGATAGCCTTGGGGCATCGGATGCTGGGGCTGAAAGCCATTTTGCTGATGGGGTTGTAGGTGACCTGGAAATGTCTGCTGGTAAACAGAAGGAACACCAGGCTGAGGGGGCATATATCCATGAGGATAGACTTGAGGGGGATGAGGGCCAGGGATACTTCTTGGACCAGGCTGGTACCCCTGAGGGAGTTGTTGACCAATGGGCTGGGGGTACTGTTGTGGATGTTTCTGCTGCTGCAACTGGGATGCAGGTGTATGGCCTGGGCCTTGAACTGGTACCCCTGGTTGGGGCACAAACTGGGGGTATGGTCCTATCTGTGGAACTGTGTAGCCAGTTGAGGCTGCAGGTGGGACAGGGTGGTGTGGTGTAGGGGTGTAGCTGGGGATAGGGGCCTGGATGCTGTCCACAGTGGTGGTTGATGGTCGGACTGGCGTAGGACCCACAGGGCCTGGCTGGGGAGCTTGAGGATGAGGTGGCCGATAACCAGATAAACCTGGTTGGGTTGGCATTTGTGGAGGCCGCTGTGAAGTCATCTGAGGGAGTGGCACATGTGGCAGGGGTCCCCGTGTTCCTAGGGCCCCTGAAGTGGGAAACTGAGCAATCCGTGCCAAAAGCTCCGGAGGTGGCAGGTTGGCAGGGAAGTGAGGAAGACCAGCAGCTTGCGCACCAGGCCAAGGCAGGGAGGAACTGCCACCCAGTTTACCACCAGGTGGAATGAAGGCTTCAGGACCTGGCTGACGACCTGCAGTGACGGGGAGGGAAGGAATATCAGGAGGAAGGCTGCGGAGGTCCTCAGGCAGGTCACCCCCCAAGGCCAAGATGGCTGCACTGAGCTGGGCCAGCTCTGGATCCTCTATGCTAGAAGAGATAGAATCGGCATCAGAAGCCCTTGGCTTCAGGGAGGGCTTAGCTGCTGTAGGCCGTGCAGGAGGCTTCTTCTGGACCTCTCTGTTGAGAAGCAGAAAATGAAAAGGATGCATTACGAAAAATTGTAGAGAAAATGTAAATATATCCTATAATGTAATTTCTTTTCAATAAAGATATTGGATTATTGGTCTCTTTCTGTTTAGAGGCTGAACTTAGAGGTTAGAAAACTGCTTATATACATTTTTAAACTACTGTTTGTCCTGGACAAAAACTCTGGACAGAGTCCACAATGGATAACGGAATTTAACGCAAACTAAATATGACCTTGACAACGATATATAGCTTAAGGTAGCAACATGTAATAAAACTTTTGAAATTGAAACATTACAGACTGATGCTTACCTTTCCAGGATTGGCTTCCTCTCCTCTGCCCTGATCTGGCACAAGGTCTTTGCTTTCTCTAGCAGCCGTGATGCTTTCGCTTCCAGATCGTCATAGAACTCTTTCCCCTCCTGTGATTTCTTCATCAGGTCCTCATAGGCTTCGTATGAGCCTACCAGTCCCTGAACTGTGATGTTCCACTGTTGCTCAGTCTGGGTCAGGCCCTTACGAACAGAGGCGTACTGAACGTTTGCCTCCGTCAGAGCCTTTAGGATGTTTTCCTGTGCTGCAATGTTCTGGTCAATGTAGACCTTCACCTGTTCATACTTCTTTAGTTGCTCCTCAAATATCCGCTGGAAGAAAATGTGTTCAATTTAAGGCCTTACATATAAAGCAAATCAATTTCTCTTAACAATAAACACTTAAAATAATTGTAGATGTCATCCTTTGGTACTTTTTCAAGCGATAATGTCCCTCTGTACCTAAGAATGAATGTGTTGCATGTACCTTCATGTCTGTTCTTTCTGTGGTGACAAGCGTGGAGGTAATGTCGTCCTGCTGGATGAGGTCACGGAGTTGTTTTTCCAAAGAGCCTCTCTGTTCTCTCATCTCCTGAACCTTTCCCAGGATTCGCTTCATGCACTGAAGACCTGCCACTTCCTCTGCAAGGCAAGGCAAGTTTATTTGTATAGCACATTTTCAGGTTCAAGACAATTCAAAGTGCTTTACATAAAACATTA
>JBBBVU010000006.1:4844359-4855337 GCA_037177055.1 Atherinosoma microstoma
TTCTAGGTTTTAGACACAGATCACTTTTCTTGTTTAACTGTGTGGCATTAATATTTTGTCTAATTGTTTTAATTTTTCACTAAAAAAGTTGGCAAATTGACTACATTTCTCTGCAAACACACATGCACAATAAGCTTCATTCAAAAGGAAAATCCTTAAAATTGCACTCAGTCTGAAGCATTTAGTTTACATCAGGATCACAACTACTAATATTAGCTACATATCAGATTGGATATTTCACAACACAATGTGGCAGGCAGTGGTTTCCAAAGAGGGACCCGATTCCTGCATTTCAGTTGAACACCATTAGTTGCTGAAAAAAAAAAATTGCATTGACCATTTTAAAATAAACATGTGACTTTTTTCTGTAGGTTTTAGATATGTGGTCTGAAAAAAAAAACAATTAGGTATACCATACTAGATTTTTTTCCACTATTTTCTGAAATTTCTTAAAGGAAAAACAAATTATTTGATTGTCGACAAAATCAACTGATTAAATAATGAAAATTTTGCCCGACACCAAGTTCTACTCTTCTTGATTGTCAGTTCAAGAAGAGCATAACATTTTAATTCACAAACTTACATAAAACCATAACACACTAATTCTTTAGTGGATGCAACTCATTACCATCAAACTTGGCCTCACCTTCACTCAGCTGGGGCCGTGGCAAGGCATCCCTCAGACTTTCCAGTGGCCCCCCAAGCAGGCGCAGGTTGCTGATGTGGAGGTTCATGGCCCTGTGGAGCTCCGTGTTGGTAAAACTGGCCTTCTCATGGGCCTCCATGTACTTCTCCAGGTCCCTGCGAATCTCAGCCAGAGCTTGGCTCTGGGCTGTCGGGTGCATTTCGCCTGCAGCAGGGCCGACAACCTCCTGGAGGGCTCGCTCACCAGCTTCATCTGCCTCTAGGACGTCTCTGATCTCCTTTAGTGAAGACTCCACATCAGTAAAGACGCCTGAGAGCACTGCACATGCAAGGACGTGAAATCGATTTAGTAAAAAGATGAAGAAGAGAAAAAAAAAAGCATACATTTTCTTCATCTAGACAAAGTTGTTTGAATTTGTGCATATCTGCGCAAACTGATAGAGAAAACACAAGAGATACTAAACGGATAAATTCTTCTCGAGATCCATGACAGATTTTAATAAAAGTTTATTTTCTAATCTCACAAATGCATTAATCCCTTATTACAGTTAAAAGTACATTTATTATTAAGTTATTATATTTCCTGTAATGGCAAAAGAACCGATAAAACTGGCTTATTTATTATTAAATGAACCACATATCTTTATATAAAGTAAAAAGTGAGCTTGCTGACATGGTTCAACTTCAGTCATCGCAGCTGAGAGAATAAATTACAACCACTGAGGTTTGAGGTTTTAATAAAACAGTCGCTGTATCAGGTGTGTAAGTATTTAGGCTGTTTCTACCAACCCTGCATGGACTGAATGAGGCTCTTGACGGTGTCTGGCCGGACGCTGAGAGCAGCACACTTCTCCATCAGGACCGGAGGGATGTGGCTGTACATGTCCAAGTTGTCGACAGATTCCGGCTCCAGTCCCAGAGAGTCCATGAATTGCCTGCAGGAGGAAGCAAAACCAGTCACATGATACTGGAAGAAAATCTCGACAGCAATACATCTATTCTCAATAGATCCCCATGTACTGTAAATTACATTTTTATAGTCCAAAGATCCTCTGTCCTCAGCTCAGAGGTAAATAATTTGCCATTTGTAGAGATCAAGCTAGGTTTAAGCCCCTTAAAGATTCATCAGGGGGAAAAATATATATTACAAGGGTGGCTAAACAAGAACTTGTAATAAAATTATGGTAAAGCTGTCCTCTTTATGAACACCAACAAGGCACACATTCATGAACTCACTCCAAGGTTTCATTCTTGCCGTCAATCTTGGCCATGACGTCCCTCAGCAGTTTGGCTTTCTCCTCGCTGGAATAATAACAGACGATCATTAAACTTTCTCAATTCAGAAAAAACCTCTCGTTTCTCTTGTGAACTGATCATCCACCGATAGAGCCCACCTGTACAGAGAAGAGGCTTCATGTGCAGCCATGGGCACCAGTTTGGCAAACAGGTCTGGTCCAGTGACACTGGGATCAGTGGGATTGACTGGCAAGGCTTTAACTAGGGGAGCACCTGGAGAGAACAAAGAGGTTTCATTTTCTGGATTAAACACCACAATTCAAAGCTTAATAGGAAATCACTCAGTAGAATCACTTGGCATCACAATTATAATAATTGATCGTTTGTAATTTACGACAGCAAACGTTCAAATTCAGTGGCTTCATTTGCTACGATTTAAATATTTGCTGGTTTCTTTCATTTTCTGGTGAATCTTACTGACTACCTTTGAAGTGTGGATGTAAACACAAACACTCTCAATAACACAAAATTGTGTAAACTATGCGGCTGTCATGGGCGGCTGTAGCTCGCGTGGATACAGCTGTCGTCCGCTAAAAAGGAGGTTGGCGGTTCCATTCCCCTGATTACACGTTGAAGTGTCCTTGGGCAAGACACTGAACCCTACGTTGCCTCCCGATGTGCCTATTGGGTGTATGAATGCTTAGAAGCACCAAGTATGTTCCAATATAGGTGCTGTGTTGGTGAATGAACATGTAGCGTCAAAGTGCTTTGAGTGGTCACATGACTAGAAAAAGCGCTATACACGTACATTTACCATTTATGCTGAGTCACAAAATTTTAAACAAGGAGAAACCATGTTAGAAACAGCACAACACACATCATGCTATTCTAACCAGTGCGCATGCGTTCATGGGACGAAACTCACCGATATGCAAAACCAGATTTGCATAGAAAGTAAACCCAGTGAAAACAGGAACACATAACGCTTCCAGTTACCTTTTACTGAGGCTAAAGTCTCCAGAGAGGGAACTGTCTCGTGATAAATGAAGTCGTTGTCCTTTTTGGCAGAATTAAACCTGCAGATGCAAAGAAAACATCATCATTTGCATGCCTTTGTTTTATCCAAACTAAAAACCCAGTGACAGAGAAAAAAAACAAAAACATAAAAATTCTGCTTTTGTAAGATTCAATTCTCACTTTCCACCAATTACATCCATGGTGAATCTCAAAGCTTCTTGCACACTGTCAGGCTGACCCTGGTTGGATCAAGATTAAAAAACAGATTAGTTTGCAAGAACAGGGGAACAAATCACTTTAAGGCAGGTTATACAGACATGAGAAGGAAACGCATTCTACCTTAGCTAGCTTGATGGCTTCAGTGAGTTTGTCCATAGAGCTCTGCAGGTAAGCCAACTGTGGGAGACAGAATCACTGTCAATGAGCTGTTAAAGAATTAACTATGTCTTAGAAAAGCTGAACCTAATAAACTAAATAAACTGGCTTCCTCCAGTCAGAGTTTCGTGTCTTAACTAGTACATAAAGTAAAATAAATTTGGCAGTTGATGGAGAGACAAAAATAAATAAATATTGCACTAATTAATGTGATCAAAGGGTCAGCACTGACAGCTGATGGATAATTTCTCTTACCCGTTCTCCGTACTTTTGCTGCTCTTCTGCCTGTTTCCCCATATGAAGCTGAAAAGAGACAAATAAGACTGAAACAAAGGTCTACTATGTCCATGTGTGGAAATAATACATAATACTTACAATTACAAATCACAAATGCTAACACACACGAGTCTTTCCATGTACACTCACATGTGCGATTGAAGCAAAGTAGTAGATTTTCATCTGAACCAGTTTCTTCCAGTCTTTCTGGATCTTTCCCAGCATGGAAGCAGTCTCAGAGTTCTCCAGAGCCCTGCAAGCTTCTTTATAGTAGTCCACGACCTACAGCATAACAACCACACATATTAACTTCTAAAAAAAGAAACCCTGAATTTCAGCTATAATATCAATAAATATGAAGAATATGTAAAAGTGAAAAGTAAACCTGAGCACTGATGCGTGCAACCAGAAAACTCTTCCTGTTGTCCAGCATGGACTTCTCCAGAAGACACTCCTGAGCCTGGCCCTGGGAGACAGACGCTGCTTAACATCATGTTCCAGCGTGGATTTATTCATGTGTGTGTATGTGTGTAACCTACAAGCATAAGGTTGATGTTGAGGTTAAGAATCTGGTGGCTCATGTCCACGCTGAAGTTGTGGCTGAAATGGTCTCTCAGGTAAGAGAAAGCTCCTGCTGAACACTGGAAGTGTGTGCATGACACCTTCATCCCCTAGAAACAAGATCACTGTCAGTTGAAATGTGTGTGCGAACATTTAATCGGTTTTTCTGTTATGGACGTGCGTGTCGTACCTCCTCGGAAACCCTGTTATCCATGGCTCCCAACATGGAGTGCAGGGCCCCTGCAGAGAATCCACAGATAGATTTGGAGAAGGTTGAAGGTCTTGCTACAGGCTGAGTCTGATCTGTATTTCTCTGCAGTTTTCATAACAGGAAGTACATATTCTGTTTTGTTTTCATGCCATCTCTTGGCATTTTTTGCAATACGAGATAAGCACAGAAAACAATAGATCGATGAGGGAGGAATTTTCGTCTTTGAGATAAATTGCATTTTACGACAAACCTAAACCTTCGAATGGCTGTATTGCACAAACATTACACACTAAAATCAATAGAGATTACTTTAACTGCTTCTTTATGTTATGATGAAGCAAACTGGGGAGCACAGAATAAGTTCAACGCTTCAATTTTCCAACAAAATAAACCAAATGCATGTACTGAAAAGTTCATTCTAAATGGAGGTAAATGCATCTGAAGTCAAATGTTTGCCACAAAAATGTCAAATGTGAGCACAAAGGTTAGTTCACATATAGAAAACCTGAACTCTTCAATAGAATTAAACTATTTTAAAATGTCTGCATCTGAAATGCTTGCTCGTGTTAGGAAATGTAAAGTCCTGTTAATTCTTTTGGATTTCAACAAAAGTGGGTTTACTCACCAAGATTGTAGAGAATGCATGCCTGCTCATAGCTGATGTCATCGTGGGTGACTGTTTTTCCAGAGAAAATTTCGGTCCTGGACAAGATGTAAAGGTGTTTTAGCAAAAACATAAATAAAGAGTCAGTTGGGTGAACAGTGTCACTCATTTATCAGAAAGCACTGCTTACGTATACATGAACTAATATCTACTTTCCAAACTTCTGTGATGATGCACTAAAAAATGAATTCATTCACATTTGAGCAGGACAGCATGAACGAAGCGTTTTTAAAAATGTCTAACAAAAGATTAATATAAGAGAATATATGTGCTGTGACACCAACAGCAGCATCCAATCTGCTGCTAAGTACTATAAATGATACTACACAAACAAAACATCAAATGAAAATCATTAGAACCTCATTAGATATTTATCCATTATGCATAAGGTTTCCATTATTTTCTCTAATGGCGTACAATCACATTTAGGACAGTGACTAATGCAATCCAGAACAAACTGCTATAATGAACTCATTTAAGCTTCAGATTTCTGTGTGAATGCCTTTGCATCCATGTGTTTGTGTGCATTACTACCATGAGATGGGCACTGCAGCTTCCTGGCCTGTTCCCATGGGTACTCGGCTCTGGACGTAATGCAGCTGGCCGAAGTATTTCCTTAGGGTGCTGCATCCTTCGAAATCCCTCGTCACATTCACCGCGCTCTGTAAACAGACACAATGGGTGTGTTTAATCAGCTGTTCTGTGCCTCCTTCTACACAGCAATACGTACCAGTTACACATCGTGTATCACCCAGTTTTAGTCAGGAATGTTTGGAATTTATCATCTCCTTGATGACACGAGACACGACCAATTTTATGCTTAACTAGCACAGGCGAGGGCACAATTGACCCTCACATCTCTGCCATAGTACTGTTGCCAACTTCCCCTCCCTGGGAGAATTTAAAAGCACACATATTTTTGTCTGATTTTCAGGTGACTGAAGCAACATACTGTCTGGCATGCGCTCTGTTTGCACACGCGTCATATCGGATTATTACATGTAAAAGGGCGCAGTGTTTTATGAAATTGTTATCTGAGAATGTCTTTGACATTCAAGAAAAACCTGCTGTTACATGAATATCTGTAAATTAATCAATATCGAATCAAATTTAATCAAAATTTAATCGAATCAGACTGTTAGAAAATTAGTGGTGATATGCATCCCTTGTAATAAGGTCCAATTTTCTAGTCACCTCCACTGGCTTCCCACCTGTCAACACATCCAGTTTAAAGTCCTCCTCCTCACTTTCAAAGCCCTCCATACAGGCCTCCTCCTACCTTACAGAACTCCTCCACCCCTATAATCTATCCCAAAACCTCCGGTCCTCAGACTCCAACTTCCTTCATTCTCTTATCAGGACCAAGCACAGAACCCGAGGAGACAAACCCTTCTCCACAGCAGCCCCCTCTCTCTGGAACTCTCTGCCACTTCCAATCAGAAACTCCACAGAACTATCCACATTCAACTCACTACTCAAAACTCATCTTTTTAAAAGTGATTTTCATGTTTAATACATGTTATATGGATGTTGTTGTTTACGCTTCTCTAATGTGAACAATTTGGTTGTTTTTTTAAACTATCAGCATGTAAAGAATCTGAGTATCTTGTAAAGCCCTCTATAAATAAAATGTATTATTACCTTTTTTTTTTTCTTCAGAGGCAGCTCTACACTTCCGAAAGATGTTACCATGGACACCAACCATGGGCATCCAAACAATCAGATTTGAACCGAAAGTAGTGACATTTATTCTCTGACGTTCATTTCAATAATTTGTGTAAAACTGGTGCTTTATGGCAAGTATCTCTCTCCATAAGCAAATACAACTCAGTTTAAGAGCTTACTCTCAGTTAATATTAGACAGTCTGTAGTTTGTGTGCGGTCATTCATTTCACATTTTTACAACATAACCATCCCGCTATGATGTTTTTTCCCTTGGCTGCAGCTCTACATTTCCATTCGCTCGTGATTAACACTGTATACTGAAGAATTTGTTTATATATTGAAAGGCATTTCATCCAAACAAATATTTAATGATAATACTACATATCAAATGTTTCCTCAGTAATATGCAGTTCTACTTTAGATTGTTATGTTAAAATTTGAACACCATCTACAAGGTGTGATGTGTCCTGAATTACTTCTGCAGCATAACAATAAGCCTAAATGTACAACTACAGCCGTGGGTACCAGTGCAACAGAAAGTCCTGCAACAGATGATACAGTCCCCACAAAGCTATAAGCACATCCTCAGGTATACACCTAAAACTTTTGCAGTACTATTACTGACAAATCATCCTCTCAGATGCTATTGTTACCTGAAAATAACAGAATCCATCAAATTGCCACATCATTTAATATGATTTCTTTACATTAGCTTTATCATCAGTATCAGTGGCTTTAAAATTCCCCGACAGTCAGAGCTACAGAGTTGACAGGGACTGTTTCTGCTGTGGTGATGTTTCAGACAGTACTTACCTGCCGCAAAGTTTCCAGTTTCTTCAGCTGCTCATTGTAGTTGTCTGGATTCTCTCCATAGTTCTTCAAGATAAACTAGAATTACACAAAACAGAAGCAGTAAGTAGGTAAATGTACTCCTAAAAATAATGAATTATTTCACAACTTCTGCTTTAACAACAGTCAAACACATTATCTGACACTCCAATCTATTCTAACAATCAACTCAAGTGTCTTTAGCCAATTAGTCGCAACTCTAATCTGTAGTCTTCGTCAAAAGCCAAAGCTTAGGACATTTCCAGGCTGACTCCCATGATGCTTTGCCAAGACTTTCTCCATCCTAACGAGTTACTATAATAAGCTATAAGCTGCTTAATGGCAGGTCAACAGGTAGACAGCCCTGCAGACGCCATTATTATTTTTATCAGCTCTTGTGTCTGTTTTTTTTTTTCATAAAATCATGGAGGTGTGAGGGTCACAAGGAAACTGGAAAGTTGAACAATGGCACAGCAACAGGACAGAGATTGTTTTGTTTTGACTTCCACAAGCAAAAAGATTTGCTGTGTTGTCTTTTGTTCTGCATAGATGAGGTCAATGGGTATTCTATAACCTGTACATATTACTACCTCAACTTCTTGGAAAAGTATTCGAGATAAAACTTTAAATAAAACATTCTTTGAGGAAAACTTTTAGCTTTTAATTACAGCGAACCATTTGGAGTAACCATCTTGAAATGAGCTGTCCATTACCTCAAAGACATTACAAAACAGTGAAGAGGGCAAAGGTCTGTTTTACTAACTTGCATCAGGAAAGGTTTGAAATATAGGCGACTTGATAAGGATGACTAATGCGATGATCGTCATTTTTTTTCCGAGTAAACATCAGACATGCGTCTGGAAGATGGGTAAAATGTTAAAAAAAAAAAACTTTAATATCAGAAATATGCATTTAATGACAGGCATAATCATGATTAGATTTATTTCCACTCAGATGTACCATCTGAAAATAAAAGGAATACAGTATTTCCATTATTACTATCAATTAGTTTTGTATCCTTTTTTTTTTTTTTTAATGTGGTTTAATTCCACCAACAGCTTTTCTCAATGAACTGCATTTCAATGAACACTTATTGAAATTAACTAAATGAGTTTATTTGCAGAGCTAAATGCCGCATCATCTCCATATGTTGGTTAGAAGAAAGTGAAAAGTGAAAACCCAAATATATGGATGTGGTACAATCTCTGATTTCCTAAAACAAATGGCTGTTATAATTGTGAACAGCGCTATGTTGTTGAACTAAATTAATTGCATGACTATTAGTGGTCAACAGACACCTGTTTGTCATGTCCTTATGCAATAAAAAAAAGACCAATCTATCTTTTCCTAACTTTACTCATATTATAAATGACTTACAAAGTGTAATATTTATATTTCCCCTGGGCTTTTGTGGGATTTTACATATATGTTTTCTGTAGAATTCATATTTACTTCAGTATTGACCACAAAACAGGAAACTCTGATTCAGGTATCAGGGCAGAAGTCTGAAAGGTGTAACTCAGTGACAGAATTATACATTTCCCTGCCGATGTAACAGTACAGAAATGGGACACAGAACATTTATGGCATTCGTGTTGAAATGTTTGCCAGGCTGGTGATTTTATAAGTCCCCCCGTCGAAGTGATCCAAGCTAAAGACGCTGCTGGCTGGCTCAGGTGCATGTGACAATGAGATCACTGTTTTGTTATTTTCCTGTCGGTCGTCTGGCTGGGCCCACAGAATCCATTCTCCTTACTTCACTCACAACTACATTTGCCTTTACCGCTGTCTGCACTACAATTAATATAGCGAGTTCAGTCGATGGTAATTATAAACTCCAACTTGAGTTTCTAGCTTATAATTAGCTAGTTCTAAGCTAGCTAACGTTAGCAAACAAAAGGCGGTGTTCAGGGAGGTTTGCCAGAACCAGACCCTAGCTAGCTGGCCAGATACCCGTTCTGGAAAATTCTTTCGTCCTCGACATGCAGCAGTTATCAACTCTTAGTGTGAACTGTAATAAATGGCGTTTGGTTCTTGGTAGGTTTTATCCATTCCTCCATAATCCTAGTTTAGTTGACTTTCGACCTCAGCCCTGTTGCTCCATTCCCCACCCAGCTCACCTGCTTCACGGACGAGCTGAACTGGAACTCCCCTGCCTCCTTCAGATCTAGCCAGATCATCGGCATCCGGGGGACCGCTTCCATCGCGGCCTACTTTACACGGCACCTGTCAGCCGTTCAGGTATCAGAATCCCTTCGATGATTTTGTGTACGTTAACGGCTTTCCTGAAGATAGCTTTCCTCCAAACAACTGTGTCATGTATCCATTTACACTTCAATCGGAAGTTGGGAGTGTTTACGTGACGTAGGCCTTGTGTACGTGCTGCTAGGTGTTCTGGGAAATGTAGTTAATTATGCAAGCGGGTTTGAGATGACAAACTCGTTTTCAACTGTTCCTTGACAATGGTCGGATATTTTTTTGTTACAAAATCCCCACTGAAATGCAGTTAATGATCATTCTGGGGTACTTTAACATTCATTTTACCATTAAAACAACATTTTTATGTATTAGTAAGTAAAACCACAAACTGCAAGTTAATGAATAGTTTGATTAACGTAACCCTGGATTAATTCAGTGTTTAGTTTCTAAAATGTCATAAAATGCAAATATAAAAGGACAGCAAGAAAAAAAGTCTTCTTTTTTATTTTTATTATTATCATTATTATTTTATTTTTTTTAAAGAATAATACCATAATGCCCTGCTACAACAATAATTTCCCTCTAAGAGGGATAAATAAAGTATATTTCATTCATTTCATTTAATTCCATTCATTTCATTATTATTATTATTATTATTATTATCATTATCATTATCATTATTATTATTATTATCATCATCATTAGAGATTAGGCACTAATTATTCACCTTATCAGAAAATGAACCAAGAGGTCCATTGTTTTGAACTTTTGCTTTTTAAAATGTGTCTATGATCACGATGGCAATCATCAAATTAATCAAAACAAATTAAATGACTCATTATTGCAACACCCCAGTAAATTGTTTGACAATAAAAGTACAATCAAAATGAAGGAAAATACATGACGATGACTGATGATGAATAAATATAGCCTGACACAACAAAACAGAGAATGCATACAATAAATAATGTAGTTTACATATGTACCATATGTACCTTCCCATCATTGTGCACAGTCTTATCTTAGAGAACTGTCTTGCCTCCTCCCTGTCTGCAGATGTCACTGGTGTAGCTTGGGTTGCAGCTGCTGAAGGCGGGGATCCAGTATGGATCCACAGAGTGGATGAGGCTCTAGTAATCTTTGGGCTAATCCCTAATAGGATGAGTGTGAAAGCTCATCTGCTACCATGAAACAAGTATTGTCATTTCTTTTTACTGGTGAATATTACCAATGATCTTCTCATGGCCTCAGATAAAGGACTCCTGTCTGGACTTATCTTGTTAGATCTCAGTGCTGCATTC
>JBBBVU010000006.1:4859326-4876117 GCA_037177055.1 Atherinosoma microstoma
AAAACTCTGCTACAACAATAATTTCCCTCTAAAAGGGATAAATAAAGTATTTTTCATTTCATTTCATTCATTTCATTCATATGTCCTTATGCATCCTACTGAAGCATTACTCCAGTGGTTTAATGGGAAGTTTTTAAATGTGTTTGAATGGCCTGGTCAAAGGCCAGACCTCGGTCCAGCTGAGAATCTGTGGTGTGATTTAAAGAGTTGCTTTACACCAGCAGAAAATAATCCAGCTGGAAGGAGCTGGAGCAATTTAGTCAGGAATGGGCATACATCCTAGGAGCTTGATGTGCTAAACTTGTCGACATACCCAAAGAGATTAGCAGGAAAGTACATATTTTGTAGGGGAAAATAAAGAAAACGAATAGTTTCTCAAAGTACTGTATCAGACAGAATGACCTGATAGAATCAAGAGAGTGGCAGTGCACTTATCTTACTCCCAAAAAGGGCTGAGTGAGGGGGTGGAGGACTTGTGGCTCTTAGGCTTTATATCTCCTTCCTGACAGCAAGAGACAGGCTGCGACCTGAGGGATGTACTACACGGGGCTGCACAGAGGTGTAGTGGCGGTTAGCATAGCCGCCTCACAGCGATGGTTCCTGGATCGAACATCGGCTGTGGAGTTTGCATGTTCTCCCCACGCATGCAACACCCGATTGAAATCAAATGGATTTCCAACAATTTCTTGCCAAGTGGCTCAGGTGAAAGAGCAGGTTGTCCAATGATCAGGAGGTTGGTGGTTCAAATCCTGCCTCCCCATTCAACTGTTGTTGTGACCTTGGGCTTTGGAGAAAAGCATCAGCTAAATGACTGTAGAATAGAAAGTTCAGCTTAAGCCTGGTAATGATGCAGCAGAGAAATATCTAGAATCAGAAGGACAGTAGCGTTTACAGGTACTTTGCTGGTAAACTGAAATTAATGATTGAGGGTGGTGATTAATTATATTGTCTTTTAACAAACAAATAATTGAAGCTGATGAAGCTGTGGGTCACCCCGGTTTTTGTCATCTGCCTAATTGCGAGGTCAGGCTCCAAACGAGCGTCCCAGGAACCTGTTAGATGGAACTCATGACTATACTTTATTTATTCTGTTGCAACTTCAGCCTGACGCAGTTTCAGTGAGACAAAATGGATTAATGGAGGTTTATATATCAGAGCAATGAAGAGTTTTTCTAATGACCTGATATCAAAGTCACTGCAATGTTTTGTCATTTTACATCTGCCTACTGTGTATACTGATAAAAACAATATTCTAATAAATACAGGATATCAGATGACCCTCATGAGACCTTTGTTCTCAACATGAACACCTAAATGTTATTGTTAAATACATCATTCCCCAGAATGTGGAGTGTAGCAGGAGGAATCAACCAGATCACACGATGGAAAAACTGGGCCATTTGTGCCACACATTTAAGCAACACCAAAAATAAAATTGTTATGAGATAGCTCAATCTGTGAGGTTACAGTTCACCTTCAACCATACTGCACTATTTGTGTTTGTGCCAGACGTCTCTTTGATTTCTTTTCCTTTTCTTTTGTGCCACATCCTTTTCTTACCACTGTGAGGCGTTGTGCCTCTGCCAGAGCAGCAGCAACATTAACCAGAGACCTGCTGAGGATGACGGCGCCACACCAGGAAGCTCTGCACGGCCACAGGGAGGTGGCCAAATTCCCTCTGAGGTAGAGCACAGAAATCCTCGGCTTTGGCTGGTACAACAGGGCGGATACCAGTGAGCTGATGATGCTGCTACAGGTGGATAGATGGACAGTGTCTTAGGTGGTGGGTGCAGAGACACTGATGGGGTATGAGACGGAATTTCAATCAGTTGAGGGGAGAAAACAGGAAAAGCCAAAGACTATTAAGGAGATGTGGGGTGTCAGAAAGATGGATAGAGGATATAGAGACAAGAAGGGATGACGGAAGATATAAATGGGAACAAAGGAAAAGGATGCTGAGGAGAGAATAGGTGGATGAGGAAGAGCTTAAAAGCTTATAAAAGGGAGACCAAAGGACACACAGGTGGGTAAGAAATGCAAGGAGGAGGCCAGAAAAGCTCAGACACGTCAAGTCCAACTGCTGGCGTCTCAAACACACGTAATACTTTGGTGCAAGGTTACGAAACAAGATAAGAGAGCAGGACAAATGACCAACAACATTCCTGGCAGGTAAAAATGAACACGGGGCGGGGAGGTGATGGACGGATAGATGAAGTCGGGGGAAGATGGAGAGACATAGATGGATAAATGAGAGACTTGCAGGAGAGTGGGGAGGAGGAGTGGTGGTGAGATGCACAGAGATTAGGAAAGCAGAAAAAAAGAGGGGAGGGTCATGGAGTTGGAGAAATGTCAAGGCAGAGAGATGAACAAAATGGTAGACAAATGAGGAGAAAAAAAAGTAAAAAGAAAAAGAGATTAAGATTTCAGGTTCCAACTTGTCTCCACAACCCTCCTGTGAGTTCCAAAATGTTTTTTGATGTTTTCTAAGTGCTACTAGACTCTGACTGGTGTTGCTATGGTTGCAGTGGCCATGCATCCTTTTTCTGTCAGACAGCAACATAGCAAACAGTTCTTAACACAGCACCCGCATTTAAACAGCATTTCACACAAAATCGGATTATAGAGCTAGTCTTTGAAAACAAAGATTTCTCTCTCATAATCAAAATAACACAAATATGTCTGAGGATGTTTTTCAAATAAGCAGATACAAGAGAGGAGAATAATAAAAGGCCCATATGCACTCCTACCAAGGCCTTGCATAACCAAGGTACATAGGAGCCTTCAGGTGATACGTAGGTGGTTCTGGTCGTCATTAGATAACTTCACTCCTTTAACAAGACTTTTCATCTAGCCAGGGACGAAATAACAGAGCTACCTTGAAAGCTTGACCCATGCATATAAAAGAGCATTCACATATATTTATAGAACATAAACACCCACAACAGCCATGAGTGTTAAATGTTCTGCTGAGTTTTCAAGGATTAATCACTAAATGCATCATTACACAGACATGTCTGAAGTTAACTTGCTGAATCACTAAACCTCAGCTGGAAAAAACTTGCAAACTTTCTTATAACGGGTGTGATTAGAAGTGATTAATGCCCAAAAATGTTTGTTTTCCATCTGAAGAATGATGTTTCTCTTTTAGCTTCACTTTCAAATAACCTGCACAAAAAACAAACCATTACTAGACAAACAATCAAAAAGAACAGCTGGTTTTAAAGCCCAACCATTGTGGCTATCATATTTTGACATTATTTATCTTATTTCATGATGTACCATGTGTCATACTATCATACTAACTGGCTGGTTAAAATGATTGGATGGTGCATTTTCAGTCCTGTCCGTTCCACAGGTGACTAAGATATTTTATTTTTGTGTTTGAGCATTTAATTTATTGGCTGCAATCGGGGTGTGAAAGGGACTTTAAGCAATATGGTAAAATATGCTCCTGGGAAAGAAATCTCCTACCCTACCTTTAACAAAGTGATTACATACCATTAGAAACACAGTTTTTAACATTTTTCAGTCATTGACATTTGATTTTGTTACATGCTGCACCTTTACATCTTTTAGATAAATTATGATTTAATCTAAATTTAATGAAACCTCTGAAGGTGTTATAACAACAGATCTTTTATGTTCTGAGAGGGCCCCCCCACGATCTGTTGTATTTTCAATCACATCCAACAGAAACTCAATGGAGTGCAGATTTGGGGAAAACGTAGTTGAGGCCAACACTTCTGAACATGATCTAATGTTCCTTAAGCACTTTTCTGCGGTGTGGTAGGGGGCATTATATTACAGAAAAACCACTGCCATCAAGGAATGCTGCTATCATGAAGGGGTGTAAGTGGTTTACAAAATGTTTGTGTCGGTAGTAAAATCAAAAGTAACATTCACATATATGTCTAAAACAGCATCAGCATCATCATCACATTGCCCATGTTGACTTACCCTTGCTAAGTTTCCATGCCACCATGTCTCTCCCATCTCCAAAAATAATCACCTGGGTTTCTTAATGATCAAAGTACTTGACAAATACCTTAGAAATGAGATAATCAGGGATACTTTACCTGTCAATGATTTTAATGCTAAGTGTTTGCTGAACATGTTTTCTAGTGTATAAATGGAAATTGTTGGTAGTCCTATCAATAGTAGAGTTTCATATCGGCTTTCTATTTTATTTTATGTGTGAAATAAAAAAAGCTGTAAATATGCAAATCCTAAATTAAATAAACATTTTCTTCTCCTTATTACGCCTTATCAGCTACAACTATTCTTTATAATGAATAATTTATTGTTTATCAAATTTCTGAGGACTGCAAAATGTCCATTTTAATCTCTCTAAACAAATGATCTTGAGTAATAAGTGTAAACTAAGGATTTCAGCTTCACATTATTCATATATTAAAAAAAACAAAAGCAGCAATTCATTCGGCTAAGGTGAAAATTTAAAATCGTTGTTGCTCTGTTTGATTGATTAAGGACTGCATATATAGCTCGAATATCATATTAGTTGTTTATTCATTTTCTTTTAATGTACAATTCATTTAACTGGGTTATTGTATTGGCTTTGCTTGGCTTTGTAAGAAATAAGCCCGGTGACTCACAGTTCACGTCAGAAACCAAAATAAGATTCAATTCTTAATTCTGAAAAGAAAAGAGAAAGAAACAGAGTTTTATTCAGTGCTTCATGTTTCAAATGTTACAAAACCTCATTTTTGTTCATCTAAAATGTGTTTGCAGTTACGTAACAGAGCTGGTTTCTTTGTGATTATTAAGAAGAGACCTCAGTGTAACAAGATTAAAAACCTTCAGGAGAATAAATGCAAAACCAAGTAATCATGAATTTAAAATCCCACCACATCTTTGATGCAGGCATGCTGGTCAGTCTCAGAGCTGCTCACCACCAACATTACAGCAAGAACACAACACGCACACACAAACACATCGCTAAATTAATAATGAAAATAATAATAAAAAAAAGAATTAATACCTAAAGGAGTACTTTGTTCTCTATCGTATTTAATTACAGTAATATGGGATCAAAGTTAACTGACAAAAAATAGGAATCAACTGCAGATTAAAGGAAGCTGATGTTCAAATACACGGATGAGTTTTAAAAAAAAACCTTCAGGGGCCCCACTGTGTTGTCTCATTGGACATGCAGTATAATCATGTATGACAAAAAATACTTGAACTAAACACCATCACATGTATAGAAACAGCCAGATTGAACAGCATCTACAATCTGAAGAACAACAAATAAAAGATAAGTTGAAATATTTATACCATTGGCAGGAAGTCAGAGAAAAAGGGAAAAACATTCAGAGTTTGAACATGATTCATTTCACTCAGCCATCTTTCCCTCACACCTGGGAAAGTAACAGATGGTGAAACATTTTCAGAAACAGTTTTTACATGAACAAATATATCTTTCTTTGTGTGTGTGTGTGTGTGTGTGTGTGTATATATATATATTCTATCTTTGTTTAATTCTTGTACAGCAGCACATAGTTGGACTCATTCCATGTGGCTGTTATCCAACAAAACTGGCCAAAAGTCTTCAAGCCAGTCACTGTGGCAGCTGGGCCTGTGCAGAGTGGTGGGAAAGGGAGGTCACCATAGTGATGGTTAACACCTGCAGCCAGCAGCCTTGGGCCAACAGTTCATCATCACCCGGCAGGGGCAGCAGAGTGAGTCGACAGCCTGAGGACTGCGCCGGGCTTCTCTGAATACTCAGCAGGGTCTAACTGAGAGAGAAAAATACACTGACTTTGTAATAATAGCAGATATTTTGCTTCAGTCCCTTTGAAAAGGAAAATAAAACATTTAAAAACGGCTAAAACAGTGAAAAAAAACATCTGTTTGGGTTTGTAACGACTGTGCTGATCCTGGAGAATCCAAGTACTATAATAAGTAATAGTCCTGGCAACCTCAAAATGACATTTTAATACACTCCGAGTTGAGTAAGAAGAGCATAAACTGTAAAGAGGAAGTGGATGTAGCTGGTTTTTGAACTGCTCTTCTGAGGCCTCATGTCTGACATTTAACTGTCGCCATCAGATAAGATGTTGCAGAGTGATGCTTGAAACCTAACTGGACAAAAAACACACCTCTTTGAGACATTGTACTTGTTTGAATATGGGACTATATTTAAAGGAACCACCAGAAAACTGATGAAAAGGACAGAATGGTGCTAATGACACAAAGATGATTTGTGGAAAACATTAATTGTCTCAGTACTTCATGAAGGAAGCTGATTCTATATTTTTTGTTTTTTAATAGGAGTCTGTTGTCGCCAGAGATGTTTTATAACTAGTGCCTAGCAACCATCAGTGGGATAACACTTTGTCACATCAGCATTGGCAACCAGTGACCATATCTACCTTTTAGTCTAAGAGGAAGACAAAAGATAATTAGTCCATCTTAAGGTTTAAACAGAGCATGTGGCTCTTCTACAGTCCTATTTAACCACAACAGAAAAAGCTAGAATTACACTTTTGTGTGTCTGCTGTGTCTTTACGACAGTATTCACACATAAACGCTACCCGCTCATGAATAGGCTGTTGTAAAATGTTCCATGCCTATAAGTGGTAAAATACTAAAGCCTTTATGTTATAGTTTCATTTCAGAGGTATCATTACACTGAACTATTAATAATTTGGGAGGTTGGAGATGCACACTGAGGCTGCAGAAGAAGCAGCTGGCACTGTGGATTTTGAAAGAGGTTATTATTTTATTACTTTCTGTTTCTGACTTTAAGGTGACCTGTAATTTTATCACTCCTGGTTAAATGGGAGCTGAGAATTTTAATAGCGATAATGACTCTTGAATCAAATGCCAAAAAATCCTCTGCAGTTTACAATTTTAAAAGCCACATTCAGAGATGTAGAAAAAATAATAAAATAAAGAAAGAGAGAGAGAGAGAGAGAGAGAGATGACTGCTTGGAAGGCTGCTTAACGATGTGGCAGACGAGCTAACTATGAAAATATTAATATTCTGATGGTTTATAGCAGTCGTGCCACAATGCGAATTAACAAGTTGGATATTTAGCAAAACCTCCGTGTAAGTCTGCTTCTCTGCAAGTTCATGTATTTATTGGATCACATACATTAATTCTGTATAAAATATTTGAACCTTTCTGTTGTTATAATTCATGCAGTACTTCTTGGAAATAATTTCTTCCTAACTCAGATGCTTTAATTTAGAGACAAAGAATTTTGTTGACTGAACTTATGGTAAATGGACTGTACTTGTATAGCGCTTTTCTAGTCATGTGACCACTCAAAGCGCTTTACACTACATGTTCATTCACCCATTCACACAGCACCTATATTGTAACATACTTGCCCAAGGACACTTCGACATGTAGTCAGGGGAATCGAACCGCCGAACTCCTGCTTAGTGGACGACAGCTCTATCCACCTGAGCTACAGCCTTATTGTAAATATGTTGGGTCAACTTGATGTTTTTGGGTTCAGTCCAACTAGATTTGCAAGGAAATTTATTGTTTTCTTGTGCCATTTGAACTTGAGTATGAGATACATTTACTACTTTTTATAATAGTACAATTACGCAATTATGCAATTTCCCCTCAGGGATCAATAAAGTATAATTCATTCATTCATTACATGAATAAATTATGCTGATCCATTATTTACCCTTATGCTAGATGGACTGAACCATAATTAACAGTAACAGTAACCCTAATACATCACGTTGACCCGAAGTATCACATTTAATTCAGTCAACAAAATTAATTTCCACTAAATTAAAGCATTTGATTTGGGTGGAAATTATTTTCATAATTCATAATCTTTGGGGTTTCTTTAAAGTGTATGTTATGCTAAAACAACATGATTTAAAACAATTCCAACTATGACACATGATTTTATTTCATGATGATTTTATAAGCCGCATGTTTGATTTAGGATAATGTAACAGACAGCCAAATGTTTTTTTTGCGTGTATGACTGAAGCAAAAGGAACATAAAACAAAAACATTGAGCTAGACAAATGTCCAATGAAGCATTTGGTGACATTTTTATGAGTTTATCACTGAATACATTTTTCAGCGCATCAACAGGAAGCTAACTGTATCTGCCAGATTTGCATGAAAAAGTGTGACCCAGCCCTGGTTATGCTCTCATTGCACATATAAATTGTGACGGGCACAATGCTATAACACTTGACAATGGATAGGCCTGAAGCTGGGAATTGTAGCAGCAATGATTCATGAGATCAGATAAATGATTATTCGGATTATTTGGTGCCTCTGATGCTTGAAAACGTTGAACTTTTCGCCAAGTACTATGCTAACAAAGGAAGCAACGGACCCAGAACTGAATGTGATGATCATTGCTGCATTCCCCTTTCTATTTCCTTGTCAAGCTACTTTTTTCCCTCTTTTTTTTATTCCTTCTATCTTGTCCTGTCCATAGCAACGTTTGGCGGCCATGTTGTGCCGGACAACTTGATGGATAAAGTCCCCCTTTGATAATTGAGTATTGTTCTTTGTAACTAAATTACATGCGTATATTGGACCTGACAAAGGAAAACAAAGGAAGGGGGAGATTGAGAAAGAGAGAGGAATGAGTGAAGAGAGGAAAAAGGAGACAAAGATACAACAGATAAAAAGCAACAGCCGTCCAACCAAAACAGACAACCAGCTGCTACACCAGTAAATCTGTTCCTTTTTTTGTTTTTTAATCTATGCAATCTTTCTTTTTACATCTTCTTTTGTTTTTCTCTTCAACAAAACACAGCTGCATGATCAGACGCCATTGTGCTCCTTGACAGGGACAAATATGTCAGATGATGCTATTGCTACTGTCCTTTACCACTGAAAGTAGTCTGCAGGCCATTGGCTTGTCTTGGCTGCTAATGCTAGCAGCACCTGTTTCCTTCATGGACCTCCAGTCTAGCTGCTAAATGCTTTGTATTGAGGTGATATCAGACTTTAGGTACTTTGCTGTTATGGAAATTTCTTGCCGCAGAGCTTAAAAAACGTTTCTGTCCACAGTCCCATGTGGACATTTTTATTTTTTAAAGAATGTACAGTAAATGTCCCGTTCAAAGGGCCAAGTAGTCTTACCATGTGCATCCATAGTTTCCAAATTCAAAATGAACAGAAGCAACAGCAGGAAGTCAAAGGTGATTATTATTCTTACAAGTAATTTTTTCAGTCATTAATTCACAGAAATCAATGTGTTATACTTTGTACATTTTTTTGTTTTTGTTTTGGTGTATTCAGCAAATGAATATTTACAATAGAGTTTCGGGTCGTTTTGCAGACAGCACGATGGTGATGAGACTCCGTCTCCAGATGAAGAGAAAGATTTGTTTTTTTAATTGTTTATTTGTTTTTCAAATAAATGAAATTTACTCTTGTTTCTGTAAATGCTCTCGCTCTTCTAGTAAGAAGCCAAATAAAGAAAAAAATACACATTCTTAGTTGCTCTCATCCACTGCTGACTGGTTTTACACCACCACGGCACACTGAATAGTTATATCAGCATGAATTATTGTTCTAAGAAAACTTATTAGATCAATACGTTGTCGTTATACCTCGCTTGACGTAGTATCCAATTATAATTGTGGTTTTAAATGATGTTGGTTTAAAGCATTGAAGTGATTAGTTGTAGATGTTCATCATCAAATGCATGAAAACCTTCTCACCTATTTTATGTTTCTCTTTTTTTTTAAATTCATTTCTAGTCACTTAACAATACTAACACATTATTAGTAAATCAGTGTTTAGGTGTTACTGTAAGTATCATTTGTTTATGTAATTTGTCGGGTAGATTTGTGAAGAGAGCTCTCAGAATGCACCGTAGGAGTGCACTGTTCCGACAAAAGATAATCACAATCAATTACTGTAAGAGCACTTCAACCACTCTTATCCTGGATGACCTATAGAGAAAAGATAGGAAACTCTGTGTTGTGCTCAAGGAGACCTCAACAGATTGCACAGCAGTTTATTCACATACTTCTCCAGGAATCAAACTTGTAACCCTTGTGTTGTAGTTTCATCCTACATTTACACAGAAAATGTGCATGCAGTTCTTTCAGTGTGCATAATTATGGGTGTAATATGAATTACAATGAAATATAGGCTATATGATTGTTTTTAATTGAAAAAAGATGTTAAACAGTAACAGATGGAGTTATCTTGTGAAAAGCACAACACAGAGACAGTTCTAAGACATTTCTTATAGGCATCATCTAGAGGAGCTATATGTGAGGATCCAAATGCAAATTCACAAATTATCCTCTCATTTACTATCATTTTTAAAAAAAATACAAAACTGTCAGAATTACAATGAAATTGGCAGCCTCTAAGTATGATAAACATAACTTTCTGCATCATGTCTAGCTGTTATTCTCCATCCAGCTGCCACTTCACAGTCAGCCCAGACTCCCCAGAAAACATTAACATAGATTTTTCCACTTGTCCTTAATTATCAATGGTTGTAAATTGTTAAACAGTTACACATACCCAGACTGTTGTGTTGTGTCAAGCAGCGTTCATGTGGCATGGCACCAATAGTAACGCGTGAATATCTAAATTTGTCACAATGTTGGGTGTTGTGGGAAAAAAAATACATAAATCCAAACATGAAATGTTACAGGATGTCCATGAAATGTTACAGGATGTCCATGAAATGTTACAGGATGTCCATGAAATGTTACAGGATGTCCTTGGAATGTTACAGGATGTCCTTGGAATGTTACAGGATGTCCTTGAAATGTCACAGGATGTCCTTGGAATGTTACAGGATGTCCTTGGAATGATACAGGATGTCCAATGTCCAAACATATTACAGGTTGTGTGAAAGATTAACATGAAGCAAGAAAACAAGACACAGAGAATGATCTGACAAATGACAAATGAAACCTATAAATTCTGAGGAGGTAATATCTAATATAAGGCAGGTGTGGGACTTAAAAAACTGAATCCATGTGAGAGGGGAGAGCAGAAAGCAAGTGTGTCGGCATCACTTCTTGTGATCCCTAAAGACTAATGTATTCGATTAGATAGAGGCAGCACACCATTTAAGTAACCCATCATTTGGTGCATACTAGCAATGCAAGATGCAGTTTAAAAGACGGACAACATGGTGGTAATACATAGATGAATAAAGAAGTTGACTCTGCTGAATATGTTTCATTCTGTACATTAACTAGCAAATGATTGTGGGTCTTTTTCTTCTTGATTAATGGTACACAACCCTGGTTGCTCTGACAGGTCATGGTTTTTATAAAGTGATGCCTCCTCAGACTAGGAAAACATATTCCCCTCCATTAACTTTCTTTTTGCTTTCGTCACCACTTTTAGTTTGCTTACGCACCAGCGAAGGGATAAGGAGCTGATTTACAAACAGAAACAAAGCAGGGAGCAGACTGATGTAATATAGAGAGGACAAAACAGGAAATAAAGCTGAAAACCAAAATGACCTTCGAGGAAACCCAAGAGCAATAGAACCTTCTAACTGTCTTAGCATTTATTTGTAACATATAAATCTAACCAAGCACTTTAATGGTGATTATTTTTTGTTTCTAACATGGTTAGAATGTGTGTTTAATATTGTATTGTTTTATAGATTGTCTTCTCGTCCGCGGTACTGCTGTCATGTTGGCCGGGCCGTGTTCAGAAAAGAGATTGTTTGATCTCAAGCATCTGCCGGGTGGAACAAAGGTTAAATAGAATAAAAATAAATGAATTCTAGCTCAAACCATATGTTTTTAATGCCTAAACTGAGTGTGAAACTGGATCGTTTTGTGCTGCAGACCTTTATAGCCATTTCACGTTCTGTCATGAGGTTTGGTTGTAAAAGTATTTTACTGAGATCTGATGTTGTTTTGGAGCCATTTTCACCCATGAACATCATCGATTTTTATGAGGATGTGCAGAGAATTTGGTCTGGACCCTTCATCAGCTGCTCTTTGCACATGCACTGTACTTCAAAGTAGGGGATTATGTGCTAAAGATGAAGCTCACACAGCCAAAAATATGGGAGGAGGTGCAGGGAAGGGTCTGCAGAGAACTCAGAAGGCAGGACACGCAGAAGGAGGCAGAAGTAGAATGCAGGATTCACAATATGGGTGTGAGCAGAGACTAATACACAGATGCGCCAACAAAAATATAAAAACTGCTCTAATCACCAAGATTCAAAGTACTGGGGGAGCTGGCTGAAATATCTCTTGAAGAAATCCAAAATAAAGTGGCTGACATTTTACATTGTCAAGCGTCACACCTCTGGGACATCAGTGGAAAATTTCAGGATTGTGGTACATGTGTGAAAATGGCTCCGTATACTCCAGACAAAGTCCAAATGTTTGAACATTGTTTTGAGGTTTACGTGAAAAAATAGTGTCTGAAAACATCAAATGATATCTGATTAAGTTCTGAAAGTCTCACTACAGAACTTTATCATGTTTTTCCCACTTTGGAGCCACCCAACATCGGCTAACTCGGCATCCATCTTGGATTCTTGTATCTTCTCTGGGCTCTCTCCAATGAGTAAAAGTCAGTCTGATGTTTACTCTTGTCCTATTACTAGCTTTGTGTATCACCTTCCAACTGGTTTCTTGAGCGTCACAAGAAATCAGCTCACTGTAATCAAACGGCCTCCACAGTCACTGCATCTCAATTCAATATTTCACCTGAGATGTGGTGGAACAGAAGATTCTCATCAAGGATGTGTCGTAACTGTGTGATGCTGTCATGTCAGTATGGAGGAAAAAACTCTGAGGAATGTTTCCAACACCTTGTTGAATCTATGCCATGAAGAATTAAGGCAGTTCTGAAAGCATAAGGGTGTCCAACCTAGTACTGGGACAGTGTATCAGATAAAATGGCCTGTGAGTGTGCATATAATGAAAAAAAAAGAGACAAAAAACAAGTAGGGTTTGATAAAATGTCCAAAGAGGAAATTCAGAGATGGCTTGGAAAGAGAAATGAAATACCATTTCTATGCAGAACACACTGGGTATCCTCTCTGCCTTCCTTCACATTGTATTCAGGGTGAGTTTGTCCTTGGTGTCATTTTTTAACTTTAGTCATTCCTTTCATGGCTGGGTTTCTTTCTATTTGGAGCATCCGAAATGTTTCTTAGATATCCTGCTTTGTAGATTTCTACATCACACTTCTCTTTGCTGCTTTGCTTCTCTCCGCCGCTCCTTATATAATTGAATTTAAAATTCCCCTATACTGCTACATTGACATGGTGATAATACCCTTAATAAGCATAACTTGTTTAATAAGAGGTTTAACGTAAGATGCCTGTATGTTCACTCATCTGTAAAAATCCGGCTCGCGTTTGTTGAATTTCAATTCTCCCTATTTTACTTACAAATAGTCAACCAGGGCTTCACAAAAAATAACAAAACAAATTTAGTCCCAGTTCTTAATCTGTCTCATATGAACCTCTGCGTTTTATTAAAGTGCAATACTAAAACGACTATCATCGCAGTTACATTAAAAACAAACATAAAATTCAAAGACAGAGCATCAGCCTTAGTTTGAATTAAAAATGAGATTTTTCCTGGACGCAGCCTTAACACCAGCAGAATATTCAATCAGTGCACCTTCATGTTTCCTCATCATTTCTTATTTGAGCCGTATTATCTTTCACTGCAAAAACAATAAGAAAGCAAAGAATTATTTAATAACCTGGAATAATTCTACAGCCGATGTGTTATAAAAGAAAGTATATAAAGATTTCCTTTTTATTTTCACTTTGCAGTCCAGGATCTCTCCATGTATTAAGTATTATGTGAGGCATGTATTTTCCAAGCTGTCTCTGTAAAGAACTGGTCTCTAGAAATGACTGTCATTTCATTTGGCAGCTCCCAGCAGCGGCAGTTAGCCTCAGTGTTGAAAAAATACTGCAACACTAAGCTCTGTGTGAGCAAAATGCTTAAAATATGGGCACAAAATGTCTCAGTGGGAGACGGTGCTGGTATTCGACGTGCTGTGTGTTCGTGAGCAGCTGTCTCCTCCTGATGCACTTTGAGGACTAAAGCAGATTGCAGCTGACATGAATCTGACAGAGCAGCTCCAGACTTCCAACAACACGCGGGAGACGGATCACATCTCTCTTGTTTTACCCTCCTCTCACAGTCTGCCACAGCTTTCTACACTGATCTCATGTTTTAGCCTTAACAGCTCATCATGTTCTGTGGGTGTTTTAGAGCTCTGAGGGCCGTGTGGGTGCTCATATATACCCTGGAGTCACCTGGTGGGAGCCCCTCAAGCTGTCCTTGAGAGACAACATCTAATTGGTCAGGACCCTGAGGCTCGAAAGTACCTGCCTGAAATGATCAGCTATACTTTCTGTCATCTTAGGGATCACCTCTGTAAAAAGAAGAACCATGAGTTCAGCTTTTTTTTCTTTTTCTTTTATATGTTTTTATCAAACTCTTACAAAGAGTTTTAACGTACTGCAATAGACTTGAGGCATTTCTAAGTCTTGCTCTTTATAGAGACGGTGTCAGCAGAGTCTCAATGCCTCTTCAGCCATGTCAGGAGCATAACCAACTCTTTCAGTCTAACACAAACTCCAGATTGACATGAGCTTTTGATGGTCATGCTTCCAGGGTGATGGATATCACAGACTTTAGTGATACCCTGAATTATTTCCTCTTGTGCAACCATGAAACTGACATTTGTGAGTTCTTGTAACCTCTTTGATTAATCATATTTAGTTCTAATTGACTAATTTCAGCATACCATTAATGTCATACTAGGAGGAGTTATCCTGACATGCATGATGAATTGTTGAAAAGAACCATCTGGAACGCTGTAGGAGAAAAATGTTTGGGAAAAAAGGGATGCACTGGAAAAAAAAAACTTTGCATTTGATTGCAAAAACTAAAAAGAATGAAAGCTTTAACTGGTCAGGATCCTGCTGGTATGCAGCACAATGTTTGGCCAGTTCTCCTGGAGATCACTCAGCCATCTCCCCAGTAAATGACTGACTGAGCCCTTTGTGAGTACAGTAGGTAATCTTCCAGAGGATCAAGAGAGCGTGATTGGTGCTGGGATTGCAGATGCTGGAGATATCTGCAATACAGGTCAGTGTTTACCATTTAAAGACTCAACACTGGGAGGGAAAAAAGTTCAAAATGCATTTACACAACATGCAATGTCCTGAAGTGTGAAAAACTATCATTTAAAACCATCAGGTGCTTTTTATGATGCAGCAGAAAAAAAATCAGAACAAGTATGGATTGATTTAATATTACATTTTTGTGTTTAAGTTCAGTAGATTACATTTTAAATTAGAGTTCATCTAAGAAAGGATGTGCAGTCTGTGCTTTTTGGATTATAATTTAAGAGGCAACCTATTTACGGAAACCTGCCAAAACAAGCCAAACTACTGATGCAGATGTCATTTGTTGCTGATCATTTACATACTGGACATCACAGGATCAGTATCTGAAAGTGCCCCCAAGAAATAGGAAAAATAAATCCAGTACAGACCTGATACGGGACCTCAAAGATGCATCTGGACCTTCAGTTGATCCATGATGGTCAAAGCCTCATCAGAAATGTTCTCATGGAAGGGTGGATGTCAAAAAGCCTTTCTTAATGATTGAATGAAATGAAAGATATGTTATCAATCCCAGAGGGGGAATTGCAATTCTGTTATAATTTATTTTTTCTAACAAAAACCAATAATGATTAAATAATTAGAAGATAAAGCTTTGTTCCAGAGGGTGATGGCTGATGGCAGGAATGAGCTCCTGTATCTTTCTGTCTTGCTGTAAACTTGAGGAAGCCTCTCACTGAACACACAGCTGTTTTCTTCACTGCGTTTTGTTGAGGATGTGAAGAATCGTCCATTATGTTCAGCAGCTCCTGCGGCATTATTCTCTGGACAACCACCTCCAGAGTTATCCCCAGCACAGAACCGGCCTTCTTGATTGGTTTGTTCAGAAAACGAATCATTTAACCATTTATTTGGTCATTTAAGGAAGTGAAAGGGGTAGAAAAAGGTGCAAGTATTCAAAATGTCACAAGAACTGGTCTGAAAATCAGCGGCAAAGGGTCCTGGGAAGCGATGAATCCTCCCCAGAGTGGAAAAAAAAGAGACCAGACTTGTTAGAATTGCACAAACTCTGTTTTTGCCTCATGCTCTGAGTTTACATTTATGATTTCACATGCTTTCATGAGCACACTTTCCCCCTTTGAAACAAACTTGTCCAATTTTGGAAATAATCTTCTGAAAGATAAATTGTTGCCATTTCAGAGCTCAGAGGGGCAAATGCAAGCTGATGATAGGTTACACAGCATCAAACAGGGTCAGACTCACTCAGCCTTGGGACTGCTGACCAGCATGGAGGGAAGTCTTACCACGACGAAAGGACAAATTGAGTTAGGGGGCAGCATGTGATCCTTCAGGGGTCCATAGTCACACTCAAATTTCACATGGGAGGCACACTTGTTATGGAGCTGGAGAGTTTTTGCCTTTTCTGTTGTATACCCTGTTGTATTCTGTATGCAGTTTCCCTTTCGGGGATCAATAAAGTATATTCTATTCAATTCAATTCAATATTCATTTATGTTTACACATTTTAATAAATCGCTTCAACTATTTCCTGTTTACCTGCTCATTAAAATGATACGGTGGCCCTGAAGTGCAAACCACATCAACAAATTCAAATACACTACGACAAATTCAAAAACACAATTACAAATTCAAAAACACTACAACAAATTCAAAAACACAATTAAAAATTCAAAAACATTACAACAAATTCAAAAACATTACAACAAA
>JBBBVU010000006.1:4876217-4888852 GCA_037177055.1 Atherinosoma microstoma
GTAGTGTTTTTGAATTTGTTGTAATGTTTTTGAATTTGTAATTGTGTTTTTGAATTTGTTGATGTGGTTTGCACTTCAGGGCCACCGTAAAATGAGGATTTTTCCACACTACTGCACACTTGTATTGTGAAACAACTTTCTCATGTGGCTACCTTTACATACTAAGCTCTATGATGACACATGAGCAAAGCAGATCTATGTCTCTGGTATATTCAGGCATAAGGCTCCTTTGTCAAATGCTGCAGGGATTTTCTTATCTGCCAATGTTCCTTGAACCCTCACACTCTCAGTGAAAGAGGAGACAGGAAAGTCATCGGCTCTCGAAAATAAAAGGAATCACAGCAAAATCAATTATGCAATATCAATACTCATCCCTGTCGCCTTGCACAGCGACTCCCATTCACAGGGGAACAATCCCTTCCAACCTGTTCAGAGACCATTAAATTAACTAGAGGCTAAAAAAGTGAAATGGGCCATTTGGGAGGGAATAAATTTGGTGTAAAGCATCTGAGCGTGCACAGCAGACAATGAAAATAATTTAATTATCAGTGGCTTTCTTTAATGTGAGCTATGTTGCATAAAGCATGACTGTGCTATTGATCCATAATGGCTCATGTTCCCTCCTGCCGCTCCCACTGGCTGTGTAAGGGGTGCGTTTAGATTGGATTATAATCTTTGTTTGGCGCGAGTTAATGAGATTTCAGGGACAGAAAATGAGAGCTTTCATTCCCAAATGATAAGCCTCTATTTTGGGTATCACTTGGGACGATCATGTCAAACTCCTGAGATGATAGTGAAAACTATTCTTGGGAAAGCAGAGAACTGTAAAGACAAGTGTGAGTTAATTACGAGCCATGGATCTGCTCACTGCTCATATCTCTCTCTTACACCCTAATCATCTTCACAGCTTATGTAAGATCTTGACCTATAGAGTGGGTTTAAGGTTTAATACTGGCGTCCATAATTAGCCATAGATGACATCCTAATCACTAGTTTGGCTTTTAAAAAACACAAACTTGTGAAAAGGCCTAAGTAAAGACATAGTTTACCTCTTACATAACAATCCAAGAAGCACAGACTGCATATTTCTCCTCTGTTGGATCAGCTCTGATTTAAAATTCTGATCCGTATCCGCTCCTCTGCCCTCCCTTTAAATAAATAAAAAACAAGTGGAAGCGTGATATCAGCAGAATTATTAAGTTACACAACAGATCCATTCACTTGCAAAAATATCATTCTGTCAACGGCTGCATCCACATTTCGCTTCAATGTAAGACATAACGTGTTTTTTTGAAGGAGGTTTGCGGTAGATTATTGCATATCAACATATTCAGCATTTGTATAAGAAAGAAGATTGTTATTCTGCGTGGAGTTCTGGAGGGTCTCGGCTCAAAGAGCAGCCCTGGGTGTGGAGCCTGGAGACTACTGTGTGTGTGTGTGCGCGTGTGTGTGCATTTGTAGCCAGACAAAGTGTCTGGGTTTGCAGAAAACCAATCGAGACACCTGCCGGCTACCACTGCCAGTCACTGATAAAATGGAAAAGAATGTGCGGTCCTCCGGCACACACTGCCATCTTGTAAAGGTCAGGAGGGATTGGAGGGAACCGATTCCTCGCCCATTTTGTTTATTTGTCTTTAACACCTGCCACTTTTGCTACATGGTGGATAAACCTGATGAAATGAAACACATTAAAAAAGGGCAGTTGTGAACTGTGATCATTTTTTATTACAAAAAGAACAGCGGCTCAAGGCGGATAACAGATCGAAACAAAAGGCTCCGGTACAGATGGGGAAAGGGGGGGAGGGGGGGACTGCTTTACAACATCAGGAATAAAGGACTTCACCATTTATCATGCACGGACAAGATATTCTGCAGAAGATTCATGCAGGGGGAGAAAAAAAAAAGAGAAGACATCACTTCAGCACAACATTGCGACATCTGCATGATGCAGTTAAAGGCCACAGCAGATCACAAGAACAACACATATCGCCGAGAGAGTCACAGTTCACGTCCTCGGAGGGACAAGATCAGGAAACATATCTGTTATATGTTTTATTTTTCTTTCTTTTTTTTTGTAATTCTTAACATGTATGACATCTGTGAAGAGCAAAGACACTTGTGATAGTGTTTCGGTGTCTTCGCCATCTACGATACTGTAAACAATCTACACTATAAGGCGCACAGTTGAAAAGTTGACCCAACAAAAGGGCCACAACATCGGTTTGTAAAGGGTTTGATGTGAAAATGCGTCATTTCTCACGTCAACACTCTGCAGATTTGGCATACCAACTGTCAATATGCCAACTGCAGGCAGTAAAATGCTGTTTAATTATCTTTTATTTCTTTTAAATGGTCACCACGTACAAATGCACACCCTCAAACACACACACACACACACGCACACACACACATATACACAAAAGAAACATTTAAAGACTAAATCATGAACCCATTTTCTCTCATTTTCCTAAAACATTAACGTCAACATTTTTTTATCAGGTTAGGCACACAGTACTGCGCAGTAAACTTTTTTTTTTTTCATCGACGCCTCTTTTTTGTTGACATCCGAAGACGATGACATTGAAGGCCCCTCCACGGCTGAAAGGGGCCAATAGTTTTATCGCACATACATGAACAGTAAGTCGCTTACTGCTGGCATCTGTCTGTTCAAGCTGTTCCTAAACATTAAAGGGAGATTTTCCACCGCAATTTTCTTCTCCGTGATTAAGAAACCTGCTTTATGATCCTCGAACGAGACTTTCTCACAGCCTTTCCTTCCTGTCTAAGAAAGTTAAGACCATTTCATAATATCTTACAAAGACATAAGGCATTAATCTCCTCTTTGCATGAATCGTGTCACACAAAGTCTTTTGGACCTCTCCACAAACTAAGACAAAATACTATAAAAACCAAAAAGACCTCAACAAATCTCAACTACAGACTGCAAATAGATTCTTTTGAACTTGATCTATTTTAAACACTGATTGTCTACATTATCAATAAAAACCCTAGGACGTAAGTAAACATGATAAGATGTAAACACTGTTGTAATCCATCTGGCTTGTATCTCGAAAGATATATTGGACCCTGTGTGAGATGCGAGAAAACACTTCCGGACATGAGATGGAGGAGGAGTGAGGTAGTCCACACGAGAACTCATGGCAGGGGGGAAAGCGGGGGAAGAACCTGGACGGGCTCTGGTGCATCATGTCAGTGTGGTATTCGATCAATTATCTTCATCCTACAGTTGTTAGTAGAGCATTTTTCGGGTTTTGGCAAGGTGGAGCTGTTGAATTAGTTTCGACAACAATGCGTCGTCAAATTTATTTTCAGACTGAACTTTCAGGAGGTTTTTCTGAAAGCCGTGACTTTCCTGGCGAATCAGCAGTCATTTGTTCTTAGGGGCCAAAGTGCTCTGTGAGACTCCAATCAGTCAATTTATCTAATGTTTATTTATGACTTGTGCACCCCCCCACCCCCCCACCCTCCCTCCTTCAGGGGCTTTCTCAGACGATGCGGTAATCAAACGTGTCTTTCTCGGTGTGATCTGTCCAGTTGGATGAGGGCATACTGCGGTAAGGGTCTAGCAGGATGCGGAAGCAGCGCACGATGAGCAGGGCCAGAAATATGAAGAGCAGCAGCACAAAGACAAAGGCGGCCTTCTGCTCCAGCGTCAGGTAGGAAGGCACGTGATGGCCACCTCCCGAAGAGGACAGCGTGCTGCTGAAGAGGCCCTCGGCCATCCTGGGCACATCCATGCTTGATCGTCTCGGCTCCAGCTCTTTGTCGTTTGCTGAAAGATTTCTGAAGGGAAGATGAGCTCAGTGGATAAGACCTGTGTGAAAATCCAAATAGACGGATTAAGGCTCATGTCCTCTGGGGTTTGGCAGCTGAAACAGCAAACAAATATAATGAAATAACTTCACAGATTTTTATCAGTTTATACAGATAGATGCAACACAGGGGAGGGGAAAAAGAAAAGTCTCAAGACAGAAAAAGTGGCTCCTGGATGAGTCTATTTTCAGAACTCCAGGCACAAAGCCCGATCAGGTAGCGAAGTCTCGAGGGACTTCTTTGGCCACGAGTATCAGCAGCTCATGGGGCTGGAACTGGCACTGGAGTTTTCGTTATGCAACATTTATTGGAGGGAGTGCTCTGGAGGTAGATATGTCACTGGCATCATTATACTGCTTGATGTTATGAAATTTCCAACCCTGCCCTCTGTGAATTACTCTCATATGCAGCCAATATGCACCAGCAATTTAAATTCAGCGGAAACATTTATTTTAGACACATGGCATGCAGAAGGAAAAATGAATTTCTCCTCAGACAAGGTTATATGAATGAAGCATGAATGCTGCTAGTCTTACAGCCGGCTGATGAAGGCCTGATTACTAAGCAGATAAAGTGGAAGCCGATACAGCGTCCCAAAACAAAACTGGGAGGATGTGTAAAGGATGCAAATTCTATGGATGAAATTAAAGTTTAATGTGGGCCTTCATGTGGCTCCTGCTTCATTGCCTAATATTTTTTCCTTCAGCAGTGGTAAGTAACAGCGGGGAATTGGAAAAAGCAGCAGGAAAACTTCATTCTATCATGCTGGATCATCAATGGGTAACACAGACAGTGAAGTCGGACGGAGAGGAAGAGGATTAACCTCACGTATCCATTTTCATGTCCTTTTTTTCCTGCCGTATTTCCATTTTCAGTCTTTATTTTGGCTTCTTGGGCACCACCACGACTTTGTTAGAATGATCAAATAGAGGATTAAGTTCATTTTCTGTCGAAACCTTCGCATAATTATCCAAGTTGCCAAGATGATGCGTCCTGTGACTGTATCATTACCAGCGTGGGACAGCTTGCACATCCCTAAGTGATCCTCTATATTCAAAACCTACACAGCAGCCTCCTGACCAAGCAAGTTGGGAATGAGAACAAGTCGTGGGTTTAAGCTCTGATGCCTTTAATGTAATGTTTTTTGCTGTTTCTGTTGAGTCAGGTTTCTATTCTGTGGAGCAAATCTTAAAAGATCTGCAAAAAAAGGAATTTAAATCAGGCACGTTCCCACTGACGGGAACGACTGCAGTCAACCGCAGTGGTCATCCAAAAAAAAGGGAAAACAGAAAGAGCTTTTTCACAAGAGCTCCTTTAATTTCTGAGAATATCTGCAATACCTGATGTATGTGGGGAGATGCTGATCTGTCTCTTGAGTTCAGTGTTTGCCAGCTCAGATACGTCATATTAAGCTTTGCTGGGGCAGATAGTAACAAAGTTGTCCCTATTACTCCTGCTGCAGATAAAGTCAAAAGCATTCGCACGGTTTTTGTTTGTTTGTTGACATTTCCATTGACATTTTCTTATCCATGCTGTAATGGGAGTCAAATAACACAATGGAAAACTGTTTTGTTTTTTACTGTAAACTATAAGTGTGCTGTAAATTTAACTATAATTTCCCTGGATAATCATGCCAATCCCATCTCCCTAAAGAACATTGTGTTTTCTGGTCTGTAAGCAAGAGCATTATTTATGAATAAAAATGAAAATCTTTTCAAGATGACATGAAAGTAGTCATTAAGACCATAAACTCACTGTAGAGCTCGCAAATCTAGAAGCAGTCGTTTTTCTACGGGCTTTTATGAAAAAAATTATGTTGAGAATATGTAAAAGCTCATTTTAAAATCTATCTGAGGCTGAACAGAAGATTTGTGAAAAAAAATAAAAATAAATCAACAGTATCAAACTGCTGCACTTTGGTGAGGTTTGAGTTGTTTTAGGTGGTGAAAATGAGCTTTTTCCTGTCTCTATTTTGTTTATCCATCATTGGCTCGCTCATCATTTCATTTCCTTGCTTCTCCAAACTGAGAGCTCTCAGTTTGGACTTTGGAGAATATCCCTTTAAGGCTCTTTTGCATTGGCTTGATTTCTAATACCTGGAGGCTATATTAATCTTTTATATGCACAGAGTTAACCAAGGTAGAAGTGTTTATTAATTGAATCGAAGATGCTATATGCACACTGCTGCTCTAGTTTAGAGGATAGACTCTGACCTTGCCTGAATGCATCTGACAGCTCTACAGGTGGTTGGTTAGTATTCTGTTATATAAGTGCAAAAATAAATAAATAAATAAATAACATTACATTTAAAAAAAAAAGAAAAACATCCACTGGCCTGTGGCTGTGTGATTCATTTGTTCTGACAACATGTGGTGTAACGCAACGAATTTGAAGGAGAGAGCAGCTGTATTGTCTATTCTAAAAGCAGGGTTGGGGGTAAATTAATCAATTCCAAAACAGCTAGCGGGACTGTTTGATGTTGTTTCTCTCCAGCTGAGCAAACTCTCACTGAGACTTATTGCTATAAACCAGTCTCCGAATTTATCTGTTCTCTTCACATCACAGGAACACTACAGACAAAATTGTTTTTTTTTTATTTTCTTTTACATTTTATATATGAAATTACTGAAATATCTGAAGTTGTTCATTTATGCTCCGTGTACACGGGGCAAGTTTTTTTTCATTGCTTATATTTCGCTGTGTCCTTTTAAAACCACATTTCTGAAAACGTGCTTACTACACTAAGGCAAAATTCTATCAGAGCAGTGATGCAACAGTTGGTGTCTCCAACATATTTTGGCTTGTGGCTTCTTGAAATAAAGTAACTTGCAGCTTGCAGCAGAAAGTCACGATTTATCTATCGTTATAAGCAATTCAAGCAGAAAGGAGCATATTTTTTCTGCTTTCCTTTCTTCTCAAACATCTTGAAATGGGTATTATTTACTCCTTGTTACCGTGCATGCAGCAGATAGAAGTGAAACCGGAAAGTAGCAGTATAAAATCACAATGCACGCTCTTGTTGAGCAAAATGAAATACAAATAAAACCCAGATAACTGCATCTTTTGCTCTGCTTTGTCTTATTTAGATTTATTCAATTATTACCACATTAACAATTGTCTCTGAGAAATGTTTGCATAACCCAAACTCCAATCTTTTTGGGGTTATGTCCTTTGGTTACGCCTCAGTAAACGTGAAGAACCATCTCAGACGCTGACAATCACTTGGGAGAAATACAGAGTGCGTTATGAGACGACTTAAAGTGACAAGACGAGCAGAAGAGCTGTCTCTTTCTCCCTAAAGGACAAAAAAATTCTATTCAAAACTCACAAGAGAGACACAGACAGACAGAGCAGTCTTCAGTCCTGCCTCGCTGATCAGCAGCCTGTAATCCATCACACTTAAAACTCAGAAATGATATTTCACAGCCGTGATTCATTGCCCTCGCTGAGAAAAATTATAGGGAACAGGGCTGCTTTTTCTTTGTCCACTGGTATTCTATCAGTGTTTACTGTCAAATCATAATCTCATCGTCTTGTCCTCCAATGACAGTTAGGTTACAGAGTATCAACACTTCAGGCCAGAAACTACACTGCTATTTGTTGCAAGATTATGCAATGCACTTCAAAGCCTCCCAACATTTATATCATCAGCAGCTCCATGACTAAGCGCTCAGAGTTAACAGCTTTTCCTCACAGCATTTCACAGAGATACGCTAAACATTTAAGCTCCCAGTGACAACTTAAGAGAAGGCTTCACATTTCAAAAGGAGGCATTTTTCAAAAAGGTCACATTATCTGACTCTGTTGATCAGCAGCTACATTTCAGGAAAAATGATTACTTCTGAAGCTCTGAAATAGCCTCAGCATGACAAGGACAAATAGTGTGTAAGGTTTTTTAAAAAGCAATGAAAGTGCACATGTTATTTGGACTCATCTGTGTATCAGGGAAAGGTTTGTGGGGATTAGAGAATATAAATCCATATCGGGGTGTAACTGGCATCCTGAGCTAAATTGAGCAAAAGGAGCAAGTTATTAATAAATGCGTATTTTCTGCGATTGAGGCTAATAAAGAATTGAAAAGGATGGCACATACAATAAATATGATGTTATTTTTAAAAAATGCATTAATGACAGGCATGACTGCATAAAATGATACAGAAATCACTCCAGAACGGCAGTAAGGGATTGGTGTACAAATGCAGCAAAATAGAGCACTTGACTAAAAGGTTAATAAATAAATATGGAAAAGTCAAAGTAGTGTTTCCCCCCCCAATTCCTCCTCTGTACATGGGTATTTTAACTGTATCAGTGCATTTCATTAGAAATACTGCTTATCTATGAATCTTTATAAGCCAAGGTATGCACACCATTCATGATCAGTTCCAGGGAAACTAGAAATTGCAAAATGAAAAAAACCCAAACATGTATCTCAGGTCTGATATTTCTTTATATTTCTGGTTGAAATTCCATAGCTTGAATTTGTACAAATGCAACATTACATGTTTTTAGGGACACTCTTGAGTCTTTCATCCTGGTTAAATAATTAATAGTCTAAAAAATGGAAGCACAAGTTAAGATGAAGACGTGATAAATGTAGGCTGTATACTTAAAAGGGCCATGCTGTGAATAAATGTCCACATGTGCTTTCATTTATTTTGCCTGTTAGATTTACCGGCATGTAATCCAGCTGTGATAATAGGTAGGCACACCCACTGATTCAGCGCAGGAATCTTCGATATCGTCCTCAGTTTAAAGTGTTAACACACTATCTAAAAGAATCTACATATATGTGCTTCATCTACACCTGAAACTGCTCTTCTTTCAATAAACCACCAGTAAAATTTCAGCTCTCCTTGTCCAAAGCTGGACTCCTCACTGCGCACGTGGATGCATCAAAAACGCATCCAAATCGCGTCTTTTTTTACGCCCCGGTGCACGAACGCATTAGAAATGATTATTAAGAAGAAGAAGAAGAAAGAAAGAAAGCCTCCCGGATGACAGAACCTAAATGTGATCGTGTGAGCATCAGCTGTGGGTGAAAGTGACCAAGTCTAAAAACACTAACCTGTTGTTATCAGGGGAGCTCGGGAGTCTCGGTCAGCGACAGGTCTCCATTCCGGCGGATCCGACTGGTTCAGGCTGTTTCGCCAAAACAAGACAAACAACGAAACAGGCGCGTCCTTGCAGACCGCAGAGCTCCTCACTTCATGGCAGAAAAAAAAGCCTGGCAGTGGGTATTTTTTCTGGCTATGCTGACTGAGCCCGGCAGACCTCACCCTTCGTTGCTCGGCTGTTGTTTTCTCCCCTTTCCGTCCTGACGCGCGGCTCATCCACAGACACACGGGCAGGGATGTACCCTGTCGCTACTGGCAACCTGTTGCCATAGCAATCCTCCAGGTGGGCTATAGGCTATATACTGCAAGCGAATAAAATAAAGGTGTGGCCCCCGTGTTTTGACAACAGAATCACAAATATGATGAACAAAAAATAAAAAAAATAAAAAATAAAAATTTTATAGAGAACGTTCAAAAGGAGAATTAAAAGGAATATTCTAACAAATACTTTGAGTCAAAGGTATCTTCACCGTTTTATTAGAATATTTCCCAAACATATGTTCACAGAGTCAAATATGTTGGATATTCTACAAAAATTAATGACATTTTTTATGATGATTACATCTCAGTTGTTGAAGTTGGCTGTGTGCAGCAACATATTGGAGATTAAATTGGGTATGATGCACGTTAAAAAGCAGAAAACCTGACTATTGTGTTGTAGTTTTGCCCTGACAGACAGGAACTCCTTCAGAGACTTTGGAGGACGTGACAATACATGAAGGGGTCAGTGTCTGTGCACAGCAGTTTGGGGAAATCTGAGGTTACGTAATGTCCTCAGGTCTGCTTTCCGTGTCCAGCAGCTGTGCTGCATCTCCACCTGCTGGAGGTGAGTGAGGACTACATAGATGCAAAATACAGGCTACGACGCAACTCAAGTCACTTCAGGCCTGTTTTCTTCCCCCTTGACATAGCTACAGTACTTTGAAGGAGTTTAGTACAGTGAAAAGGCCCTAAATGCCCATGTTGAAGATGATGAAAGCTGGTCAGTCACCTTACCCATAAGTCTGCCTAGCAGCCCCTCTGAAGCTCACTTTTAACATTACTTCTTGTTTGTTAAGTCAGAACAAAAATTTGAAATGTTTTACAATGTAAATAAAAAAATGTCAACTATCTCCTGATTTCATGGCCCGTTAGGCTGTCAGGAACCCGTATGAGTCAAGGTGTTGATGGGTTTTTTACCTCTGGACAGAGCCAGTTTGGACATTTCTCTCATTTTCAGGCGCTGAACAAACTACCTGCTGGTATAGATTCACAAATAGATATTAAACTTTATTGAGCACAGATAGAAAATGTGAGTTATTTTGTGCTGCTTTGGTCATGATTGCACTGCATCCAGTTCAGCTTCAAATATCTGCTGATCAGCAACAATCAATAGATGAGAATCTAAGAAAAATAGAAGAAATGAATTTATATCTTTGATTTCCACACAATATTATTTGGCTTAAAACTTGCTTGAAATCTCTTTTATAACTACATTAGAATTTTAAATGATATAAATGGGATCAGAAGACTAGCCTTTGTGTCTTTTAGATAAGCAGGTGATGGGAAATTTTAACCATTCATGGCCTGATATTTTGCATTTTTTCAGTGAAAAAGACTACAGTAAGTTAAAACAGAGTTTAACCAAAAATATCATGTTTTCCCTTTGTAAAAACACGTACTTATATCACACTGTACATGGTTATGAAAGCCAGGATTGGGAGTTGCCTATTGGGCATCTAACACAGCGGAAATAGCCGATTGGTTCAACCTGCTGCTGTGTCAGTCTCCCAGCCGTCAGCTCATGTTTCACGAGACAATGACTGCAAAAATAGAGCCCCCCCCCACACACTTTTCTTTTCTCTTTGCTCTGAAGGCATGTAAGTTATCTGAGTGAGGACTCTGAAACGATTCTGTTTCCTGCAGCACACCTGGCGAACAAAAGAACAAATGGCTTGAGTGTACAATATTTGATCATTTCCGTCACATATTTTCAAACTGAATTAATGAATCTTCTGTTTGCTTTTAAAGTAAAGCAAAGTTATTGCTGCAAGGAACCATTGTAATTTTTTAAAATTAATATATAAATCATTTTGAGGTGAAATAATCTCCTTTACTCACTATACTCACTTTATCAGGTTCACCTGTTCAATCACATGGCAGCAAATCAATGTATTCAGCCATTTGGCAAGGTCAAGATGACTTGCTGAGGTTCAAACCAAGACTCAGAATGGGGAAGAAAGGAAGTTTAAGTTGGTGCCAGACGGGTTGGTCTGAGTATTTCAGAAACTGCTGATCTACTGGGATTTTCACACACACACAACCATCTCTAGGGTTTACAGAGAAGGGTCTGGAAAAAGAGAAAAGATCCAGTGAGCAGCAGTTGTCTGGACCAAAATGTGTTGATGTCAGAGGTCAGAGGAGAATGGGCAGACTGGTTCAACTGAGGTATGCAGAATAGAATCTCTGTATGCACAACACATCTAACCTTGAAGCAGATGGGCTACAGCAGCAGAAGACCACTCCGGGTGCCACTCCTGTCAGCTAAGAACAGGAAACTGAGGCTACAGGTCACACAGACTCACCAGAACTGGACAATAGAAGATGGAAAAACATTGTCTGGTCTGACGAGTCTCCATTTCAGCTGGTAGGGTCAGAATATGGCATAAACATGAAAGCATAGATCCATCCCAGCTTGTATCAACGATACAGTAGGATAATGCACCATGTCACAAAGCTCAAATCATCTCCAACTGGTTTCTTGAACATGAAATGAGTTCACTGTACTCCAGTGGCCTCCACAGTCACCAGAGCTCTATCCAACAGGGCATCTCTGGGATGTGGTGGAACGGGGGATTCTCATCATGGATGTGCAAACGACTAATGCAAAATATGACGTGTTGTTGGAATGTTTCTATGTTTGATGATAAATACATGAATTTGATTGTTGTTCATCACTTCATGGCTGCAGCTGGGGTGAAAGCCTGAAATGAATTTCCACTAGTGGGCGATAAAGTTAATCTTGATCTTGACAGATTTAGAATTTTATCATACACCAACAAGGTGGTTCCCAAAGAGCTAAAAACGTTGTATATCTCAACATGGTGTTCATTGAGAAAAATGGACAAGTGAAGGACAAAAGATGGACCACAAAGAAAACTATCAGCAGATGAGAAGTATCTGAAAGTGAAAAAAAAAAAAACAGAAACAAAAATCCACGAAAGACCAGATACAGGATGCAAGAGGTGCATTTTTGTAAATATTGTGTATGTGTGAGAATAGTGAGTTGTGGTCTTGTGGACTTGATGGGTGAAGATGGGGTCTTTTGTTTATTATGTTTTTAATATAAAGCACTTTGCATTGCATTTCTTTATATGAAAAATTGCTTTATAAATACAGATTGATTGATTTGGACCTTCAGTTGATCCATCTATCCATCCATCATTGAAGCCTCATCAGAAATGGTCTCCAATGAAGAAAGATTTTTAAGATGCTACTCCTAAAGAAAGGAAAGAGGGAGAAAAAAGCTGAGGTATGCCAAATGACACAGGAGCCGGACTGAAAACCGGTGGCAACAGGTCTGATGGAGTGATGAATCCTCCCCAGAGCCCAGACCTATTAAGATTCGGCGCTAGACCAGGAAGGACCCAAATGCATGACACCGGACACTCTCAGACAGATGAACACTTTATTGCGGACAGGCAGGCA
>JBBBVU010000006.1:4924426-4938434 GCA_037177055.1 Atherinosoma microstoma
CCCCCCCCCCCCCCTCCCCGGAGCCTATCCCAGCAATTATCAGGCGAGAGACAGTACACCCTAAACAGGTCGCCAGTCCATCGCAGGGCCAACACAGAGAGACAGACAACCACTCACACTCACTCCTAGGGAGAATTTAGAGTGACCAGTTAACCTAACATGCATGTCTTTGGACAGTGGGAGGAAGCCAGAGTACCCGGTGAGAACCCACGCATACACAGGAAGAACATGCAAACTCCGCACAGAAAGGCCACTACTTCAAATCTCCCCCCCCCCAGCTCGAACCAAAAAGGTTAAAAAGACCAAAACAAACAGGAATGTATATTACCTGCATTCTGTGGTGTGACTTCATGGGCAGGTCGTCATGTGGGAGGCAGTTGTTGGTTGGTGTTTTCTGGGGGAAATCCTGGATGCAATCTTTAACCCCTGACTCAGAAGTTCAACCAACTCTTCCATTTTCATGATTGTATATAAATTCAGACCCAAACTCTTAATCTGCCAAATGTGAACTTAGTGGATTCCTCATTATATAGTATACCTGGAATGTTCTCAGTTTTCCACATTTTGGTGAGTCGGTTTTACGAGTCTGAATCATTACAACATGTGGAAAACTTAAAAGGATCTGAGTATTTTCCAAATGGACTGAAAATCTTTCATTTACTCACAATTATCCAAATTTTGGATTTCATATATCTACAAAATATCCCTATATGAGCAAAAATACATGGAATAAATGAAAATGGGCTTCTGAAACTTGTGACCAAGCTTGTCTTAAAGCTTTATGGACAGAGGGATTGTAGAGTTTTTTACTTCGAGAGCTGCTGACAGTGATGAATGAGATGATACAAAAAGGGCCCTTTGAAAAATCCACTAGATGTTGATGCAGGGCAGGAGCATGTGACTTCTCGTAAGAAACAAGGAATACGACACGTGTTCTGAAACCAGAATTACTCTTCTCCAAATATCTGCTTGTTTGTGAAGGAAAGGAATAAAAAAAAAAAAGAAGAAGAAAAAGACCGACTAGAAACCTGTCAGTGTCAGGGAAATAATCACTGACACTGACATGGCGGGAGCCTCTCTCTGGCCCTCTGAAGCCTTTTCCGGTGGAGACATAATGAATTGTGATGCCAGCCTTCACCGTGCTGCTGCCAGAGCGCAGACGATGGGGCATGGAAAGTCATTATTGGAGTAATACATGATTCCACTGTATGTTTTCTTTTTTTTTTGGGAGGTCGGAGGGTTGTGAGGAAAGTGCAAAGGGTCATGCTGGAAAAGCTAATGCCACAAAAACACATTTAGAAATCCATAAAGTCACCACTCAGACAGATTTGAGGATGAAGGGGATCATGCATGTTCTGTCAATGGAAAAAGCTTTTTCTCCGTCAATCAAACCACTGTGTTTTTGTTTGGCTTTCCTTCTTTTTTTTTGGACTGCTAAACTTCAGACAAGGTCACAGCTGGTAATTGGATTAGAGATCAAAATATTGTGCATGAGACCGCCTTGTGGGGATTTGACAAAAACAGAAAGAAAGAAATTCATCAGCCTTACTTAACACATGTCCAATCTTGAAAGAGACGGAGTGATCTGGATGTAGCTGTGGGCTACGTTGCTGTTAGGTTTTATTCATGATGTTAAAGGCTCCTGAGAAAAGATGTAATCAGAATAAACCGAGAAATGGAAAGTTTTTACAAACAGCTACACAAAACACTTGTTTAAATAAATGTCAAATACACCACAGCTTTTTCATCCAAAGTCAACTGGCTCATATTATAATAGGAGTTTACACAAATATCTCTGTTTGACAGCATAGAAGATTTGCTGTCAGCTTGTAATCATCAAGTCAAATTTATTATTCTCAGTGTATCAACATAGCATGCCATGTCTCATGTTTCTGCCTTGTAAACAAGAAGTTAGCCGACACCATGATGTCCATTTCTGAACTGACATTTTGAACCCTGGTATTTGATCCTCACAATCTTGGCCTTTTTGGACGTTACCCCACTTTACCGTACTGAACTAGAGGGCGGAGCTTAAGATTTATCCTTGAAAGAGGAGCCTATCTGATTTTGACAGGGTTAACATATTTACATGCATTTTAAAAGACTGGCTTTAATTGGAATATTTTTTCTTTTTTCCAACTTCATGTAAATGGAGCCTGCTAACTGATGAGAAGGACACCGTGGCTTGTGGAAATGTATTGACTTAGCATTTCATGTTGGCATGTTTTGAGTATGTTGGAGCCAAAGATGTTCTGGAAGCAGCTCTTACTCCTGGTCAATGGTGCTGATCTTTAATATTCCCTTTACAGAGCTCGCTTAGTGTTATCTGAGTCTGATGTTTCCTATAAAACAGAAGTTAGAGAGGTTCTGTGAAATTTTAAATTGGCAAATAACATTTTTAATTTGATGTTTGATTAGCATATTAGTACCTGAACACAGACGGAGTCATAAACACATACAAAATCACTTTTTTTTCTCATTGGGTGGCTATAAGCTGGCCTTTTTCACATCAATTATTACAACAAAATCTGTCAAGATTCAATTTCAGGAAGCTTTTAGAATACAGCTGCACTTCTTTTTAATTGCTGTATTTTCATTACTTTGGGATTGTTGTTAGCAGTCATCTACACATCTCTCAGAAACTTGTTAAACGCGACTCATAGCACTGTTAAAATTTGTTTTACTGCATTAAGTCATCTTACCCCTTAAACAGAGGGTATAATCCTGTAATTCTGTAACTAGAGGTTATAGAGCTGAAAGGTAATAGTTATCCTATTGGCACAAAACATCAAAACCACCTCAGTCTGTCAATCCAGAGGTAGTTATCTCCAACCTCTATGTGATGCTTCACAGGTCTGTCAACCAACATACACAGACAACATCTAGGATATAAAGAACTAATCCAACCATGGGGTTATTCTCAGATCATGATATTAGCTGGGTTGATAAGATTCTCAAAGTACTCCTCCTTCTGCTGGACTTTATCCTCCATCTCCACTGTAAATAGTGTTTGCAAAGCACAGTTTTTCCTTCCTCTGGGATCCGATGGTTTGCAAAAATATCTTTGATCCCAAATAGTCATATTGCAGCATCAAGAAACTCCTCCCACAGTGAAACATCTAAAACCTGCAGTTTGGTGGACCCAAAGTACCACGACAGGGAGTCAGAGCAGTGGTTTGCCATAAAATAGACATTCTCACAACAATCAGAGTTTACATTCTAGAACATTGCTCCTCCAGGCTGGGCTCAACGAATAAGTCCTGCTTTCCCTGTTCTGGGCGGAGTAATGATTTATGACATAGGAGGAAAAAAAAAAGAGGAAAGTTTAATATAACAAGACTCCATCGGGATAAGGAGCATGAAGCTCCTTGCGATATCGCCATAAGAATCACTGGACCACACAAGCCCTTCTGCCACAACTAGGCAATACAAGAAGGGAAAAATATAAGTCTTGTGGCAAGATTTTAAAAAAATCCCAAACAAAACAACAAAAAAATAGATAAATGAATAAATAAAATATCGCAATAAAAATCAATGTGAAACCCGACAACTACACCAGACTCGCATGATGAATTTGAACAATGAACAGCAGGAGCTAATGAGGTATCTGAGGATCTGAGAATATGCCCTGATTATGCTCAAATCGGATTTTTTACAACCAAAAAAAAGAAATGGTAAGAGTCAAAAAGTACACTGAGCCAAAGAAAAAGCCATTAGAAGGAATTAACATCTAAATTAGAATTTTTGCAAGAGATATTTGACGCTGAATAATAAAAAGAAAGATTTAGTGGAAGCACATCAACCCGATAAAATTCACACTACACAAATAAAACTCTACCTGTTTCCTTTACAAAAAGCTGCACTAACATCAAACTGTGGCCAAAATGATACAATTAAACTTTCATGTGCTAATCCTGTATGCCTAACCACCAACATGAAGTGACATTTCTTTTTGTTCATACTGACAAGTCAAATAGTGGCTTCAGTGGAGGCTCATTTCCATCAGGACTCATTCAACATCAGCAGCCTCCTGAATGGAAATGTGCCAACGGGTTTGAGAAAAGCTCAAACATTCTGAATCCATAGGCCATCCACAGGTGTTTTCCTGGAATCCAGTATAAATGCTGCAGCTAATTGCTGTCCATTATCCAGCCGAAGTTCAATCTTTACTTCGACAAGCGCCACCATCTGCCAGTCACCGCTTCCCATCGTTATACGCATTCAGGAGCTCTCACAAACAGAGACATGATTACCCAATAGACCCCAGGGAGTATAATTACATAAACTAATCAATACCACCTCATTAGGAGAACTGTTTCAGCTAAAAGGTCAATCTCAACACCCGTCAGAGGCCTTTTACTAGAAGACATCATTTTGCTTCAACACAAAAATTTGTTTATCCATGAACACCTCGGGTGCGGCGCAATTACAGGGATGAAGGACAGCAAGGGATGTGACGGTGGCTCACAGACATGTTTGAAATGGAAGCACAGCTGCTCTGATGTATGTTTCGGTGCCGAGGGAAGTCCTTCACAATTTTATTCATTCTGCACAAACCTTGTTTTGAGGAGATCCTGTAACTGTGGTTACTATCTAGCACAGTGTGAACATAATCATTTACATTTATTTACATTGTTTCTGCTAAATTTACAGGAAAAAAAGCTTCTTATATTATATATATTCATGAGGTGTGTTTGAAGTATTTGTCTCCACCATGGTGTTGCCATTTTCTAACAAAGAAATAATACGGCTATATTAAAATGGATACTAAAAAAGCCAAGTCGACTGTGCTTGAGGTAAATGACGCAATTTAAGTGAACTATTTGTTTAAAGTCTTTTCATAATACAAAATAATCTTCAAGACACTGTGTTTGCGTTGACCTAAACCAGGCAAAATAATGTCTCGCAGTATGGCCCTGGACCTCCTGGCTGTTTACTCACTACAGGGGTGCTTTCACACCGTGACTGTTTATCATCTTATGCAATTGCCAGCAGGAACACTGTATGTCAACGTGAGTCAGCAGCTGATTTCAAGTTTCACTCGAGTAAACACTCAAGAGTTTCACTTTTCTGCAGATGAGATGTTTGAAACAAGTGGAGTCTTTTTTAGTTTTGTTCTATTAAAAAGAAACTTTGCTCATTAAATTGTGACATTCAGTTCACCTTTAAACAAAGTTTATATTATCAAAGTAATTTTGAAAGGGGGAAACAACCCACTATTGCTCACGTGAAAACATTTAAGTTTCCTTTTTTTGCACAGACTCATTAGATAAAATTTATGAAATCTGCAATCAGCCGAGAAGCCTGGCTGTAGTTACAGGTATAAAAAAAACTTAATAAACTTCATAATGTCAAGCAAATTACTAACTTCAAGTCAGCATTAAGTTGTTATCCCCCCCAACATCTTGTACTATACATCTATTTGTTTCTGCCTGGAAAATATTAAACATAATGATCCCACCTGGGCTCTTATTTTACTTCTATATAAATGTTTCTCAATTATTTCTAATTACATTACATCCCTCCCTAAATAATTCAGTGCAGCTTGGTTCCTACTCAGGCTATCTCCTCTAAGGAGTACAAATAGTACTCTGCTGGCTTTTTTCTTCATCTAATTCAATTATTACATTTTAAAACAATTGATCTTAAAGAATTAAGAAAGTACTCGGAAAATCTTCAGATTGATTCATTAATAACAATTTGTATAACCAGCGGGGTATGCAGGGCATCATTATAGCCTACAGTACTGTACTGAGCTCATTATCTGAAAGGTAATAACTGGATAATGACTATTCTCGCCAAATTGCTGGAAGCTGAAAGTCTGCAAAGTAAAGAAATGACTATAGCGTTGAACTCAGAGTGACTGCATCTCCACTAAGGCAGCTACCTCAGCATGATGTACCATCCTAGTCATGATGTTGATGCCATTTTTAATTCAATCTAGTTTTTAAGTTTGACACTATTTCCCTTTATAAAGAAATAGAAAAACAATGCCAAGGAGTTAAAATAGACAGTTCGACTCGATGCAATCCAGCTTTATGTGAATAGTGCCGATTCACAACAATGTCATCTCAGGGCACTTCAAAATCAATTCGAGCCAATCTGTTGTCATCCAATTAGTATTTGTACAAGCCAATTCATAACAAATATTAGCCTAGCTAAGGAAAACCAACAGATTGCATTGAATTTCGACTTGGATCCAATCCCCCATCCTAAGCATGCTAGGGGCGACAGTGGGAAGGAAAAGCCTCCGGCAGAACCCGGCTCAGGGAGGGTAGCCGTCTGCCTCTGCTGGTTGGGGTGGAGGGGACAGAAAGGGATCAACAGACATCACAATGTTTATCCAGGGAGATCTGCTGAGAGAGAAAAAATACATACTGTCATAAATATATACATGGAAAATAAAGAACAGAGATGAAGAGTAAGAGCCGAGTGCATCATGGGATGTCCCTCAGCAGTCTAAGCCTATGGCAGCATAACTATAAGATTTATCAAAAAAGGAAGCTTTTAAGCCTGATCTTGAAGATAGAGAAGGTGTCTGGTTCCATATGAGAGGGGCTTGATATCTGAAGGCTCCGTCTTCCATTTGACTCTGAGAGACTCTGGGAACCACAAGTAGACCTGCAGTCTGGGAGCAAAGTGACATTCCATATCTCAGAAATATCTGGGCTGCAGGCTACTCCAAGTTGTGTTGATGTTGGTCCTTTAACTTTGCTCTGCTGTATATATAATTAAAAAAAAGACAGAAGTCAAAATGGAACAAAGATCTGTTCTATGCTGGAAACTAAATGTTATGATAATGAAGTTATCCAGCTGTTACTGTTTTTTCTCCTGTGCTTCCTTGCTATGCATGGTTTTTGGCACTTTATCCTTGATGTTATTCTCTAGCACCCCATCTAGTGCCAACTTTCAACAAGTTAGCATTCCACCTAAAATGTGGGGTCATCTCTGGGGCTACTATGTTACCTTATTGGAAGACTGCACATCTAATCTATCTGTCCATTTGGGTTAAAAACATGGCCGTATGCAGGTGCTGATAAGGGTGCATCTGGATACCTCTACGAGGATATGGAACAACTCTTAGCCACTGGTCGAGCACTGTTGCAATTTCTAGTTAAGAGAGACAGTCACTAGGGACTAGAGTTTATGTTTGTGAAGACTGGGGTGGGGGCGGGTGGGGGGAGTTAACTTTTGCATCTTTGTGTTTGTGAGATTACATATGAAAGAAATTATGTTTGTGTTTTTATATTGTTATATTTGGTCTGTGAAGGCTTTTTTAATTCTCTTTTATGCATAAATTGTTTTTAATATGTAAAGCACTTTGAGATGCCCTAGCATGACAGATGCTTTATGAATAAGATTTGATTTGATTAAACTGTGAGGAAAGCCTGAGGTAAAGGGCTCAGAGCAAAATGAACAGATACATTATTTTCAGTTTATTTGGGTAACTAAGTGCAACTTCCATGTCTTCACCTTATGAGTCATATCAACCATGGATTAGACAAAACTGTGACCATTGTTAAAAAGGACTGTGCAGGCAGGTAGCCATGATACAGCTGTTCAGCAAACCACAGGATGTCAATATAAAACCAGCCTCACATTTCTCTGTATTCAACCCAGAAACAAAGTGAACTCTCAGTTTTTAATTTAAGTCCCTGCTGGATGTTGGAACTGACAAACAGAATCAAAAGCTGCCTAGTCTCACTAAACTGTCTCAACATTGATATTTTATTGTATTAAAATTAAGTTTATAACACAGTTGCGTTCGTGTTCGTCCCTCGTCTCACCCAGAGTGAATTTACCTGGATTATTTTGACACATTCACCAGTGAGACACATGTATCATCTTTTTCATTTTTATTTGTTCCTAGTATAAGAGACATACAATGGTATTCTGTGAGATCAAATTCATAGTAAGTCAAGAGGCTTAGCCTGGAAATCAAACAGAGAAAAACATAATACTGAATCAATGAGACCCCCGCCCAGAGAGAATGTATTTACACCAAATCAAATACTGACAGAGCTTTTAGAGGCAACACCATTCCCCTTTCTCATACAATCTGTGACCGGCAGGTTAAAAAAAAAAAAAAAAAAAAAGAATAAAAGGAACACTTCCACGCTGTAGCTGCCACAATTCCTCTTAAAAAGTATTGACTCTGAAACTTTGAACCGAGTTGAACGTTTTGCTTTGTTTTAAAGGCTATTTAATGCTCTGCTGTCCGGTAATATCCTCATCAGCTTTTGGAAACGCTGTGATTGACTATATTTACCTTCATTTACTGGATGAAGATAGTAAACTTCACACCGAGCCAAATGAGCTCCGGGGAATTTTGATCAATGAACACCATTTTCAGATACAGTAAATAGCGCAGTGCTGTCTTCACAGAATCAATCACGGTTCTGGTAAACCGTGGCTGTAGTGACTCTTCTAAACAAAAAAAACAAAACAAAACAAAACAAAAAAAAAAGTGCAAAGTGAGTTTTGAAAGAGTGCTATTTCTGAGCCAGGGCAGACTGGCATCAACATCCCAGAGGGAAATCCTCAGAACATGATGGCAAGCTCGGCCACTTTGTGAGCAGATTTCACCATCACTTCCCGAGAATCGATCCAAGACACAATCTCAGCCTGTCGGATCAGTTCATTGCACTTCATGTTTCTTCTCCATGTTTTGAAAACTGACCATAATCTACAGGTGTAACCATTGTAGAAGCCCAGCAATGTGCATCCGTTTCTTAAGACAGTGCAACACAATTATTCCTCAGCTAACTCTAAACGTCACATTTAGAATCAAACACCTCTTTTTCTTTTGTTTTTGCTTCCTCCAACAGGTACATGAGACTTTTGCAATGGCTACAGGCCTGTAGGTGATGATGAAGAGGAATTGTGAATTTCTCCTTTTGAAACCAAAAGACAAAAAACAAGAAATAATGGCACTAAAAGGGAACGTGACACCAAGTGGAAAGTTAACAGAATACAGAGACAGTCAAAGCTGAATGTCTGCAATCTCAGGCTGTGCACTAGCTTTGGCCAACACTATCCCCCCCCGGCTCCAAATAATCTGTAGGCTCACACTTTTGGGATGAAAAGCAGAAAAAAAAGATGAAGGGTTTCATTCCAGAAGACTGGATCAAACAGGAATAACATGTTTTTGAGGTTTTATAGTTCTCGAAATGAAACGTCATATTTGATCAAATATGATTAAAAAACAAACGTATTTTGTATAAATCCAAATAGATAATTATGTTCTCAGTCATTGGTTTATCACAATGAATGAGAGGTCTGAGCTCTTCTTTTTGGGAATGAAACTCTTCAAATTTACAATATATGCTGGATGACGCATACTGACGACCATTGGAAAAAAAAATAAACAGTCAAATACCTACAATATACTGTAGCATAGTAGCCATCTCAGCCCCTTGCATTAACCCCTATCCCCAAGTCACACACTATTTTTAAATAAGGCACACATTTACACATACAGTTAAAATTTGGCTAGTAATTATTCCTTTATTTACAACCAATAGCCACAAAGTTAATAATTATAATAACTGCAGTCTGTTCTGTTTCATGTTTGTCCTCATAACGCCAGGTAGGATGTTTGTCGTGTCCTCTTTGGGTCCAAAATTTTTCTTTCCATTAAGAGGATGTTCGACCCGATAGTTGTGGAGCACCAATCTTAAAGAAACATTCTTAGGGAACTGAAATTGACCCGAACTCGTCATTTCTGACTTGACATCGGAGAGAAAAAAAAGAACATGGAGAGAAAAAAGGCATGTGTAGCTGCTTTATAGAAGTATTTCCTTTGTGGTACCAACATAAACAAAATGTCTTCAGCCCAAATGACATATTGTGTTGATGAAGTGCATGATTTGGTGTCCCGAAGCCGGTATTTCTTAGGGAGTAGGGGATCGTTTGGTATGCCCAAAGATGAAAGAGTATAGTAAGGCAAAGACATATCTACTTTCAAGGGAATTTGCTTACTTTTCACCACAGGTTACACATACTGCATATGTATATGTATACATATACGGTGTGGATATAAACACACATATATATACACACACATGCATAATATAAACACATTCTAGGGTGGGGTTGGTGGGGATTGGATACAAACACTACATCAGAAAAGGTTAAGCAAAAAAGCATGAACTGAAGCATTGTAGGAGCCTTCGGCTTTTAAGTTTTCAACATGACTGATGTGTCAAGGTTGTCCAACATCAACATGTCCTAAAACTGAGTTGCATTGTAAATCCACACTGAGGACATCGGCAGCCTAATATAACAAGGTGGCATCACGTCACCTGAGTCAGCGGTTCAATAATAAGCAAGTAGCTGAACAATACCAATATGGTACAAAGATAATCCTTGGGCAAAAAAAAAAGAAAGGAAAAAAGAAAAGGGGAAAAAAAAACTGGGGGAATAAGTTTGGTTGGGGCTTTTGTCCACAGTGAAACTGGCTGCCACAATAATTTGTTGTGTTAACGGGTGACTGTGTGGAACCTTAAACCCACATCATTTCTTCAAAGAGAAGTTCCTTAAAGATGACACGGTGAGGGCGACGCCCACTAGTCCAGGAGTGCTCCTCCTCAGTAGTTGAACTTTCCCTGTTCGTTGACCGGGGACGTGGCAGGTATGAACAGGGGCTTGGGAGGGACATCGGGTTTAAGAGAGGACGTCCGGCGGACGATTGCGCCCCTGTGCTGGACCTCCTGCTGCTCTCCGTTATAGCTGTGCTGGCGTGCCAGGTACCCACTGGGAATGAGAGGGTAGTGAACCTCGCAGGCGCTGCCCGTCGAGTTCATCCGTGCCAAAAGGGGAGGTTGCTGGTGGGGCCCGCCGTTTCGTTGGCTGAAGCTGTGCTGGCGGGGGATCATCCCTCCTCCCACTGCACCAGGCATTTTGGTGGCTGCAGCAATTAGTGAGTGACGCTGGGAGGAGTGCCTCCTCTCCAGGGTGGACTGATGGTGTGAGGGGATGTCAGGAGGAACATCCATGCGGCGAGTGAGACTGTCCCGGGGTAAAGTGGATGAGCTGTAGTAGGGGGCTGATTCTGTCTCGGGTATGTGAGGCTGAATGCGATTGGCAAAGGCTAACTGGCCTCCACCGCCGCTGGCCATGAGACCTGATGGGCTCATTAACTGGGAGTTCTTGCTGCTGCTTGCTTCATGGATGTGCTTCAGGAGCTCATCCAGCGAGGTTACCTCCATCACCTTCTGAGAGTAACCAGGGTACGGCTGCGAAATCATACGATCAACATTGTGGATTTTGCGTTCTTCTGGATGCAGGTGACCAACTATGGGCTGCCCATTGGACAGGCTGTGGGAGAAGGGGAAGACCTGCTGGTGAAGCAGAGCAGAACCGGGCCTGGAGCCAATGTTATGAGACTTTGGCTCCTTGGCATTATTGCAGTTCTGGTTCTTTTCCCACTGGTTCTTAAAGGCTTTCATGCTCTTAATAGGCAGTTCTGGGGTGGAGTCTGGTGTAGGCAGACCAGACAGCTCTGAGGAGTGGTGGAGGTGGTGAGGATGAGAGTGAACCAGGTCTCCCATCGTCATTGCATGATGGCCGTTTCTCCTCGGTGGGTGATGCTCCTTGTGGTTGGTGAAGAAAGAATTGTAGATCTTTGGGGACGATACCTCCAGCTTGTCTTCCTTACTCTGGCTGTCTAGGAGGCCATTAAGCTTGGCCAGGCTGCGGAGTGACAGGGCGTGTGGAATGGGGGCTTCGGGATCCTTTGACAGCTTCTTGGTCTTGTGGCCTGTGTGGTTACAGTAGCACGACACCAAGAAGCCAGAGAGGAAGGCTCCAAGAACAAAGGCCACCAAAACACAAGCTATCAGAAGGGTATAATGGACACTGTGGTTGGTCCTCTCCAACTCTGGAGGTCGTCTCACACCTTCAAAACAGAAAAAAAAGGCATTTTAGTTGATGCTCTTTTAATCAAACCAGAAGGAGAAAAAAAAAAACCTCTTCAAGAGCTAATATAGGTCAAGCAGCAGCTGGGAAAGACAGGTTGTGTTTACAGAGGCTTCTCTATGCAGGAAACGGCACGGGAGAGGTGTTTGAACTAGGCTTTTGGCTTCCTCTCCTTTAACTGTTAATAGATCAATGCAGCCTTTCTTTTTAGGACCTGAGCTTCCCTTCAGACTGGCAGAGGCCAAGAGCTCCCCAGTCAGAGAGAAATCAGCTCTGAGATGAGTTAAAGCTTTAAATATTGATGGAAGCAAAGCAGCAGGAGCCTGGTGTTATTTTCACAGAGTCTGCTTTCCAATGTGAGGATCAGGGGCGACAGCACCTGGTATGATGAACGAGCCAAAAATAACAGGTCTGTCCAATAGCTCACCGAGCGAGGCGTCTTTGCCAACATGGACTCAAATAAGGTTGTCATATTTTCTCAGAATGAAGCTGAAGGGACGGTTGGTGCAGCAGTGCACTGAAAACTCAAGGTTACTTAGTGCGAGGGTCACAACATCTGAGGACATTTACATGCTAGATTTACCTCGTCTGTGTTTGGTTAATGGCGTGAAAGGCAGAGATGATGAAAAGAGTGAAACCTGCCACCTCTCGTAATCAGAGCTCATTTGCAAAAAAGCTGCTGCCATCTGTGGCGTCAGACCCTTCTTGACAGTTTGCCCTTAATGACAGTTTCTGCGAAAACTGATTAGTCTGCGGAGGGGGAGGGGTTAGCTGAGCTGCTTCAAGGAGGGAAAAATACAGGTGTGCCAAACAAGAAAAATCCAACAGCTGATGAAAGCTTTGTTAAGGAAGGAAACAGAAAACAATAATGTCTAAATCAGGTTTGATGATAATTTATGAGATTTTCAAAATGATGATGATGAAGGTAATGAAAGGGGATCAGTTCAATAACTTGATCTGTATTTGATTATATTTCATTTTTCCCTGAAATGAACTAACAGGCTTGACATAATGAACATTTCTTATTCCAGATCATCCCTATTCAGGAATTCACAGAAATTCATCTCTGAATAACTCCGAGCCGATATGAATAAAACCCATCCAGAAGCAGCCTGTAATTTACATCGGAGTATTTGAAGAGTTCTTTTCCAAAACACTATAAATCCGTTTTGATTGTTTTCAGGAAGATGACACTTTAGAGAAACTGCATTTCCCGGTACATTTAGAACAAGGAAATGTAGCGATTTGGCACGAAACGTTGATAGAGCGGTGTACAGGTTCCCTACACAGCAAAATGACATGACAAACTCATTTTTTTATACATTGGCTTTTATGGTGTTTTGGAAAAGAACTCTTCATTTGTTGCTCTAATTTTTCAAGACATCCAAGAAAGAATATGAATAAATCAAACGGTTAACCTGCCTGGTGTGCCACAAACAATCCTAAATCATCAAAAACCTTCAGCTTAAACAACATTTATTAATAAAGGATTTTTTTGATAGATGGAAATGGGGACAAAAAACTTTGCAAGGCCTGGTTGCTCACAAGTTTGGACACCTCTGGTCAATATTACTATTAGTTAACTATATAAAAAATGAACTATTACCATAGTCCTTTGCAGATTTTGAGATGTATTCAAGATCCTTAATCTTTTGGGAAAATGATCATGTTTGCATTCTCATTTTTCAAAAAGGTATTATTATCCTTTTTTATTTTGAACACATGCTGTTGTGTTTTCATGTCGAATCTGTCAGTATTTACCAAATCTATTCCCCAAATCATAACTGGCCCGCCCCCAAGCTTAACTGCAGATGTATTCTGTCATGAAACTGCACACTTTATTCCCCAAATTATTGCAGTTTTGTAAGGCACTTTGATCCTCCGTGGTTGTTTTAAAGTCCTAAAAGATAAAGTTGGATTGGTTATTCTACTTGTGACCTACAAATTCCTGCTCATTGAAGCTTTATTTTTAATTTTTAACTCCATTAGTTCATGTGACTTGCACCAGGCCTGCTTAGATGTCTATTTGTAAGTTTTAGATAGAGAATTGGATGTCCTCCCATTGACTCTTTTTAAAGATGCATATATA
>JBBBVU010000006.1:4938534-4957381 GCA_037177055.1 Atherinosoma microstoma
TATATATATATATGGTACCTGTGAGTAAAAACATGGAAAGACAAGCAATTTACCTTTTATTATGACGGCTTTAATGTGACAGAATCTAATATTTTTCTCTACATATCTAACTTGTATTTATGTTGCTTCACACCATCAGCCTTTAAGCTTTTAACTTATCATTTGGGCCACTCATTCATTGAGGTGTGTTTATTTCTTTTTGCTTTTCACATCATGGAGTCCTGAGCAGGAGAGCCCGTAGAGGCTTATCTCACCATCATGTTATAACTACATTTCTTTTGAGTCGTGCTTTGCCACCATTTTCCTAACAGAGATAATGTGGTCCCTTTTAATCTTTCTGGAAATAATGCTTTGAACAGATATTCTAATTAAAACTTCAATTTGTAGCCATTTATCCTTATGATTGCTTCTACTTATGAGCACATTAAAAAGCCATACATCATAATTGTAATTCCAGTGGGAAAGGTTATCAAATGTGATGCAACAGTGAGCCTGTTAATACATCTTTTAACCTACTTTTCTTTTTTTCTTTTTAAGGTCTCATTACAAAAGCTGCGGCATCGCTGTGGTTCCAGGTTTTTTTGGATCGAGCCGATCGGTGACCTGGCGGTAGTGGCGGCGTGCAGCTTTTGTAATGAGTGCTCAAAGTCTGCCATCAGCTCTGTGCAGTTTGCCTTCTGTCACCCCTGTGGCTTCCTGGTACCTGTGAGTCATCCTCTCCCTCTGGACCTCGACACCCACCTCCCTGGCTGTAGCTACAGGCCCGTTGAGGTGTTCCTCCTGGTTCAAGGGTATGAGTCAAGTGGCACACCAGGAGGTGAAATGCGCATCTGAGGTAAACAAATCCAGAGTCTATGAGCGACCTGTCACAACATGTTTCACGCAGGCTGGATGACTCAATCACTGGTTATGTGGGACATATGGTGCCACTGGTCACAGTGAAATTAAAACTCTGTGAATCATTCCAACTGCTCCGCACACAGCTAGGCAGTGCACAGGAGTTGCTGCGAAACTATACTTAGTAACTTTCCTTTCTGTCTACTGCTTCACGAGGGTTTGGAAACTAAACAAAATGCTCCTGCACCAATATACAATCTTTCAATCTGCTTATTGGGGTGAATTATCACCTAAGATAGATACAATAATTAACTTTTTCTGCTCATTTCACAACTCTGACAGTGTTTCTAAAGCTTCAGAGTCAGTACTCCTCTCTAACATCATAACATTTTATTTCTGTGTCAACTCAACATGGTTTTGGCTCAGCGAAGGCTTAATATAGCGATCTACAAGTCTGCCAAAAGGTAAAATGACAGATGGGCTGCGTGAGTGGAAGCAAGAGAGGGAAGGGGAGAGAAGGATGGTGACAGCCAGAGGAAAAGAGGAGATGAAGGGATAAAAATTCAACCTTGGTTGAAGAGGGGAGCGAATGTGCGAAGACTGAAAGATCCAAGAAACTGGAGAGCAAGAGCAAAGAAAAAGATGGAAGACGAAATACAAAGCAAAACAAAGTGAAAAAATAAAGTAAGGAGTGTGAGGAGCAGATTTGGAAGGCAGAGGGGGAGGGTGGGGAGAAAGGCAGGAGGAGAAGCAGGCAGATTTAATGGGGTGAATGACACACCAGCACTCTGATGAGGTTTTGAAGCCTGGTTCTCTCCAGCAGCTGTGATATGTTTTAAGAACAACCTTCGTGCTCCTCCACAGTGCCGCGGGAAGAGAAGCACTCTGTGATTACATCCATATTGTTAAAAATAGACTGCGCGGTAAGTTATGTAAACAGGCAGGTTATACTCAGCGATGCCTGTGTCATGTCATACTAATTACTGCTGGTTTGTACATTAAGGAAACCAAGTAGGGTCTGACAATAGTTTCATGTTTTTCAGTCCTTTTTTTCCTGCAGTTGATTAAGTCGACACTAGAAACAAATTACAATGAAAGTGACGACATCTTTTAAGAATGGCTGCTGTCTTTGCAAGTTCTTAAAATCGACTTCATTAACAATACAGCACCCATAAGCTTTTTCCATGACACCAATTACTTCTAATCTCAACACTTTGAAGTTTCACACTTGCTCAATTGTGAGAAAAATTATTTTTTGCATCTCTGCAGGACATTAAAGCATCAGAACTCTACAAAACTGGAATTTGAAATACTACCAAGAAGAAAAACGGCTATTAACACTTTCAAAGTCAGATGGGAAAGAATTCAGAAGAGCAACTTTTTCATTTGTGCATCACTTTTTTTGCATCGTGTCGGGGCTTTTCTCGGGGGTGTGCTTAGATAATTTGAACAACAACTTGTGTTCTATTTTTTGCTCATCAGGTGAAGATGTTCCAAAATAGCCCTAATTAGTTTCTGCTTTTTTGAGCTCACAAGTGCGAGTAATTGTTCAATTAATGGCTCCTCCATCCCAACGAGACGCCAATGAGACAATATAGCCCCAGGCTTCACGCCGTACAAGTGCTATCTCCCCTGCTAATGGTGGAGATTTATTTCCACACTTCCAAAAAAAAACAAAAAAAACAATTGTACTCTTGAAGGACAACCTGAGGTTAAAGACTGAACCAAAATAAAAATTGTTTTCCTTCTTCAAATCCGGATGAAAAGCAGAGCATAGCTGCCCTGTAGCTGGAAGGTTTAGCAATTTGACAATTTCGTTAATTGATGTTTTTCACACTGAAAGCCATAGTTTGCAAATGGAACATTATGCATCAGTGTCGGTGCATGTGTGCACAAAAACACGCACACTCCGAGTGTATAGATGGCATGTGTGTAAAGTTCCAGTTGTTGATTAAGTGAATTCAATCGTGTACACTTATTAGGAATTTGCATAATATTCCAGCTCAGTGCTCTGCCAACTGGATGCGGTTAAATATATGCAACATGCTTATGTAATATGGTGTAATGCAACAGATCCATTCCAGCTGAAAAGCAGTTGTAATGAGCGTTGCATTTCATTCCAGGTATGCTAATGCATACAAAACAAACTAATTATTACATCTTTCATTGAACACTGATAAATTAAACATTCTCTGGCATCTGAGCATCTAAAACACACTGAATTAAGTCCCTCAATATTTAAATATGAGATTGAGGAGAAGCAAAATATTAACAAGCAGTGTACTTTAAATAAAAAGAAAAATTGTAAATATTTTAATAGAAAGCAACTGGACTTGTTTTCTTGGTTTTTAAAGATATTTCACCTCTCATCAGATGAACTCAAGAAGTCTTTCTGATGAGGTGAGACATGTAATTGCCTTCTATTCAGGCACCTGGACATCATATTTTACCTCAAACTTAAACAGCATGTTGTTTGGTTACAGGCCAGAACACCCTCATTAACCAAAACACACATTTCCTCACCTCTCATGCAATTTGGCTCTTACTTGTTGAGCTTTTAAAAGGGGGCATATTATGCAAAAATCCCTTTTCTAAGTGCTTAGAATGGTTTCTTGTGGTGTTCTAAGTCACCAAAAGAGTAAAAACTCCTATAAAAACACCCACCACGGTATGTAATTTGGGTATATATTTCTTTGAAATTGGGTTTCTAAGCAGGACGTTTCCCAGTTCCTACATAATGTGACTGAGGGATTAGTTCAGTAACTACCCCTGCTGGTCTTCAACCCCGCCCATGCTTGTCCATGATGCGTTTGCTCCGCCCCTTTTCAGCCGCCAGGAAGCAGTAACAGGGAAGTCGACGGCTTCCTTGTTTACACTCCGCTGTTTCACCACTGAAGCCTAAGCTGTCAATCATCTCAGCTACAGTGCACAGAGGTGGAGTGATGGGCGGAGCCATCAGCTGCTCAGATCCCTGAAGGGCCCGCCCATTTTGACAAGATAGTCTCGGAAGCGGGAGAATAAGGGGTAAATAAGGGGTGGAGGGGAAGCTGTAGCGCCCTAGTTAAGGCTCATTATTTTCAAACCATGGCTCTGAAAAATCATTTAGATATCAAAGAATTGTTTCAGATTGGAAAATAAAGTACATAATATATCTCCTTTAAGATATCCATCTCCAACATTTCTGGAGCTACTGCCCCAAATGTAATGCTTTTTTCACTGGTGTTTGCAAGAAAAACTAAAATTTGGATAAATATCCCACATAAGGAAACACAAAATGAACACATCTCATGGATTGGTCAATCAGTGCAAACTGAATCTCAGTGGACAAAGGCATATTTTTCAGAGGTAGATATCTCAAACTTTAAATATAAAACACGTGCATTGTTGAAGACTTGAAACTTTTTTTTTTTATACAATACAATTTTGCATAGAAGTTACTTTACGAGCCATTAAACTACAGAAAGCACATGCACAGAGTCATTTATTCTTCTTACATGCAGTTGAACCAGAAACAAAAACGTAGCTGTTCATTTGCCATTCAGTGGCTGATGAGGCAAAAAACTTCCAATGCATCTGTTGCTGCATTTCAATAAATGTGAAGAGCAAGAGGTGGCAGTGGAAGAAACGTGGCTTTACCGGCCAACTTAAAGAGACAGTCCACACCAAAGTCACCTTTCTCGTAACTCAACAACAGTAATATACTGCAGAGAACCACGCACAAAACAATATATTGTAATCCACATTTAAGTAAAAAATTTTTTTTTAAAGCTCTGGCTTTTTGCTTAAAGTTTGCTTTGGAGTGAACTGCTGCTTTAAGAGATGGAGAAACGTGCAGGCCACTGCAACACCTGCACAGTTTCAACCACCGGCTGGAAATTCAGTGAGGCTGATCATGAGAAGAAGATGAAGGGGGGTCAGTGAAAGAGAATTCAACAAAGGAGGCAGGTACACTTAAAAGAGTTAGTCTAAAAAAACAGAAAAATAACAAAGAAAAAGGAAACAGGCAGGTAAAGTAGGAAAAAACACTCCCCAGAGGTCAGTGAGACAGTAAAGGGTAAGGGGTTAGTGCGAAGAGCCGGGACCTGAGTGTAGGGGGATTTGATCACTGTGGGGCCCGTGGTGCTGAGGTTTAAAGCTGATGTGGAATAAAGAAACTATTCAAAGTACCAGTCTTAAAGGTGAAGCACTTTTAAGTATGTGTAATGCCTTTTAGGCTAGTTTTTACAACAGATAATCAGCTTTGTTTTTGTAGCAACATGCTACACATCCTGTATAATGACTATAAACTGTTGGTGATCTGAGCAGAGGGAAGAATGATCTACTTCTGTGTGACCTTTAATAGGTGCAATCACGCCATCACAATGACTCAGGGTGTTGAGTCAAACTTCATTTGAGGGGGAAAAAAAAGAAAGAAGCCAACTCATTTGGTGAGAGTGAGCGGACGACAATGTCTATCTGTGATGCCATGCGGGCCACAGCTGGGAGCAACAGGTGATCAATGGAAAGACACGCCAAGAGTAGAGTCGAGAGGAGACGCCGCGAGGAAATCCACCAAATCGTTCCCCACCACAGCGTTCTGCGGAATATTAAGGAGTAGAAAAAAAAAGATATCTGCAAAAACTGCAGAGGCAGCTGGTGAGAAAGGAGGCTTTATGCTGTTTTTTAAGGAAGATTGCTGTTCTGCTGGTGTACTTAAGGAGTGAATTAATGTAGCGCGGTGACAGTGATTACAGCTTTCTGTTACACCTTTTTGTTGGCCTGTTTAACGTGCACAGCAAGAGCGAGTGCACGCTTATTTAAATGATAGAGGTGTGTTGTTGTTTTTTTAACAGTGATAGTGACATATTAATTCAGGCAAGTTAAAGATGCTATGTGTAGGGTGTGGTTTTATATCAGAGGTTGAAATTCTAAAACTTTTTGGCTAATCTATTTAGCTATTTATATTCTGTACATTTGAGCCTATAAATGCACTTCTGTGTTTGCACATCGCTTGGTATTGTGTGTGCCGGGGTTCATTTTGCTTCTATTTAAAAGGTTTTTCACCTGAAAGATGGCATGGAAATGGTCATTTCATGAACTGACATACTTGCTGGAGTCTAAATAAAGAAAAACAAAGTAAAGAATGAGGAAAATGGAAACAACTGTTTACTTAAGTGAAGTCCAGTTTGGAGCTTCAAGTGGATGTTGCTCTCCTTTTCAATTTGGAGAAAACTGCAGTACAACAACTTGAGACAGGACTGACGTGTGTGTGTGTGTGTGTTTGCACATCAGGCTGACTTATAATAAATCCTGCAAACACAGCTAGTTTCATCATAGATGGACAGGCTGGGTGAAATTTCAGAAGCTCTAACTAATAATTAACTTTTTTTATAAAAATGCAGCCTCAACTTGACCCTTAAAGATTAAAAAGTGAGGGTCAGGCACAAAGAAATCGAGATCTAATTCAATTTCATTGGGAGAACTGCACTATCATCATGCACCAGCCTTAAAAACAGCCCGAGCAGCACGTATTTTTGGCGTCATTGTGAGATAACAAACAGGATAATTGCTATTTTGTGTCATTTTAACAGTTTAATTAATGATAAATGTGTATTGTTTGTTCATGAAAGACATTTCTTTTCATTGCAAAGATTATGTTCTTTCAACAAGTTTACACCTAAAACCAGCCTGAACAGTTTTCTATTATCCATGAAGTCATAGTCAATGAACCAATAATTACTTCAATTTCTGACTTAACCTCCTTCACCATTGTGTCAAGTCTCAAGAGGATTATGGACTCTGTATGTAGGGATGTATTGCTGTGTATATGTAAATGTATTTGCATGTACTATGTCCATAGATTTTGACTGCATTTCGCAAATGGACCCCAGGAATAACAGCTGCAGATGTTTTCAGGGGATCCAAATAAAGAAAGAAAAAGAAATAAGAGGACTTGAATTCAGACTCAGTTGTAAAACTGCACACATTTGTCTCTTTTTCTCTGATGTGACCTAAAGCTTCTGTGAGTACCAGATATTATGAGGGCAGTTAGAGGGGATACAGCCAGAGCTGACTGACTGATGATACAGTCTGTGTCTGTTGCTGAGGTCTTTAGAAGTATAAATAACTTTAGGAAACTAGCTGCCCCCCCCAGGACAACAGTCCTTCTTGATGAAACGGTTCAGACTGAGTTCACTCTGCTCTCCTCCTGCACCATTTTAATAAGTCTAGAAACAATCACTTGACTTGACTCCATCATCCTCTTCATCATTTTCTGTGCTTGTCAGATATATTAGCTGCTAATCTGAGTTCTTTTTGTCCAACCCACACTGGTTCATCTACATGTACCAAAAAATGTGGAAAAGGTCGAATCACAACGGAGGGCGGAAGGAAAATAATTCAATCCTCTAAAACCCGGATTGCTGATGCACAGATTTGTGTGTGTCCACATAAAATGGAGAGGTGGGCGTATTCCCAGGCCAGAAACAGCTCTAGTGCAACCTGACTGCTGGCATTTTTCTAAATAGCAGCAGGTCAACAAGTTCCTGCCCATGCCTTTTAGTCTTTTCATGCATTTACATAATGTATTGCAGCTACCCACATCCGAGGAAGTAATTCACTTCAAGCCTTTTTTTTTTTTCCCCCGGACCAAAACTGAGCTAATGAAACGCGATGCTATGGATTAACATGGCTCATGTGTTAAACGAGCAACTAACTTTTTAATGAAAGCATCATTTTGCATCCTGTACCGACACTTTGAACCCAGATTTACAGAAAGTTTGTTTCTACTCCTACGATGACCCAGACGCTACTGCATGTTCTGTCTGGTGTTAAGTCTTTTAATAGCTTGAAAATGATTTAAACAACATTTGCAGCATGTACTGCAGATGCCAGACTTCAACAGCTGGAAGGATTCTTCTGCTCTTCAAGACATAAATCCTTTGCAGTCTCAAGAGAATTGAATAGACCTGAAACACCTGTTTAGGCTGCTGTTTGGAACTGACAAGTTCCTGATGGTTCTGATCAATCTGCCAACCTTATTAGTCTGTTAACCATCACAGCTCTCTGGGGAAAGTCCGTCATCCTCAACTTTATTTCAGGGGGACATTATGACACATAAAAAATAGTCACCTGTGCATGTAAAATAGTAAAAAGAAATAATTCCGTTTTGTTTTTTTTGTTTCAAAATGCTGTTTTGTTCACAGTGATGGTTTTAAACTATTGAATCAACCAGTCATTTCTAACATCAATAAAACCTTTTTTCTAATAAATCAGAATCCAATATCTGCTGTAAAGAAGGCAGATTGCTCGCGTATTCACATTACAGCTCTCTTTTTTGGTGGCCCGATGACCAGATTGCATATCTGCAGCAATGTGACCACCAGAGTTGTATATTAAGCTGTTTTCACTCATGAAAACTGGAAAGTATATACAGCATTCGATGCAGTTGCCTGCTTACGCAAGCTCTTTACAGTAGGAGATTATCTATTTGAGATGTGCTCTTACTACTGGAAATACTTTAAGTGGTACCTGGTAGAGTGCACATGAAGTAGGTCCATAATGTATGGACATGCTTTGGGAATCAAAGAGCTTTAAAGGTGCTTTGAGTGGTGGTTGAGACTCCTTTTCTGTACACAACAATAACTAATTTATGCAAAAATCAATACTATATAAATTTTGACACATTTCAATGTCTTTTTTTAAAAAACAGAAAAAAGACTAGAACGTGAACTCATAAGAATCCCTTCTACTAATTTCCAGAAAGTTTCAGAGCTGCAACCTGGTGTAAAATTCAGTTGCAGTCTGTGTGGTGAAAGTGGTGTGCCAGCAGCATCTGTATCTCCATTACTGTCAGCCTCTTGATGCTCTCAGCCACAATTGTGCATCATGAAGTGTCTGGAAAGTGCTAACAAATGACAACATAATTAATTCACATCAACTGAGCACTTTGGAAGGTAATATACTTGATGCTTACAGAGATGCACAACTGTGAAGCCTGAGTCATTGTGTTATGCTAATGATCACATTGATTAAAATGAATATCTGAAACGAGCATGAGAGGACATGTTTATAAGTCATGTGAGATGTCTTAGACATGAAATGCATATGAATACAAGTCCTTTCCAAACAGGCAAAAAAATTTTATGTTGTCCAAGTGTTACTGTACATGGAAGTAAACACCCTCAGTATCTTAAAGTTTAGAAATATGTAGCAAGAATTAGAACTACATGTTCCTAGACTTCTACATTCTTGTTTATTAGTTGGGGTGTAAGAAAATATTGATTCACCGAACTATTGCAAAATTTTGCATGACGATATTGTATCGATATTCAAAATTATTATTGATTTTTACATTATTGATTTTTTTCATGAAAAAAAATGTTTTGAGTTTTTTTTTTTTAGAAATCAACAATCTGTTATATAAACAAACAGTACACAGTGGTGGTATAAATATTCAAAACCACAATATCGAATTTATATGAAAAATCATTAAAAAAAAAACAACTTTTTTTTCTCTCCCCAAATTCAACAATTTGGTACATATCCAAATTATGGTGGTGGTTCATTTCTGTGTTGCATCTAAACTTGACTTTTTGTTAAAGTTTACTTGAAGAATCCGAAGCACTTTAATTTCAGATATATATACATGTATTGATGTATAATATTAAAAGGATAACAGTCAAAGTGTTATTTTTTTATATTTTGCACCAAGCATACTTTCTCTAGATAAATATTCTATATGTATGACCATTGTTCATATATTTGTCATATATCAAGCTACATACTTTTTATATTGCAACAAGTGGTGGTATGTTTCATGCTACAGGGATACTTGAGACCTTTACTGATGAGGCCGATTTTAATTTCTTTATTCATCTTGTACATAAAGAGCAAGTGTTTTTATTTATTCTGTAGTGAAATGTAGATCATCTGCTCCCATTTAGCAAGTTAATGTCAGCCATATTACAGGTTTGAGTTATTACTGTTTTAACAGTTGTCTTACAATTAAATTACCCATGGTATTGCAATATAGGCCTATCGGGATATATCGTATCGTTGCCCCTGTATTGTGATATATATCGTATCGCCAGATTCTTGCCAATACACACCCCTATTTATTAGGGCTGGGTATTGTTAAGAACCTCACGGTTCGATTTTGATTCTTTGAGTTGCAATTCGATTCAATATTGATTTAAATGCTTTGATGTCGATTCAGTAAGAAGTATGAAGCACCAACCAACGGTTGTTGCATAGCATCTGCATGGTGTTAGTGTAAGTGGTTGCACAGGTTTGTGGTGTTACTGCAGTACTTTATTCTGCCTGGCACAGCTTACAAAGGCCTTGCTTTAAATCTATTTCCTTTGTTCTGGATTTACATGGGAATCCAAAATGACCCCAAACGTCAGATTTAAAAGTTGAAGGAGATGGCTTTATGCTACTGCTTGCTTTAATTGCCATTTTGTTGAAGATTTGCTGAATTGATATTGAATTAGGAAGGGAAATATTGCGATGCATCGATTAATCAATATTTTTACCCACCCCTACTGTTAATTAAACAGTGTAATAAGGATATAATCTAACCCTGCCAATATTTTGTCTTTCAAGTCTCACATCTTCTTTTCTCTAAGTCCATTTTGACAAAAGTCCAAGTCTCAGATCTACAAGTTTGCTACTATGGAGACCAATACATCCACTTTTCAGCTTGATCACCGTTAGCTTTTGAGGTACCTCTTTATTGGATAGCTGGTGTATCTTGAAACAAAGACAATTTATCACAGTGACCCATTTGGATTCTCATGTATCTTTACATGCAGTGTTGTGTAACTTTAGTTCGGGTATCTTTCGCTCTCTTGACTGGTTGTTCTATTTCTGTCCGTTATCTGTGCTCTGTTGTCTACCGGCCCACCTTGTGGCTGCTGTGAGATATGTGACACAGCAGAAGCCCTACAGAAGGAACAGACAGAAAGGCAGATATCTGGTGAGAAATGGACAGGAAGTTAGAGAGATTTGAGCCCTTCTTGGAACAGTGATGCCGCTACTGCCACACCAGCTCCTCTCCGACCTTATCAACACGGCTGCCCAGCTCTTCTGATTAAACCAGTAGCGTCAGAGTCTCTGGTTGAAATAGATTGTGCAGCAGTTTCTATTATATTCTTCAGCTTCCTCTATTCCTGGTTGTCTGACTCCCTGGCTCAGAGCCCTGCTGGTTATTTATTTGTTATGGACTTTTCTCATTTAAGGCTGAGTAGCTCATCACTGCAGCCCCAGAGTGAGTCTGTAGGACTAGAAGCTTCTTTTACTTACTGAAGATTTATGGACTTGTGACATGGTCTCTGCATGCAGTAGCAAGCGGAGTACATAACGCTTAGTTATGCTGCTTGGTGATTGTTGGATGCAGTCCAAATGAAAAGCATCTCCTTTCTAAATGTGCAGGAAAAGGCTTCGGATTTGAGAAGCACACAGTTCCAGATAGTTTCTCTCTCTTTTACTCTGAATCTCATTTCCCTACTTTATGATTTCTGAATTATTTCCTTCATTTCCTGTCACATAAACCAAGACCTCAGATGCTTGTAATGTTTGTCAACTGTCAAATATTAATACTCAAGCCAATAAATATCACAATTTGATTAAATATTAAAGAATTGTTTGGATTTTTATTTGATGTGTCAATCATTGTGGATCGTGCTGACAACCACAGATGGTGCTACATGACACTGCTTTGAAAGGATGTTTCAGTGTCACGAATCAATGCAGAAAAAAGCCTTTAACAGCTGTATTCAAAAGTAGTGTGATGCAGATTTATTAAAAGCAGTGGATTAAAGTGTATTCTAGAGGGAAAATCTTTTCCTAAACCTAACCACCTAAATGTGCTACCTAAACCTAATCTAATGTTTTTTTAATGCCTGAACTAAACCAAACAACAAGAGAAAGAAAACAAGGAAATGGAAAAATTGCTGTCTTAAACTGGCCTCAAACAAGTTGGCATGTTTCATTTCCAGTTAATTTTCACCACATTTACACCAGGCTGCTCAGTGCAAGTTCAGACAAGCACTCCACAATGCTCGAGTGTCTTCTGTTAGGATATAATTTTAGCCACCAGTACTTAAGAATATCATAGGACACATTGTGTTTTGAGATAAGTATTTGACAGCTGAGACATAGAAGGGATTGCCCATGATTTTAGAGAACTTAAAGGTTTGATTTGAGGAGTAATGAAAGCTCATTTAGTCAATATAATTTGAGAAATGTCATTTTTAAAACTTAAATGATCATTAAATCAAAGAAAGATGATTTCTTTGATATTTGAGGAAAATTTCATGCTCCTGTTGGTCTGATAAAATAATCTAATACTTAATTTTAAGGTTTGTAAACTATGTTTTGGATTTCTCACTACACTGATATTTAATAGACCAAAAACTGTGAGAATAACGAATGTTGAATGAGCTAATAATGAAAATATTCAGCCATGGAAACCTCTTCTCAGTTGTGGAGTTAGTTTTGTGTGCTATACTTTTAACATTGGTTATTTGATATTTATGACCTTAGTTGAAAGTGTTGTGTCATAGCAAATAGAAATTAGAAAAGAGTTTTGAGCCCATTGACATGCACGTAAAAAATCTGATCATTATCCGATTTCTGGAGTGACCACATCATTCAAGTGATCATGTAAACAGGAAAATCTGATCTGTTTTGTTAGATAATATAAGTTATCTGATTATGAGAAATCAAATGAACACACCTAAATTTCTCTCCGTATTTGCAGATGTAGACCCGTATATCTGATGTATTCATTTTTGTTTGAATCTTGCGTACATGCTGTGAAAGAAATCCAATATTGGAATGGAAAGTGTACATGAGGGTGTCTTGAACATCGCATTTCATAAGTGCATGTAGGCGCGTCAGATCTGATTATTACAAATATCTAACCACTCTGTTACTTAATTTCCATTCTGTGCTTTTGTCTCTCCTTTCTGACTGATGGAGCTGAGGAAACCCTCTTTAATTTTCTGTGTTGTCACCTCACTTTGGGGAGCCAATTCCTTTTTTCTGTTCAAAAAAACAAAACAATGGTAGAAATTGTAATTTCAGTGCCTGCAGTAGGTATTTTTGTTTCCTAAAACTGGCCAGTGAAAGTGGTTATTTCCTTTCTTAGAAATCCAAAAAAACATGGAAAATAATTTGTAGTTGCCATCGGAGTTTTGGAAGGCCATGGAGGGATGGCAGCTACAGCTGAAGATGACATCTGGATTCAAACACTTGATACTCTAATAATCTGTTAGCTGCCCAGGAAAAGTTGACTGTTTTCTTTAAATGTAAAATTGAAAGTTTAAGTTCTCAGAGGGAGATGTATATGCTGCATTGAGCTTGCTTTAACACTGATGAAACATTTGTGTGCTGATGAGCTAAATAAAAGATGAGAAAAGGGCAACTGGGAGCACTCTTGTTTAGACTCTTTTACTTGATTTGAGGAGTTAATTAAAGCCAGTGCAGCTTCTGTTTACATAATCAAATGTGCTTAACTCATAGCCGCTGAATTCAGGACATTAAGACGTGCAGTTGAGCTGAAGGTGGAGGCAGCATCCTTCTCTGATAGTTTTCGAGCTCATCTGACTCATACAGCACCATACTGGATTTCTGTTTGTCTCTTAATGTGTACATTGTTGTCCTCCGATCTCACCAAATGGGCTTCAAGTAAAGCGGCCGAGGAAATTAAATATTGCTTCGTGGGGCGAATGAAATATATGGGTGATAAAAATTAATTAGCAATGTGTTCTGCCATTCATTCAGATTGAGAGTTAAGTGTTAGTTAGCTAATGAAAGAATTTGTTCACCCTGGAAAAACATTTCTGCTTATTAGCACGCATACCACCTGGTGATCTTGAATGGTCAGCCTCCAACAGGAGGGCCACGGAAACGCACATTGGATAATTAACTGACAGGTGGCAGGAAAGCGTGCTGACCGCAGGAAACTGTTGCACCAGTGTGAAACGTTATTTTGCGTAATTTTAGTTAGTTAGTCTGGTTAGAAGTGTACAGTGAGGCGATCAGGGCCCAGCAGTGCAATCCCCGGCAGGTTGCAGTTCAATGGGGACATGTGTCCCTCCCCCTTACCCTCCATCTCCACACTGATTGGCTCTGAGTCAGGTGACCCCTGTTCCCCCACAGGGGGAGGGCGATCAGGACCTGTACCTCTTTCAGAGTCACCTGCCTCCTTTGGGAATGCCGCCCCATGATAGGTTGTGCTGGCGCTTGTGGGTGTGGTCTTCCCTGTGGTTGTAGCGAAGGGGGAGGAGGAGGAGGAGGGGAGGGCAACAGAGTGAGTGATTAGTGAAATGTGAATCAGCCTGGACAAATCAACTGCAGAGAAATGTGGATGTGTCGAGAAAACCTTCACCTGTTAACATATAGACCCTGTAATGATATGAAACATGATAAGTACTCAGAGCAAAGGTTAGAGGTCATGTTATACTTTCTTTTTTCCCCCTGAATCTTTACAAGTTTTATAGCTTTAAGTACACATAAAAAGGTCAACAGGGTTACGCAGCCCAAAGCCCAAACTAGAGTGTGCTATTCTTGACCATAGAAGACACTGTTGCTTAACTGCCTGCGCTGCGTTGTTCACAGGCCAGGCTCTTCTTGGTTTACATAACGGTAACACTTAAGAAAAACATTTACATGATGCCAGCCAGCGTCAAGCTTGGAACGCCGTCAAACTAAGACTCGTGAGCTGTCTTACACATCAGCGTACATTGCACATTTCAGGAAAGGGGGTTTTAGAGACAGGAGCAAAAATGAAGCATTTCATACAGAAAGTTAGAAGCGGAGCTGCAGCAATGGACAGTAAACTGTGTGTTTACGTGCAATTATGCACACAATCCTCCCCTGGTTGGCCCTCATTATAAAATTATGAACCCTGAAAAAATTTGCATAATGTCGGATCTTTAATTAATTTAATGGTTCACTTCTACACACACAATGACTGTTTCTTACTTGCTGCTTAAACCCACCTTTAACTTCTCCGAGACACTGGGGATCTTGGTATTTCAATATTTTCATCCAGGACTCCAAAATAAAAACAAAATACATAATTGAATCATCAAGGTTTAAAAAAAGAAAAGAAAACAAGAGGCTTTTTAATCTCTGCTTTTAGTGTTTTGTTTTAAACCCACTCAGCATTGTTTTAACCCCACTTCTCTGGTTTATTTCGACGGACCCCCTCCTGCTTTTTTATTTTTAAATGGCTTGAAACTATGACCACAATTAAAACTCTTCAGCATCTGCTCTGGTGAGTTTTTTCATAGAGAAGATGACATAGATATTGGCAGCTGGTTAGGTAATGTGTTTTTCCTGCACAGTTCTTTTTCCACCACCTCACCTGTGCCGTTTCACAGCAAACCCGGCCACCTTTGCGCAGAGCAGCAAACATAAACGCATTCTGGAACCACAACAAACATACGCAAAGAAACACGCTGGGCATTAGATGCCACGAGCGTCGGATCATCAAACACATTTGTCTTGATGACACACTCCACATCTTAATTGCCCGATGAGCTCTCTGTTGTCTTTAAACTTTCGTGAGCAGCATGCTGCTATTGGCTTGTGCTCATGTGGTAATAAGCCAGCCATAATGTTAGCATTCTGCAGAGTTCACGCAGGCTGGAGGAAAAGTGCTTGTTCTCTTTCTCACTGTGAGCGAGTTGACAGTGTGGACTCGGAATGAGGTGTCCTGTCACTTTACCATCTGTGCCGGGCAAATTAAAACTGTACACCATAGGGTGCTTGCTGTTCGGGCCGTGCACGCCAGACAACAGCTCCGCGGCTTTATCGTTATGTTATTAATGCATCGAGATGATGTTTTCTGAAACTGCAAGCAGGATGGTATTATTTAGAAAAAAAGAAAGGCTGATGTTTTCACACCATTCCCTCTGCTTATCGTAATTGTGTGGGTGACAGAAAAGTGGAAGAAAAGATAATGGCCCCTGTCGTCTGTGGTGTGGTTTTGAACAGGAAACAGAGTCGCCTGTGACAGCAGCTTTATTCGACATATGGGGTGTTTTATTGTCAAGGAAAGCTGATAATTGATCTTTAGTGGAAGGACTTAAAAGGATTTTGGTGTGAATGAGAAATCTGACTGCATGTAGAGAATTTCAAACAGATCTGTGAAGCATCAGGATGGTGAGAACCCTGTAGGATTACACAGTAGGGTTGCTCATCAAGTCTTGCTACCAGCTGAGTGGCAATTCCTCCAGCAGGGAGGCTTCGCAGACTACTGAGGGGACTGTGGAGCTTTAGGGCAAAGCCTCTGACAAACAAAGTGGTCTCTGTTGAGAGAATAAGACAGAGACATCTAAATGTTTCTGCTGAGCCGCAATGGATGACATCTTCCGACATGACGGGCTCAGTGCCAGCACTGATCACCATCTTGGATCAGCTACAGCTATTAGCTCTTCTCTGTTGCAATTTGTCCAGTAACAAATGAGCCTGACTTTGAACAAGTCTTCAGAATGCCTTCAAAAGTTGAGGCTACTGCATCAGTCGTGTAGATAAAAGCAAATGAGAATGTTGCATTGTTAGACAATCCAACCCCACCCCCTCAATCTTATCTGAAAGATTGCCAGCATAGCGGCATTTTTTATGTCTATTCCAGCCCTGCCAGGAGCCGCTAGCTGTAGCTGACAGGGGAAGTAATGGGACGTGACAGGGATGATGATCTTTCTTGATACAGGGCATTAGGCAGCTTGGCCAGCGGAGCTCCTGGTCCATCAGAGGAGCGATGCTCCACACAATGGTTTCAATGTTTAAACTGTCAAACTGGCTAAGAGGGAGAAGAGGCTCCAGCCATTTAGCTGCACCAGTGAAAGATTCTGTAATCTCCCATATTGTTAAGTGTACAGTTATTTTGCAGGTATATAACACAATGAATCTGACCCCTTCACAGTTGGTGAGTAGGTGGCAGTTCAATACATTGTGCATGGATATTTAAAGAACTGCTTTTTTTTTTTTTTTACCTTTGTAATAATATGCCCAGTTTGTCTGATTTTGGTACTTTATTTGATTTTAAATCGCTGAGAAACCTGTTAACCAGGCAGCTAATAAGCACATTTCTTCTGCGGCTTTGATTCATATAAGTTTTACTATCAAAGAAGTGGGATATAAATTATAAACTTTTAATTTATCTAACACCTTTTTTAGCTTGAGCCAAGTCAGCTGGACTGGGTCGAGTTTCTTGATGACATTTTGCTTTCATCCAGAAGAGCTTCTCCAGTTCTGATGGAGTTGGTGTGAGAGTTCATTTTAATAACCTGCAAGACCACTGATGCTTTAGAGCAGTGGTTCCCAAACTTTTAGAGCCACGACCCCCAAGATAACATACATTGGTGTTCGCGACCGACCCTCCTGAGACGACAATGATTAATTGTATGATATTAGCTGGGTCATCCTGAAGGATCCCCTAAATATAAGGCTTGAATACTGTCAGTCTTCATAAATAAGGAGGATTAATGTGGATTTATGCATTAATGTGTTATAAATTAAGGCACTAATTTTAGATTTATCTTTGCATTTATGGTTTAATTTTGACAGCCATGATAAAAATCGCACATTTATATGATAAATGTTGGTTATATATTTTTCACAATTATCTGGCGACCCCCTTGAAATGATCTTGCAACCCCCAGTTTGAAAACCACTGCTTTAGAGTGTACAATAATTGCTTTCAATTATGCATACGCATGATTATCATAGCTACCTTGCATGTTTTTCATTTGTACAAAGCAGCGTTTGTCACGTTTCTGAAATGACCTGGATGAATGAGCACCTTCACATACATATCCAACATCTTCAATATTGGTCTCATTTCTTGTAGCAGAAATAGATTTCCAGTTCTCACTTCAACAGCATCACATCCTGCTGCTTTGTCAGGATCACCAGTTTTCAACTTGGCAGGTAAGCATACTAAAAAGGTCAATTTATCATTATGATCCAGTGTGATGGATTTCACTGAGAAGTGACAGATTTGAAAGCCAACCAAATACTTGTGATGCCTAAACCCAACCCACCAGTGAATGACACTGGAAATACAGTGAGCATGCTGGGAAATAAGTGTGAATAAAAGCCGTAACACACTGGATTTGAAGTTGTCAATAAACGATCAAACATGACTTTTTTAATCTACCAGTTTGTCACGGCAGTAACGCCCGACCTCGACCGTCTGCTTTCCATAAACGTCTTGACAAAACAGCAGTATGTGACTCCCTGGGATGAGAACAGGGTGAAGTACCAATAAATGTGATGATGGAAACTTGCAATCTCGACCAAGGTGTCAAATTCAAACTCCCAAGTATGTTAAAAGTAAAACCCAACAAAATCAAACCAACAACTTTCATGGGAACAGGAGAGGGATTTTTGCGGAAAGCAGCTAAATCAGGAGACGCTGGTAAATGAAAATACAAAGACATATCCACTGACCATACGCTGAATCTAGCGCAGTGTTTTGCCGGCGAGTGGTTGCCAAGACATCTGGAAAAGGAGAAACAAGACAATGTAAGTGCAGTTCATGGGCTACAGGGACATACATCATATCACTTAACCAGCTTTTCCAACAGGAACTCTGAGCCTCGGTGGAAAAGCTATATTTCAAGCTTCTTCAACATCAACAGAGCTGCTTCTTTAGAAAGAAATAACTACATCCTCCAATTCTTCTTTTTTTTTTGTTTGTTTTTTTTTTTTTTTTAACACCCGTCTTGTCCAGCATTGTAGCAAGCAGAATGATTTTCTGGCTGCTGTTTTGGGCTGAGCAAATTTACTTTGTCAAGTAGAGCTTTACATGTATAAAGTCCCTCTTGAAAAAGAAAATCTTTATTGTAGTTTTTAGTTATAATCTGCACCTTATTGCTGGACCCGACCGGAGGGGACAGAGAGAGACAGAGAGAAGAAGAACAGAGAGAAAACAAAAAAAACAAAACAACAATAACAAAAATAGAACCACCATACAGAAAACAATGCAATCCATCCAGTAACCCAACTGGAC
>JBBBVU010000006.1:4957481-4969325 GCA_037177055.1 Atherinosoma microstoma
TTTTATAATGAGGCAAAAAGAAACAATGCATCTTGATAACAAAACAGTAACAAATAACAAAACAGTAAGAACCTACAAAAAGAGACTAGTTGAGAGTATCCATTGGTAGGTACAACTAAATGACAACACAGTGACTGTAGCAGCACGCCACGTTTCCAATCCTCCATTTCAATTTCATTAAACCACCATTGTACCTGCTGCCATCAAGATCTGATAATACTGAAAATAAATGGAAGGTTTCCGTCTCACCGTGACAGGTATCAGGATACTGATGGTAGCCGTTCTCCACGTCTTGCTCAAACCCGCCTCTGAAGACAAAGACACACACAACAGTAACAAAAGACACCCGTCAGTGAATTTGCATCAATCCATTTCACTGAAAGTCCATTTTTCTAACAAAGCACCTCTTTCCAAAATTGGTTTTGCTCATGAGGACTGTTGGAGATGGGGAGGTCATTTCAGAATTTAATTTATTTGGTGTCTGGTCAAGGTCACAGTCTCTGTTGTTAGGACAGAGCGGTGGCCAGATCTGAAGGGAACATCCATCCTTTGCTCTTCCTACAAGGTTTTATACCGTCACTTTTGTAGCCTTCAGCAGATTGCAGGAGTTAGCGTGTGATGAGAAGTTGTAATTTAGTTCTGTGACTCTTTGCTTGTACCCCAGTTAGTCATTTCCTACGTTCACTATATCGGTACACAGCACTTTCTGTAGCTGAACTGCATGTTAGTGTATCAAGGCTACTGCTGGTGAGATTGGTACCTACAGTTTGCTTGTTCTGCAATGAACGCTTCAGTGCATGATTGTAGAATCTCAGCAAAAAACAGTCTTGAGGGGAAGTGTATAGATTCAGAATGACACAAAAACCCAGCATTTACAAGAGATAAATTCATAGAAGTGTTTTCTACTCCTGAACCTCCTGCTGCTAAGGGCTTGGGATATATGGTACCAAGCTATATTCCCCATTTTTGTGGGAAATATATGAAATAGGAGTATTATTGGAAAAGCTGTTTTTAAAGGTTGTGTCTGACAGAAAACAGAAGATGTAAAGATTCAAGAGAAAAACACAAGAAAACTGTTTACAACTTCTGCAAGGCTATAGCATATTTGTGCATTTCTGTTTTCCTACAATGTTTAAAGTGCCTCCTTGTTGCCAAAAACTGAATCATGTCAAAAAACCTCTTAAAAAAGGTTCTCACTTTTAAATCTCTACCTCTTTGGAGTTGTGAGCAGTAAATTCAAATGAACCGTGATCTTGACAATCACTGATTTTCTGCTTCTCTGATTAGAATAAGCCTATGAATCATACGCTGTTTTCCCTCATACAGACGCATCACCCCTTCACCTTCAAGTCAATCAGAAATCAACGGCTCATCCAAACAAATCCGTTCGACTGTTTAGTAATGCGATTGAGTTGATGCATGGTGGAATGGAAGCCCCTCCAGCCGAGCCGAGCTTTACACCGATGCCAACTATCCTCCCACACGTTGCAATGAACCAAATAACAGACACGGGCTCATATAACGCACAAGCTCAAGAGTAATGATCCAATATCCACTTTGTTCAAGCAAGCATGCACACCCACTCTCTAACAAAGCAATTAGCAGGTTATATAACCTGAGCACAAAAATAAATCTCATACAGATTTTATGCAAACAGACCTACAGCATCCACCTATAATTATCAATCCTACATAGACACACAACATTTAACTGAAACACACTTTTCAGCACAGGAGAGAAGCAATTTCTAAATTGGACGAAGAAAAAAAAAAAGAACTCCCAATAACGACAATAGCACTTATGGAGGGAAACAATAAATAAGCCCTCCTAAAGAATGAATCATCTCAATTTCTTCACGGCATGTTACATCAGCAACTTAGCCATCAGGGTTAGAGATAAGAGGCATTTTCCAAGCTCACATAAACACACAAGAAATTATACTTTCATGTTAACACCAACTACACTGAATCTCTCTTATATAGTAAGTACCTGTCTTCCCTGAGGAGGGAGGATGTCTGGTGACTGTTAAGTCAGAAAAACAAAAAGACTGATGTTCGCTCTTATGTACATTATGGATGATAGAGTGCAAAAAAATCTATTTAAAGCTTGAGAGCAGCTGCTGAGTTTTAATTCTGATTTGAATCTCGCAACTCAATTTTTTTCTTAAGTTTAGTTTTGACTGTTTTCAGCTTCCTAACTTATGTGGCTTGTGTGTGATCAATTGAGAACCTGCAGTCAAAGCTAAAGAAACAAACACTATGAAGTGGAATCAATTTTCTCAGACTTTTTAAATAAAAACTTTACACTGAATCAAAATGCAATGAAAAGGTAAAAGAAATAGAAGACAACATTGACCCAAAACTACAGCTGCTGGCTTGGCTTATAACATAAGGTTGGTGTTAAATCATATGTAAAACAATTTCAGAGGTATTGAGGATAAAACTTAAAACCATATAATCTGAGGCTGTAAAAAAGTTCCATGTGTTCATTTAAGATACGTCTGATGTTTTTGACTGACTGTGTCTTTTCAGAGGACTCCTAGAGGAGCAGTGTGTAGGATTTAGTGGCATCTAGTGGTGAAACGACAGATTGCAACAAAATGATCGGGTCTGCTCTGGACTGTAGACGGCACTGCAACATGTCTCATTACTCATTAAAAAGGCATCAGTCCCTCTGCAGACATGACAGCTTATTCTCACGTAAAAACTTAAGTAATACTACACAAATGTAAACATTTAAATTTCATTTTTGCTAATAGCGGCTAGTAAATCACTACACAAGTTGCAATTTAAGCAGAAATTGATCACTTCAATACTTGTTTGCTTTACAGAAGGAAAAACCACTAGACAAACTGACAAAAAAACAACAACAACACTATCACTATATCCTGAAAGTCCAACAGAGAGCAGGCGTGTGGGAAAAAGCAGGTTGCAGGAAATTTCCTGCAGCTCCCAATGAAGTTTGTCTGACTGAAAAAATACAATAAAAACCAGGAGTCTAATCACTGTCAATCACTGACACTTAGCATGGTTATGGCCCCCTCTGCAGGGTGGCAGAGCTGAAGCACAGCAGAGAGGGAGGGGGGAGAGACCTGCTAGTTGTATACCCTCACATTTTGAAGCGACATTCGTTTCGTGGTCACCAAGTTGTGATTTAAACAGAGATTATATTTACACTTCAGTTAAGCATGAAATCATTTGAATAATGACTGAACTTTTCTCATTATCTGTGCAAAACATACACATTTTTAGCTCGGAGATCCATGCTCAGCAGACTGGTAACACACCATCAAACTCTTATTATGCACGGTGAGGATCATCATAACTAAGAAATGGGGAGTTTAAAATTGATGCCGTGTATTGACATAAAATCTGTAAACAGATTTATTTCGACTAACAGAACTGAAGGCTACCTTTACATTTGGGGAAGAAAATCACCAGAATTAGCAGCATTCTTCTCCATACTTTAGCCTCTCTAGTGTTCTCACACAGAAATAAAAGGCTGAAGACGGGAAAACATGATTTCATTTGATTCGGTTCCAAAAAAAGAACTTTCTTCCTGCTTTCACCCACACACACCTTTTCAGTCTTGGTTCATGTCCTCTAACCAGCTCTGTTATATGCTACACAACAGAGCCAGAGCGGTGAAGCTATTATCTCAGTGTTAATAGCCTTGCTCTAGCATGACAAAACAAACCCATCTAAACACAGCCTTTCCACCTGGTGTAGTAGTTTTCCTGTGAGATCATTATTTGTGTTCGAGCTGATATTAGAAAAGTGTTGCACTCAGTTACACAGTATTGATTTCGTCCAGCAGATCAGAGAAAATATATTGTTGGCTGGCCTTTCATTCTAATGAATGCAGTCTTATATAACAGGCCATGTCGATGGATTCATGCATAGTGAGTATCAGCAAAACAAATTCATACCTACACATATGGATCCATAAACAGGCTAATAAGATAATCAGATTAGGTGCAACCACCATGACATGTAATCTCATTCAATTTAAGGACGTGATTTAAGTTTAAACTTCAAGCACAAGTTTGTCACTTTATATCAATTAATTAGTACCGTTTAGAGAAAACTGAGAAATTTGAATACATAAGATAAAAGAATTAGAATTCTGAATCAATCACACATACACCTGCCAATTAGTACTCAACAGAACAAGAGCATCCATCCGTGCCCGCCTTATCCAATTTAGGGCAAAAGGGAGGCTGGAGCCAATTTAAAAAACTTTAATAAAAGGGTTTTTAACAAATAAAAACAACAAATTTGTGAATGTAGGGTATGGATGTCAGGAAATAGTCAAAGATAAAATTAAGCTGTCATGAGACTTAATGATATGTAAAAATATACCAACCTAAGTACCCTCATCTTTAAAGGTTTCCACCTCCTCCACACAGCTGACCTGTTTCTCCCTGCTAAGGCTCTCTCCCCGTCTTTGGTTTCAGTATCATGGTTAGGAGACAGCGATTTTGAGAAAATCCATTATGAATGACAAAAACTATCCACCCAGAAATGGAATGAAACTCAGCTGTCTGGCTACACAATCTTTCAATGCATGAGACAAAGAGACAGAAAAAGGCTGTGAATCCTCTCTGCTCTTCTCCTTCAATCCTTTGGACACGCCACAAATCAGTCATTAAAATTTATGCCACCTCTGGATGAGAAAGGACACTTGGGGAAGAAAAGAGAGACTGATAGTTCATGAAAAGACTGATGAGAGAAAGAGGAGGTCATCCCCGGAGGTAGAGGACTTTTGAGTTGCTTCATATCCAACTTCCATCCCATCTCTGTCCCTTCATCACCCTCTCTCTCTCTTTTACTCGCTGTTCCTCACCTCTCTCCAGTGGTAGAAAAGATAAATCTGAATGCAGGTCTAGAATCTGATGTTATAGATGTTAGAGTCTCACTCTCAGCAGCAGCCTGTTTTCTTTGAATTTGAAATAAAATGAAAAAAATGAAAAACAGATGTTCTACACTTTGGACTCACACTGAAAAATGATCTCTTTCTTATTGCTCCTTTTATTCTCTTTCATTAATCCCCCTTTTTTTAAAATATAAGTTTCTTTACATCTTCCCCTATCCCTCGCTCTTGGTTTCTTTTTTCCCGTCCTGCTGCTTCTTTTCTGATCACACTTCTCTTTTCTCTCTGGCAGGAGACGGATACTGTAGTCTGGTTTGGACGGGATCTTTTTGGCTGATCTCTCTCTGGTTCTGGTCCACTGCTTTTTGCTGCAGCTCTGTCCTGTACGCTAAACGCAAACTCATAAATCAAACCGCGAGGAACTTTGTGGGCCCAGCCAGCGGGTAGCCACATCGGCACTTCCTCTTCCCCATCAGAAGCACATCTTATTCTGCTTGTGAGAAACATCCAGAGACAGCCACCGAGCCTTAACCCCTAACCATGAACCACGTTACTTTAAATACCAACAATCACTCTAAACCTAATTTTAATGCGCAGAGTGTCTTCAATGAGTAGCTCAGTGTTTACATGGAGACAACACAGAAAATTTTCATAGATTTTTTAATAATGTTGCCTCTAAAAGAAGTGACACGTTCTAATGTATTTCACATCCAAACACACAGCAGATTAGTTGTATCGCTTTCTGGGTGTAAAACAATTTGAGCTTACCAGGTTCTGTACAAAAGGAATGAAAACCTTCCTATCAGGACAAAAAAGTAAATAAAAACAGGGAGTGGTTAAAAGGAGAAGCACATTTTCTTGGCCTTACAACACTTGTATTTCCATCAGTTTTTAAAAAAAATGATCTTAAAGTAGCATAAGAACCATAACCATAGCAAAGAAGGAAAAAAATATATAAAAGAAACATTTTTCCCAGTTTCACAAACAGCTTAAACTTTGCCTGAAGTGTGTTTTTATCCTATATAATGAAATATTAAAAGGTTAAAACACTTCAGGAGTGATAGAAGCTAAAATGATGTGCCAGATGTTTTGTTCCACTTGGGCGTCGTCTGTGGAAAACATTCCCAGCAGGTGATTGAGTGAAACAGCTGTTTATCAGATTGAACTACAACCAATCACATCGACAAAGACCGAGTAGTTCTTCTTCATTCTCCAGAGAAATAAAGCATGAAAACAGATGATTCTCTAGTATTTTCCCAACACTGCTGGGTAACTTTATAAGAAGCCAGTTTCAGGCGATTACATGCTAAGATAAGCTGAACGCTTGGTGAAATCAGCTGGTTGCCTGGTAACCACAAAGTTAAAAGCCTGTCTCGCCAAGAAAACTGGCAAGAAAGAGACGATTAATTCATTTCCCAAAATACTATTTTATTGTAGTTACGAACCTAAAAACCAAACAAACATTCCACCCGATACCACATAGCTGCTGGAAACCAAACAAAAATAATGATTTAAGCACAAGACCCAATATATCAGTCTCTTTCGATAACACAAATAGAGTGCACACAGAAATATGCTTTAAATAAAATCCAATTAGCCTCTGTCCATGCGAGGGCAGTGAAAGTAATATGTCTGGGTGCCCAAGCAGAAGATATGCAATAATTCCGGTTTTGCACATTTTCAGTCATCAAAATAATCTACTGGGAAGCGGTCGATGGTGGATGTAGCGCTCTCCATTTCTAACGCTGACTGGGACGTTAAATGCAGCATGATGTCAGTCTACAGTAAAACTTCCCCCGCACACACATATTCACACACACACACAACGATTTACAACCACCGTATGTGGAGGAAAGAGGGGAAAAAAACCCAACCGGGGAGGTGAATTAGCAGCATCCCGGTGTGGTTATACATCAACCACACCACGATGCACAGGGTCCTTGACTTTCAGGAGAAGAACATTTTACATTTAACTGCCCCCCCCTCCTCCAGCCTTTACTCCATCCATCCGTCTACATAACCATCCATCTATCGTCTATGTTTTACTGGACGGCACTCTGTGCTGCTGCATGATGGAAACACAAACAGAAGCGCATCGCTTCTGATTCTATGATGTGAGCTTTGAGACGGAGAGAGGAAACGGATGAAAAATACGTAGGTGACGATCGACCTCTTGCTCGCAGATTCAAGTGCAATAAGAATTACGGTTATTTCCCTCAACAACATGAAGCAGAGGATGTGAATCACATGTCTGCTCAGACTTCTTGACAAACCCAATCAGATTCAACAATAACAGGTTTCATTACAGCCAGCCTCCCCCCCCCCCCCTCTGTGTAATGACCAGTTTTTCAGTCCATCTTTGTTGATAGAAACTGAAAATAGCTTCTGTTTCCTTTCTTTTACAGAGGGAAAAGAAACTGATGTTACATCATTGACTGATTGCAACAATACGCTGTGATGCAACTCTGGCTTTCCTGTGTTAGTCCTCATAATGTCAAACTCAAAGCCAAATGAAAATCAGCTGGGGAAGATTAAGACCTACAGAAGGGTCTGTTTATGTGCATATTTAGCATAGAGCATAAATGAGGCCTTAAACCCAAGAAGGATCTTACAACAAACTCCTCAAATCATCCAAAAGAAGTCGATGTTAACTAAAATCTTAACTGATCAGCCTTTGATTCACATAAAAACCTGTTCAGATGTTATGAAGCTTGTTTTTAAGTGCATGTTAATAAAAATGACTTTCTTCCATTTAGCGAGGAAAGGAAAATAGTGTGAATTTCCTTTTTCTGACCCGTGATGCTCACCCACATGGATTTTACACATGGCCGCTGCTCATGAATTAACAAGATGAATGCATGTTGTGCGTGTCCGACACAACGTTTCAGTTGAAACTGCTGATCAGATATTTATCATGTTGTTGTTCACTTCACTCATTTTAGATTAGCTATTGATTAGTAAGAGAACATCATGCAGCTGGTCATAAAATCATGCACAGTGCTGAACAGCTCACTGGGGGAGTGAGAGAAGAGATCACATTTCTTTGTTTCTGCTTGGCTACACATTATTAACCAAGTTCCAAATTCACCCTTTGAGACTCCAGGTAACAGAACTAATAATGTCTTTATATAGCTGCGCCCAGGCCCTGTGCTTTCAGGCTGACCAAACACTGCAGCGATTGATTTCACCAATTATTAACACTTTTACCAGCTGAAACCTCCTGCTGATGAGTTTGATTAGGAAGCAAATCTGCCCACTTTTGATCCTCAGTGGTTCATTATTAAAGACAATCAACAACTTCAGGCAGAAAATAACGGCTGCAACATGGTGGGGCCGAACCAGCTCGAGTGTTTCTCCATTAACCCTCAAAAATAGTAGAAAAAAAGGGGACTAAACAAAGATGTAGCACTTGTTATGACGTGATGACAATTGATTTATCCAGAGCAGGTCTGTGGAAATAAATCTGTCTCACCAGATTTTAAACGTTACAAGTCTTCGATTTTCAAATCATTTCAAATGCATTATTGGTATTGTTATTGGTATATGTTATTGGTATGAATTATTTTCATTCGTATTTTTTTTCTGTTTGACATTTCAACAGTTCAAACCTGAAGTTGAACATAAGAAAAAAAAGAACAGATCTAAATCAGAGCTTAAATTCGCTGTTTGAAATTCGGTTTACCAACCAGCACAAGAGGATATCCAGTCGATGCTGGATGACATGGAACATGGAATTAAATTAAAAACAATGTCTTATTTCACTAAATTATAATTAAGCACATTTCTATTTATCATTACTTTTTTCAGTGTCCAGTTATTTGAATGACTATTGTAAAATTTGCCTGTTCTTTAATGGAGGGTATGAATAATTTTGAGGACGACTATGTAATAAAGTTAGACATTTTCAAAGCAATCAGTTAATCTAAATACATTCTGTTTTAGCGTTGAGCTTGTGTGATACAACCAGCTTGAAGAGCCAGTAAAAACTAAAAAAACAGCTTCTTCCCTGACTTGGGCTTTCATGGAGTCTTCAAATCTAAGCATGTGGTGCAATCTTGTTGTCAGTGTGCTGTTCTAGACATCTTCAGAGTATTTTTTTCCTTGTTAGATGAGCAAGAGAAACAGCAGCAGAAAGATATAATCACTGCCTTAGATACTGTATGTAAGAGTTAACAATGACAACTGATGGAAACTAAAGAGCATCAATAAGCTGCAGACTAGAGCAAAGCTCAGCGAGAAGACATTTATAACAGAGTACACGAATAATGTTAGTCACTGAATTTCCCACTGCCGTGCAGTAGATGAATGATTTTGACACGTATTTAAAAGTCACGCAGCTCTGACTGATTTCAGTCAACCCTCACCTGATGACTGCAGAGCTGCTCTCCCTTATTTTAAAGAGTAAACCAAGTATTAGCCCTGACTGCGTGTGTGGGTGTGTGTGACTTACTTGAATCCCGGTGAGACTGTGACACAGCTGCCTGACTTGAGCCAAATACAGTAAGGGTCCTGCGAAGACAAACAGCTTCTGCAAAACAGACAGACAGAGAGTGAGTTAGTCATGGAGGCAAACGAGTAGAACGGCAAGTGTGAAGAACACAGAGCCCAGCGCACGTTAGCTGGGTAATGAGATGCTACCCTGACAACACCCATCACTTTCCCCCAGGCAACGCTGCTGTAACAAACTAGTTCTACGAGTAGTTTGGTCTACACAGTGTGACTGAGTCCCGACAGGAAAAAGATGGAGTAGACAAAAGCATCTGATTCATCATTAAACTGCTGTATGTTTCTCTTCATTAAATATGATTTAAAAACATCGTACACACACACACACACACACACACACAAAAAGCAATCATCATTTACCAAGCAGCACTAATTGACAAAATAGGAACAGTTTTTACTGATGCTGGAAAATAAATATTTCCAATTTTACTTCAGCTCTTCATGCAACTGTTTTAATGCTAATTAACTTGTTTATCAAATCTGCCGATGCACAGAGATATGGGATATTTGACAACAACAGAGTTACCCTTTTATAGCTAGATGATGCACATCATTGTTTTTGCAGTGCTTCTATCAATAGCATATGTAATTAGCGGTGCTCATTAGTGTTCAGTGATGTTTCCAAACATCACGGCATTCTCCTCATCAGAGATAGACATGCACATGTGCATGCAAACAGACACAAAGTGGGTCATAATTTGATTATTTTTCATTAGAGTTTTGACTCTGGACTTGGTTTCAATTTGCAACAGAAAATTAATGTAAAAAAAAAAAAAAAAAAAAAAAACAACGTCTAGTATTTTTCTTTCTGTGTCAGCATGCTTTAATCTTCACCCGTTTTCACCAAAATAATTGAAAAGTTAACGAAAAAGGTTAAATTTCATTTTTTGTGATCTAGAAATGGCCCTATGAGCAACAAAAACAAATAATAAATTAAAGTTTTATACATGTTTAAATGTATGTAAAACCTAGTTTCTGTCTTTTAGATGTATACAAATATAAAGAAGCTTGATATGTTGACTTTCCCCGGCTCTTCCATACCTTTTACTCTAATAATGTGCACCTTTAAGCGCGAAAAACTACATTTCCTTTGGTCCATCATCTGCTACACTGACCAGCGATGAATGACCTCATTTTGAAAAGCACACATTTTTACCAGCAGTCTCATGTCAGCAGATAGTTCAATCACCTGATCCTACTTACTGTGCTTTATGTCAGCTTTGTGATTCAGTGAATAACACGATCAGTAGACTTAGGGCTGTTTACTTCCTACTCTAAAGCAGTCAGCATTAACCACAATCAATAGCCATTACTCACATTCCCTACAGTATTAAGTCTCGGAAGAATCACAACATTCAGTGTTTTTCTTCTGCTTTGAGACCAACTCTCCAATTTTGTTGATTGAACTTTTTTTTTTCCTGATCTGCGGTCAAAGCATCTGCTTCTTTCTGTCTTATTGAGCTTCATGAATCTCGTTTCTTTCCTCCCCTTTGCTGCAGCTGCAAAATAACACCCAGCGTCTCTGATTGTGAATGATGTATTTCACAGCTGTAAGACTGTGGTGCTCAGCCAGCAGCAACATCCCAATGAGCATGATGATGAGGGAAGAAAAAAAAAAAAAGGAGTCAACAAACGATGCTTACCTTTTTCCCTCTTCATCAACCCTAAACCTACATGCCAGTCAATTTCAAACAAATTTCTAATTTGGGTCCTGTGACTAGTTTCTAACATCTGCAACCATTTAAGATGATTCAAACTGAACATGCACGTTTGCACCTTTATTTCCAGTCTGTTAAAAACTGGTGAGAAATCCCAGCAGCAGCATATCAGTGTGCCACTCCTGAACAGAAGGAAATCAACATGCTGTAGGAGCTAATCTTCCCCCTGCTGCACCTGCTGCTGGCAACTGAATACAAAGCAAATCAGGGCAGTGACAATTTGGGAATTTGGAAGATTTTGTGTTGTTTTTCACTTTTTCTGTGATATACCAAAAAATTTTGTTTTATAACAAGATTACTTAACATGTTCATTTGGAAGAATAATCCTTGTAAATGGAGGAGCTCCTGCACAGAAACTAATCAGACTTTTTACTTGACCTTTAATACAATAGAACCTGGTAAAGCTTTGCTTTAGAATGAACCATTGTGCACCTCTGATGGAGGTGTCCTTACTTCCCCCTTAATCAGAGCTGAGCTGTTTGACTTATCTGATGCTGCTCTCTCTGCGGATTTGGAAACGGAACATTACAAGGAAGACAAAACTTTTTCTTCGTGTTGAAGGGTGTGGAGATAAACTCTGATGTGACAATTGTATGTGCACACATTAGTATAAATGCTGGCGTTTTATATTCTGCAGCCCTACAAGAAAACCAGAAACCATAGTATACACATTATATATGTATGTATGTATGTATGTATGTATGTATGTATGTATGTATGTATGTATGTATGTATGTATGTATGTATG
>JBBBVU010000006.1:4969425-5083225 GCA_037177055.1 Atherinosoma microstoma
GTATGTATGTATGTATGTATGTATGTATGTATGTATGTATGTATGTATATATATATATATATATATATATATATATAAAAACATATATAGACTTTACAAACAGCCCACACGAGAGGTTTCTAAGCTTAAGTGCTTTTTGACAGGATGTAATTTTCTTAAAAAAAAAAAAAAAAAGGGATTTTGCGATGTTGACCCATCCACCTTGTTCTCCATGTGGACCTCCAAGCTCCTTCTGTCTTTCCTAAAACACACAACAGCTCTGACTCACATTTTTCCTCCAACAGATGTAGATCAGTTCATAAAATTGGAAGAAGGAAGGTGTTCATTCCTCTGAATGCTGGTGAACAAACATGTCTTCCTTTATTACATCATTTTCAACAGCATAATTAAATTTTTAGTTGTTTTGGAAAGATGATGTGAGAACACAATTTTATAATACTTCTTTTTTTCCCCACCTCTGACACTTTGGTTGCATCTGTTGAAGCTGGTGTAGGGGTTTCAGCACATTCACATGAGCCAAAAGTGGAAATTTTTAATGGCGGCAAAGAAGAAAAAGATTTTTTTCTTGAAATTTCACAGTTCACAGATTGAGGACTTGGGTATTGAGAAGCTTAAATGACTCTCACCACTGCATGTGACTGCCTATATGCTGCAACGCATACCAAAGTGCTGCTTTAATAAATTATTCATGCAGTAGCCATAAGGTATGTATGCATATCGCTATTCTGCCTCTCTTCTCTCCATCAGCGGTAGTCATTTACAGCTTCATGTCAGGAATGGAGCTCGGCCCTGAAGCCCTGTGGCTGAAGAGGTCAGCTGTGTCCAGATGAAGTTCCAGTAAAAGAAGCAAAATTAACTCATTTGTTCTTTGAAGTTATAGCCTCATATGCAGTTTTTCTACAGAAAAGAATAGTGTGTCCCTAAAGCTGCTCTTAAAGCTTCACCATTCTCTACCATAATATGATGAACACCAAGGTATATGTGTGTGTGTGTGTGTGTGTTCGTGTGTGTGTGTCTGCAGTCACGAACTGTAAGGAACATCCATTAGCCGCTGAGGGTCTGAGGCCGACCTTCATAACTTCCAGCTGTCATGTTGCCAAAGTCTTTGAAATAACAAAATTCTGACTTACTGGAAGCTGTTTCAGCTAATGTGACACTGCTGATGAAAAACTGCTCCAGTACTGACACATTTCATACATTTACTGGATTAGAAAAGTATGAAACGTTCATAATTCTGCTGTAATGGTACATGAATCCACAATATTGCACAACCAAGCAAGCCTGTTGTACAAACCTGCAACAGCATCAGCAGAAAACCTACAAAGACAATATCCCAGTCAGATTGCCGAAAGAAAAAAAGAGAAGACTATAAATAAAATAATGACTTTGTCTAAACCATCCATCAGTTTCTGATTGATTTCCTGTTTTCGGTTCGTGTTGACTCGAAGCGAACAGGCGGTTTTCTATTTAAAACTTCTTGGTTTCCCATTAAAGTTGTATTGTGTTAGCAAGAAAAACTTCCTGAATGTTGCATAAAAGACTTCAGTGGCTTGAGGTTGTTTTTCTTTTTCACAAAAACTGTTAATGCTAAATGGCACCTTTGAACCCGAGCCAGATTTTACATTGCATTTCTTAAAGCGTTCATAAACACTTAGTATATTTTGCATTCTAGAAATGCAGACACATACCAATGAGCGTCGCTGGGACAATGTGGAGGTTTAGCATCTGGTCCAAAAGGCATGTTGACACATGGAGGGGGGGCTCAGAAATGAACCACTGATCTTCTGAATGCAAGACGACCCAGTCTACAGCCTGAATTTCAAAGGCTGCTCGTGGAAATAATTTAAATTATAGCAAACCTTATGGGGAAACTTTTTTTACTTCTTCTCGTAAAATAAAATTAAAGAGAAAAACCATCTGTGGTTTCCTCTGTAGAAAATTGTAAGAGCCTGAATAAAACCAGCATCCTTAGAAAAAGTTTTGGAAGAGAGCAGGCAGCAGTTGATTGGTTGGAACATCTGTCCGTCACTGTCCAAGCAGATTTCAGCCAATCAGACCAATTCTTAAAAGAAAATCGTTGCCATTGTTCATTAGAGTCACACCAAACTGTAACTGCCAGTGTTTGATGTTGATCTAAATTAACTGTTATGTTTTGGGTGAAAACTTTGGCTCTGAGCCCGACAAGATGGCCATCTTGTGATTATGATATCACAAGCATTCAACATCCTCTTAAGGAAGGATGGAAATCTTTAGTCAATAGAAACATGGCCAATATAAACAGCCAATATAAACGGAGAAAAAAAAGTTACATTATAATACACCCAACTTTAAAAAAAAAAACACAAATTTTTCTGTTGTTTTTGAACAAGGTGACAGGTTTTACTTTTGTCTTCTTCCTTTTATTTTTGGTTGGGTTAGGTCTCGTCATTACAGTAATGCAAAAGTCCAGACCTATCACAACCAATTAACGGGAAAATAAAAGATTGCTTGACAGTTTCTCTGTTTTCTATCTTTAATAGTTGCTTGTTTCTTTAACTTTGCCTGTCAATGTTTCCTGACATTCGCCAGAGTACCTACACAGGAGTCTATATTCTGTCTAAATAAATCTTAAGCTCAGTTTTAAGAACTAAACTGAGCTTAAGATTTATAACTTAGGTCAACAGGACTGTACTCTTTACACCCTTTTCCATCAATCAATCAATCAATCAATAATTTACATATACATGTGTATAACCTCCATGCAGGTGCAATCACAGACCTGCATGATGCCGTTACTACCCAACCTTAGTGGAAGCTGCACAATGACAGCAATGAAAAAAGGTTGTGTTGGCTTCTTGAGCAAAGGCAAATATGAACATTTGTTTGCGATGTCGTAGAACAAGAATACGCATCACAATGTATGTCACTTGATGTACTGCCCACTCTCTCTTGCATATTTGACAAATATTGTGCATGACTGTCACTTTCTCCATTGCAGCTGTAGGTGTGTTTAAAGCTGCGTGACACATTAATATAAGTTGGACTGACAGAAATTTGTCATTTTATCAGAATGATGGATTCAGGAATGTTTAGCCTCCCACATCTGAAAAGGAGCTGTGAGTTTGACTTTATTTTTGTCCTTATGTTGAGCATTTACTTCCAGGTTTTGTTGGAACTCTTGCTTCTGTGGTTTCAATTAGTCTGACCTCTCGTGTGTCTGGTTCTACTGGGTTTTATTATAGTTCTGATTTGCTGCCAGATTTAAGGAATTACTTTGATTTAGTACAATATGATCATAAGCAATAGAAAACAGCGACAACCATAAAGAACCGAGATCACAGCTGCAATAAAATGGAAATACACTTTGATGGATTTAAGCCTTATATCCTCACCTTAATGAACAGCTCTTTATAGGGGGAAAAATAATATATATTTACCGATCTAAAAGCAGATGTAAGAGCAGGTTCAGCCAGTTCATGAAAAAAGGAAATATCTGATGGAGCTGAAAATCCCTGGATCTGAAGATTTTGAGGGTTTAAGGCCTCTCCTGGCCTTTTATTGTATTTCTTTTTTTATTAAAATTCCCATTTCATACAGTTCCCTGCTGTGGCTCAAAACTGAGTATTTTCTGAAACCTAATATTGGCAGCAGGGCCTCGAGTGGAAAAAAACAAACCTGATGATACAGGCTGCAGTGAGGGGGAGAAAGAGAAACAAGCCAAGAGTGAGAGAAAATGGAGGTAGCAAAGACAGAGATGAAGTAAATCTCATCTGGAGGGAGACAGATTCATTGGTGTGTTAAAGGAGGATATGGTGGCTGAAACCTGACCTCCTGGCCAGTGCTGAGACAGCTTACGGGGCCCCTAATCCAAGCATGAGGTGTGCTGTAGCTGTAGTCTTAAAAAAGGATCTGGGGATGTAGCAGGCCCGGGAACTCAATTGAGACTGGCCCTATCCATTGCTCTCTTCTCCAGCTATAGAGAGAGAGAAAAAAAAATACAGAGGCCACCATTGCTGGCTATCAGCCAATCAGCTGGTTCCAATTTATGACTAAATGATGTTGAAAGCTGCTCCAGGCTTTTGCATGAGGAGTTAGCATGCGATGGGGGAGTATATGCACTCCCAGAAGGAGCTGGAGAGAAATCTTTTCTCTACCTTGACATGGTAGGGGAAAAAGGGGGGTTTGGAGGAGGGGGGCTACATTCCTCACAGCCCCAAAAATAGATCCTGAAGCTGGAGAGCAAATACATTAGCTGAGGCAAAACATCATTTGCCAAAACAAAGGGCTGCAGGAGAGGAGCTAGGAGGCTACGCCGTGCTATGCTCATTAACATATTGTCAGGCATTCACGGCTTTCAGCTGCAGATAAAAAGCTGTTTTTTTAAAACTTTGAGGAGTCGGTGATGTTGCAGCACTGACAGCAAAACCTGAATATATGTGATGAAAATTAATAATCGACACAGACTACAAGGCTCAAATGCCAACATCAAAATAAACTGAAGCAGTTTTTTTCTATCGAAAGATTCCCAAAAAACAAATAAATAAAATAAATAAATAAATAAATGAAAGTAAAGCGCTGGATGAAAGCATCAGTTGTAAAAAAAAAAAACAACACCTTTTCTTCTGAAGTGTGATCTCTCTTAAGCCGGGGGATTCTCTTAAAAGGCCTACTTAGTTGAGGCAAACTGTTAACACATTTACTGCATTGCAAGTTTTAAAAGCGATAAACATCCAGTTCCTATGGGGAGTTCATTTCTATGCTCTCACACTTAGAATTAAAGTTACTGTCATCCTCATAGAAACAGCAGACACATCACTTTACAGAAACAGGAAAAAACAAAACAAGAAAATCAAGTTGATTATTTCATTTTTCATGATAAACTGGATCTTGATTGGTTCATGTATTGAATTCGTGTCGTATAAGCGTTTGACGAGCTTTCAGACAACCTGCCTGCACACCAATGCTCACCAAGATCTCATCAATCTGTGAACAACTGTTATTTTTTTTAATAGCAAAGTGCCTTAAGGAGCTCAGCTGGGAAAAATGGAGATGTGACTGCAAACATTAGAAACTGTAAATTATGTGTCGGTCAAATCTATAATGGAAAAATCAACCACTCATCATTTAGTGTCTCCCAGAGGTTCCCTTGGCCAGAGATCACTCTTTTCTGGATGATTTAACTTCCTCCATTTATTACCATAAACTGTCATGTTGCAGTTAAGACACAGTTGAAAGTACCGTAAGTTTTTTTCCTTAAGTCGATAATCTTAAGAAGACGACTAAAGAAATGTAGATTAAGGAATCCTTAGTTCTTATTATAATGAAAATCGTAAGGTTCTCTCATCATCTGACTCTACATCTGTGTGGACCCATGAAAAAACTTATCAAAAATCCCACCTTAAAATAAACCCAATCTTTAGGTAATATTCTCCTCATCATAAAACTGCAGTTTTGAGTTGTTGCACAGTTACACCAACACTGAAGCAGTGATAAGCTAGCTCTACTTGCAACTTGAATTATTGCAATTCTATTTTTCTCATTGAAGGATGATCCTGTTTAGTAAAATACACCAACATATATGACATTAGGATTAAAAAAAGGAAAAGACACACAAGCTGTAAGTCTGAAATCCATGATTTTACACTCACTCTTTATACATTTCTGAAGCAACTTTGCTGATCACATAGCTGCTAACGCTGCTAATCATTTTTAAAAGTTGGTCCAATAAGCTCCAGGAACCAGGCAGGCAAAAAAAATAAATAAACAACCCTATACTATTATCATGAGTGTACACATTTCCTAACCTGGCAGCTTAAAGGAAACAGCTTAACTCCAATTACCTGGCAGTGCTGGTGTCGGTTTTATCCATGGTGAAATATGTAGCAACGTTTGTGGGCAGCAGAAACGGCTTGTGACTACTGAAAAACTTCCTGACTGGACAACATTTCATTAGGAATCATGAATTTCACAATGTGACAAGGTATGTTTAATATGAGATTCAGGCCTAAAGAAAGAGTCAATGTGGTTCATTTTATATGTTTTGATAAGGTTTGGTTGTTTTGAAATTAAGTGTGACATGAGTGAGGGCCAAATACTGAACTCAAGTCAAAGATCAAGTTAATTATGCTGTGCTGCATGATTTGACAAACACTAACTCAGCCAATTAAAACAAGCCGTCAAGCCCAGCATGTAAGACAAGCCGATACAGAATTTCTGAATTCCCTGAACAACACAACTCTGTCTTCTCCTGAGCAGTGTGCTAACCTGGCAGCACAGATAGAGCTTCATCCCATCTTAGAGGCCCAGGATAATATTCACAGCTCTTAAACCAGATTTACAAGTGATCAGGTTAGATTTGTTTCTAGACATCACCAACAGCGTAGGGGTCTGTATGCAGCTTCTTCCATAGAAGAAGCAGCTTTGCCTGAAAATAAACATCTCTCTAAAGTTCAACAAACAAAGAATCTTGGTGTCTGTCCAGGAGCTGCTGATCTGTGTGGTATCCTACATCGTCCTCAGCCAGAAGTATTGTGGAATCTGGTCAACACTGCTGCTGATGTGGATTTATATTGAAAAAGACACCAAATTCAAAATCAAAAACTCCCTGAGAAGTGCCTTTAGGAATCTGACTGGAGTCGCATTTCAAACCACTTTCAGTATAGTTTGGATCAGAACATAAAAAACAGAACGTTGTGGGGTTTTTTGCTTAAAAAAAAATCCAGAAAAAAAAGAAAAGCTTCCAACCCGCTGCTGCAAGCTTTATGTTACTCTACAAGCCACTCACTTCTTGCAGACGCTGTACTCAGAGCAGCGGCTGAGCGGTACGCGGATCACACAGCCAGAGAACGCAACGAACAGCGCGTGATGATCCCGGTCCAACTCAAGACCCAGCACCCTCCTGTCCTCCCCTCGCACGTTGCATCTAGGGACACAAACCCAAAAGCATCTGTCACAATAAGACTCTTCTCTAGCTGCACAGGGTGATGCAAAATATTACAACAGACCAAAGAGTGAGTGGGCAGAACAGATCAAGGAAGAACAAGGAGGAGGAGGGGATGCATAAGGGGAGAACATGAGAGAGAGAAAAAAAGATACTAAAGAAAATAAGCAGCAATACTGAAGAAAACACAGAGCTAAAACCTAATAAAAAATAATGGCTTATTGTCTGACTTGTTTGGGTTGTAGACATCGATGTCCTCCAGGAGATGGGTGCTGAAAGATGCGTTGGCTCCCTCTGTGCTGGCCAGGATCTTCAACACATGGCCGTTATCTGAGCCTAAGAATACCACAGTGTAGTTCTTATAGGGCCCAGCTGATGTGTCCACTGCTATCTGGGTCAACTTGAACCTGCATAAGAAATGAAAAGACAAGTATTTATCATAGAAACCAACCGTCTGAAATGTGTTGATAAAGATGAAGGAAAGATGAGAAATCAGCATAAGTGGAATATCATCACTGCTGTAAATTGGAGGAAGGTAATCATATCAAGCATGCCGGATAGCATCTTAAATCTGCTGCTTTGTAAAGTCAATTTTCGAACAGTGAGCGAGTACTCGGCTCATTGTATGAAGCTTCAGTCAATTCATCTACCGCGCCTCCGTTCCCGTCTTCCACCGCCTACCTCCTCTAAAACCGTCCCCCTACTAATTCATCTACCCATCCACCCACATCCAATCGATCATCTTCCATGTCATTCAACCGCTTCTCTCGGCACGCTGCAGCCTCCTTTTGTGTCTAAACTTTCGATAAAGAAGTTGAGTGAGTGCCTCCTTACTTGCAGCGACGCCCTGCTTCATATTCACCCCCACACTACGTGGTTCCACCTGGAACTGACCCAGCATTGCCACAGCCATCTACCTCTGGCTCCACTGGCTCCACTGAGGATTGAACGCCTTTACTGAAGGACACCTTGAGTCTTGGTGCCTTACTCATTCATTGCGAGCTCCCCTTTCTGGCCCACGATTTAAACAAACAGACTTTTTTTTAATAATCGTTTTGGCATCACATTCCTTCTCCATGTTTCTACAGAGGACACCCGCAGCAGCGTCGGTGCCCTCACTTTTCCCTCAGTCCCTCCCAGATGGCCCCACGCGCGGGCTGCTGTGTTTACCCACATCGGCTTAAACTGGCACGTCCCTGCAATGACTCGGCAGTAGAGCGTGATGCGCTTGTGCTTGGATTTCATTTGTCTAGCGGGTCTCTGGGGAACGGCGCGGCAGATGTGATGTTTTTGGCGGCAGATGTGAAGCGGTACCACGTTTCCCCAGTGTGCAGCCACAGCAGTGTCTGGCTGGCTGTCAGCCTGGCTCTGCTTCAGGAGGCACGGAGGAGGCTCCTGTACACCGCGTGGCTGTGTGTGAAGGCTGAATCAGTGATGTGTTTCTGCTGTGTGTACATCCTTGTCTGCACTTATTGTGGCGGTGAATGAAAACACTTGACACTACGATTCTACGTCCACCCCATCATCATCCGATATCAGCGGGTTCTCAAATGTCACAACAAGCACACTCCCACACGGTAGCGGCCTCGTCTCTTCGACGTGTTGCTGCTGTGGAGCGTCTGCAGGTCAGGGCAGCACTCGAGGAAGATCCTCTCCCCAAGAGCCTCGCCTTTGATGTGGGTTGAGATCGACCGCTGAATAAATCCGATGAGTTTTAATGAGGGACAAGGTTGAGTGTTCCACCTGAACTCATTCATCTATACCAATCAAGGCCTCGAGTGTGAAAGCACTGCTGGTACATTATGTTGCCAGAGAAAATAAATACATACAAGCCATTAAAGAAATGAGCTTGGCATTTTCTCTCGCAGGCTTATTTCGTAGCCGCCAAGCTCTGAGCAGCAATTAATGGTCATGGAAATGTTCAGAAAGTATGCGGAATTTTCAGTGTTTCTATAGCCGGAAGACAACGTTTGCAAACCCCTTTCTGTGCTACTGGGATGTCTGAAATGATTACTCAGTATGTTCATGGGTGATTAGTCTGTAAAAATGAACAGTTTTGATGGAAACTTGTCCATATTTTGGGATGTTTTAGGCTTGTTGTAACATGGATTGAATACAATTTTTACCTCAAAGACATGACGGCAAGGCTAAAATTGGCTCTAGGCATACAAAAAAAGATTTTAAAAATACATGAGGTACATCTCCCTTGCAAGTCTCGGTCCTTGCGATGGTCCTCGCTACAGCTTGACTGAACGTGCACACCTGCTTTTGTTTTAATTCATTCATATTCTAACCGGAATTTTCACCTTTCCTTCATTTCATTTGTTCTTATTTGACTGTTGTTTTTTCAGTTTCACTTTATTTTGGTCATCTATTTGTCTCTTGTACTAGACCATTGTTCTGTTTAGTGATTTATTGGTAAGTTATGTGGATGTGGGTGTGCTGCAAATGAATTACCCTTTAGATCAATAAAGTTGTCTGAATCGGACATCATTAGGAAGACATACACATGCCTATACAAGATTATACAGCTGGTAGAATACAGCAGATTGAAAAATAAAGGATTTTTAGATTTTGCACTGGTGGCCAAAGACCCATTCTTGGCTTTGGTGCACAATATCCCACAATTTTCAGGAATATGGTGAACCAGATAACTGCTTATACAAGAATACAGAAATAATACTTAATTGGTCAATTATTCATAAACAAGCAGAACATTAACGATGTGATACAACACAAAAGTAGTTAAAATCAAACTTTTTTCAGCCTCCAGGTCAAACCTAAAATAATATAAGAGCATAAAACAGCTGCAGCCAGTTAATAGTTGATATTTATGATGGATGAGCTCTTTAATCCATTAGTCAACTATTAAACATCATTTTACAAGAAGGGACACAGTTGGCTCTGAACTTAGTTTGTGAGGGCTGACAGATGCTAACGGAGCGATCATGGGTGATCTGATGGATTACAGGCTGTTTAAGGTCAGCAGGTTAGGGACTAAGGACTGACGGGTTGTTTAAAGAGGCGAGTGACAGACAGTGGTCCATTTATGTTTTGTTTCATTTTTAAAAATCCTCTTCCGTGAAGAGTTTTTGATCCCCATGTTCCTATCAATAAGGTGTTTCGCTCAGCGAGACAAAATCTATTCCATCAGCCTTTCCAGCGCCCTGTTACTACAGTAAACACTCTACCTGCTGGTGGTGCGGGTGAAGTAGGGTCGGTCATTGACTGAGGGGACAGACTCGTCCATAAGCGGATATGACTTGATGAAAGTAAGAGTCTCGTCTGGGAAGGTGGTGGATGACTTGTAGGCGGCTGCCGAGCCTTCGCCGGCGCAGCTGCCCGGCCTGTGCCATAACACAAAGGAGAGAATCAGAAAACATCGGCGCTGAATCCGATTAGAGACACAGATGTAAAAACACTTGCAGCTGTTTGTTTTGGGGGGAATAGCAGGAGGGAAAACAGGTGGATTATGCGAGTGCTAGTTCTTGTTTTCCTGATTTTTTTTCTTTAAGAGACATCTGTGCAGAATAATAACAGCAACGGTTCTTTTGGTCGAGGCAGAAAAACATGTTGTCGGGAAGTGACAGTTTGTGTCTTTGATGTAGACGTGTCGCTCACCTTGGCTTTGGGACTTGCTCCTCTGGAACAGGCGTCCATGCTGACTCGCTGTTCCTCTGCTCTTTGAATTTGCCGTTGAATGCTTTCTCTATGTCGTCCATGTAGAAAGCACAGACTGCAGAGCCGGTGATGCTGTTCAGGAGGCCATAAAGAGGGAAACATCACAGTGAGCTATATGATGGTCTGGTATTCATCACCCTCTCCATGCATCCAGCATAATAATCCTGTCTGAGTAGATAAAATGCTGTTTACGCTTTATATTTGTGTGTCCGGTGCTAGTTTTAAAACATCACTATCTAAGATAAGATAAGACTTCCTTGTTCATGTTCTACATGCTGCTAAATCATGCAGAATTAAAACGGATAGTTTTTAAGATTCATTGCACTGGAAGCAAATAATTCTGCTTCTTTTGACCTCCACAAAACCATTTACCAAAGAGCAACCAAAGCCTGCTCATGCACAAATAGTCAATACAACCTGGACTAATAACAGAAACCAGAGAGTTCCTTTCATATCACAGATTCTGTACATTCATATACAAATGCGCACAATGTACAGCAACCAACATGATATGCATGTGGTCATTAAACAACATCTGCACACCTTACAGAACTACTTTTAACAGTTTACAGTCTTATCATGGGAACAAATGACAGCAGCTTTGGTCTCCTTGTGTCTCCATCTTCTTTGACAGCTAAAAAAATTAAATAAAAGGTGGATAAGAACCCTCTGAAAAACTGTCTCTATGTTATCTTTGCTCTGTGAGGTTTTAACAGATGCAGCAGAGGCACTGAAGAATGACAAAACCGAGGATGTGACGAGTGTTTGAGAAAAGCTCCAATTAACGGTGTAAACAATGAGCTTATTAGTGAAGGTTGGTGTTGCTGTGAAGCAACACGGGGGTTTCCAGGAGAAAGGCTCAGTTTTCAGCTGCAGTCAACATTTCAGACTTTAACCAAGATTCAAACTGCTCACAAGTGGATTGCAGTCGTAAGAGACAAATCACCAAACTAAAGTGCCACATTTTGATGCTCTGTTTAGATAAATGGTTCCGAGTTCACAATTGCGCTACTTTCTCTTGCAAAAAAAAAAAAAAAAGAAGCCATCTAGAGAGTTATTTTCTATAATGCTGAGCATGAAAGCTCTCATTATCCCAACCTGTTTGCCTGTGTGGTGAAGACTCCAAGTACAGCTGGCCGGTGGTTGATCTGCAGCACGTTGGTCAGAGACTGCAGAACATCAAAGTAAAAGAAGGAATCTCCAGGCACAGAGCAGTTCAGCCGGGCTTTGAGGAACGATGTCCAGTAGCGCTCCAGCACCCTCGGGGAGCCCCCGTTGTCGTTCTTACAAACACGTGCGACTCTGGAGAAAACCACCTACGGGAGATGAGAAACGAAAACATTTAAAAGCTGACAGCTGATTTATGAACCAACAGACGCAGACGGCGAGGAATACTGAACAACAGGTAATAATGTGGTTTACATAACAAGCCATTCTGTTGTCGGAGTTTATTCTGCCTGGAAAAGAAAGGGTCGACTCCCTCACCTTGCCCAGAGTGGTGTACTCCACTGCGATCTCACTGAAGAAAAAATACACGTAGTTCCCATACTCAATAGCGTGGAGGAAATGGGGTTCTGTAGACCAGAAAGAAAACATGTGTCACAAACGCGCTGGCCGTTATGTCACATATAGAACCGCATGATGGTCAGACAGGAAGAGGAGCTGGCAAACAGAAGCTCAAACAGAAATATCACACAGTTGGAAAATGGCAAACGTGTGAAATGGGACATTAAAATAAGAACAATCAGATTCAATATCAATTAGTTTTAAACAGATGATCCTGTACAGTAGTCGTATATTTAGAGAACATGATAAAAAAAAAACAGAGAGCTACATTTAAGGCTGCCAAAGCATTACAATGCAACAATTCCTTTCTTTCTAATCCTTTAACTGAATCTATTTTGGTCTGTGGAGCAACTGTGATCCAAAAAAAACTAAAATTACAGAATGTTTTGAATGATAACTACATACAGTTTACATAAATATTACAACAAAAGGCTATTCAGTGTGATGAGTGCTCTTTCAGCAGTGGTTGAAACCATTTCTACGTGTCGATGCGACTTTGTGTTCATGGAGGATGAAGTGTGTTGTGCTGCTGAATCACAGACACAGTGTCGAGCTTCGCTGGTTTAAATGGGTGAGAAAAAAACCTGTCAGTGTAATCTCACAGAATACAACAATTAGTTTCCAGGAACAGCAGGACCAGCGTCCAGAGCTGTCCTAACAGACTGCCGTAGCTTTGGCAAGAGGTTTTTTTTTTTGGATGAATGAGAAATTCTCAGTTTGAGAACAGGTCTTAACATCCTTCACATAGAGTACATTCCTTTCTGTTCACAAGCAAGTTGCACAAAAAACCCTCCCCCTCTGAGGAACTACTGCTGTGCTCAAAATATCATGCATAGTAGCACAGATGAAACGATTAATTAGCACAGAAATAATCAGCAACAAATATGGTGATAATAACCAAACATTTCCAAACAGGAAAACAGATTTTTCTCTGTTGGAAGCAATACTCCCCACCTGGCGGGAGATGGAAGAGGATGAAAGATAACATGTCAGCCTTTAAATTACATCTAATTAGATGTTTACAAAAAGATCTGACAAAAAAAAGAAAGAAAAATGGAGCAGATGTGAAGTGATTTGTTTCACTTGGAAATACAAACACTTCAATGTAGTTTCAGAAACTGATGCCGCCTCCTGTATCAACTCCATCTTGTACCGTTATAAATATGGACATCAGACAAGAATTTATATGAATCAATCCTGGCTGAACGGTCGGCGTTGGCAGTAAGACAAAGCATGCAACCGAAATATGATTTGCAAGATTAGATGAGATTTACTATGCTGAAACTCAGTAATGAATCATAATCTAGAGGCTTGGATGTCATCTGAATATGGACCCAGCAGTTAAGACCCCAAACAATATACGACACCCCTCCCCCCAAACATCTCCGTGCTTTATATGCTGCTAAACTTTGACATGCTCACCTCGGAGCCATTTGGAGTCATATTTGACCGTACGGAGAACAGGACTACTTTCTCCAAGACTTCTGTAAATCACTGCATCGCTGGCCAAGAAGTCAGTCATGGTGGCAGAGTAGAAGTCACCACCTGAAGGACGGGAGAAGAAAAAAAAAAAAAAGAAAAAAAAAAAAAGAGCAGGGAGGGTGATTAACAATTCCCAATGATAACCCACTTCTTTTGAGTACCTATTTTAGTCACAGATGTATTTTAGTGCTCTTTAAAAAGAGGTTGAAGAGAACAGATGTAGGAGAACGTGCCAGTTTTAAAAGCACCCTGAGTGAACTTTGCATAAATGTCAGTGGAAACCTGGCAGGATTGAGTGCAGGCTTGGCTCTCCCGTCTCTTCCCTCAATTTGACCTCAGTGTGTTCACAGTGTATCAGCTTGCTTCTCCGCTATGATTAGTAAAGAAACTGTAAATTAAAATGACAAGCAGAATTCATTACAGAGGAACGTTCCGTTTGTACCCCGAGAGGAGCCACTCCTCAATTCCAGATTACATTGAGAAACGAGCGTCGATATATTTTGAATAATATTTTGTTTCTGTATTCATGAGCGCACGTTTAAGCCAATTTATTAGGAATCAAGGGCATTTTACATCCTAATTATCATATTTGTTAATAATAATAATAATAATAATAATAATAATAAAAAGTTTCAGAAGAGTTACATGATTATTATGAAATAAAGTCAAATTGTTGCAGAATTCTAGGTTTTAGTGTTTTACCAAAGAATCAAGTCACAGGAACAACAAACAAAAAAAGATCTAATGGACTTGGGTTAAATTTCCAATTTGTGCTGATTAAATTACATGTGAGGAAAAACAGAAGGAGCTACGTTTTGTCCAAATGTACTTAAAACGCTCCACTGGAGGATTTGAAAAGATCCTTTATTTTTGTGCTTCACAGCCAGACTTCTATTTCAGTGGAGAAATTCAAGGCTGCTGCATTTCCATGTTAGTTTTCTCTTTATTCAGCTATCAAGTTTCATTCAGTTGTGCATGACTGCGGCTTTTGATCCACTGTCACGTTACCTGGAGATGCTCCAAAGGCAAATTCACCTCGTGTGAATTAGCATGTGCAATGAGTGAGTCTGATATGTTGAGTGTATACTCAATCAATCTAATTTAAACAAACAGTACAAGGTGTGTTACTCCCATGTCCGACCTGTGCAATAAATCCTACTGACTGTGGTGTGGGTCAGTTTGGGCTACTTACCTGCAAAAAGGCCGACATTGGACTGACGGGACTCGAAGGGACATCGAGCCTGTCCCACCACCTCCTCCCCTTCCTGCTCAAGTGTTGACATCTAGGTCAGAAAAAAAAAAACAGCAACAAAAGGATGGTTTATAAGGTCATATAGGAAGCTGTAAGGCCCAACACAATAATGGGATATTAAATCTGACAATTGTAAAACACACAGCTTTACTGCAGGGTGGCTGCTGCCTGGTGGCAAAACCAATCAGCCTCAAAGACCCAAAGTCTTACATGGGAGAAGTGTGGTTAAAGCAGGAGTACCAAATCAATCTGTGATAATGAAAGGCAACACATGCATCATAAAGATTAGTTTTATTTGATGCGTTATATGTGGGTCATTTCCATAAAAGATGTGTGTGAAGGTCCTGCTGTTCAGGCAGACAGGACAGTTTATCTCTCAGCCGCAGATATTAAGCTGCTATTTTCCAACCTGCTGTTAACAAGGTTGTAAACCTCAGACACGACAATGCGTGAAACCGTGCAGTGTGTATATATAGGTGTGTGTGTGTGTGTGTGTGTGTGTGTAGTGAGGGCAGATCGCATGCAGAGCAGCTTTAACACGGTCTGCAGCAAAAAGGTGACACAAATATATACAGACACCACATTAATGGTCCATTAACACAAAGGTTTATTTATGCAATGCTCGTCTGAAACACCTTTTTGTGTAATTGTTCCTTTTATTAGTCAGCCAGTTGAATACAATGGCAAATTATCACTTAACTAAACATAAATATTGGTGCAATAACCTTTCTTGCCTTGTTTAACTATCACTGCACATCACTGTGTTAGTGTTTTGTTCGTATCCTTCCAGGAGAATTGGCTCCAGTCTAACTTTGGTGCAACCTGGCAGCTTTTTCTGAGAAGTTCTCTGGACACCCGTTTTGCTGCAACATCCTAAGATGAGTGGATGGCGGGTTAATGGCTTCTCTGTGTACATTTAGCACATTTCTGAAGAACAGCCTGATGCAAACAAACACAAGAGCTTTTCCTGAGAATAATCCCGTCCATCTTAAATAAATACAGTCTTTTCCATAGTTGAAATGAAAAATGTATCGCATTCACTTCAACCTTATTGTCCTTAGCTCCTGTGAAGCATCAATTGGAAACAGCAGAGTGTTGTTTCTTTTCAGGTTGCAAAGGTCAAATTCATGAAGTGGCAGGAAAATTTTTTCTCAGTGCTTAAAGGCCAGTGTGTAGGATGAAGTGACATCTAATAGAGAAATTACAAAGTTCAATCTTCTGAACACCCTTCTCTTTCAACTAGTTTGTTCTTTCTGACCTCCTGTCGTATCATTTTGACACAAGGAAGAAGGCGTCTAAGTTATTAGTTGAAAGTTATGAAAACTTTTCTTATTACAACTCTGTACTAATGAAAACATATAAATTTGATGTTGCTGCCAAAAGATCATCCTGAATCTGACAAACTGGAAGTTTAATGTCTTGATGTTTTCAAAGACAAAAAGCAGAGCTGAATATATCACCAAGAAAATTTGCTTTGCTCTTCTAAAGCTTGCATTGGGCTAAATGTATTACTCAGAGCTTCTTTATCAAGTAATGGCCGAAATATTTCCTGAACTAAACTACACAGTGTCCTGGAAAGTGAGAAAAAAGTTATGACAGTGATTTTAGAGAAAAAAATTAAATGAAGGAATACACTCAGGGAGATTTAGCCCCAAAAAAGGGAAACAGTCGTTCGGTCTGTCATAAATAATCACAAGATCTGTGCTCTTCAAATGGATCTTGCTTATCAGTAGAAATAGACTGAATTGTACCAGAAGAGGTCCTTGATGACAAGAAGAAAACCAAAAGAAACAGAACAGACCTCAGAAATCAGAGAAGTGACGATTCTGCTAAGTTGTGAAGTGACTGCAGGTCATTACCCTCAGTAGCGATGAAAACAGACGGATTTAATGCTTTCAGATTTCGTTTTATCATAATGCATGCTGACGACAGGCTTCCTGCTGTCTACAGAGCAGCTGTCTCAGCAGCCTGGTCAGGGACGCTGCCTATTCATGGCAGGGCATCCGTTTGGGTCCCTTACAAACACGCATGCCTCTGACTCAATCCCCCACTGTCCTCTGCAGATTTTTTGTGGACTCCTGGAGGCAGATTCCTTGATATGATTTATATTTCCTCCCACTTCTCCCAGCTGTCTGAATAGTCATTCCTTGTTCTTCTTTGCAGACGATGGAAAAAGATGTGGGGTACAGTCGGAGAATGTTTTAGTAAAGCTGTAAATCAGTCGCCCTGTACTAATGGGGGTCTGACATGGTGAGGATTGTGTGTGAATATAGGTCAGTACGCAGTTCTTTAAACACTTCACATAAACTTCTCTGCAGGACCTTTTGCACATCTATTACGCAGCTTGGTCATGAAAAGCATTTAGGTAATGTTTGTCTGTGGGGAGATGCTCTGTTTAGTTTATAAGCCCCGACTGGCCTGAGAACCAGTTCAAACCTATAAAAACGGCTGACTCTTGGCTCTCAAAAACTAGGTGTAAAAAGTGATACAGGAAAAGCAATTTAACAATTTAAAGAGTTCAAAGGGGCATGTCTTTTTTTCTTCTTTTTTTTTCAAAAAAAAAAAAAGAAAATCACATTTACAAAACAATAAAATCCAAAAATCTTTGGGAACCAGTGGTAACATATTAGTGGTAAATTAAAATATAGGAGTGTAAATATGTTTAACAACATGCAAAAGGACCACGCAGGAGTAAAAGTTACACTGTGTAGGCGATGGGTTACACAGTGATGCTAACTTCATTGTTATAGTTCATGAACCACTAGCAAGCTCTGCATTTAACCCTAGTACACCAAATGTGTCATGTTAAATACAAGTTTCTTAGATCACTGCAACACTCACATAATGAAAAGAATGTTTGTAAATCTTGTATACAATTTGTCTTCTGACCCTCAGTGGATTTATTCAAGTTTTGCCGTTAAAAACCAGCCTAAAGGAGTCATTTTCAAATGATTATACAAATGGTTATCTAAAAGAAAGAAAAAAACATGTTTGGAATTTGTTTTAAAGTCCAACAAGAAGTTCAAATGACTTAACGTTCGATTTTCTCTCCATTTCATTCAAATAAAGCAACACTTCATAACTTTCTGACCTTATAACTCTGCTTCAAAAAACACACTGACATGAATTATGTACATCCATGGTGCTGCTCTTGCTCTTCAGCATCCCGAGGCTGAGAAACCACACTTTACATTTTCTTTTAACAATCAGACGAATAATGTGACGGTTGCGTTTTGCTTTACAGCACCGCGTCACACGCCTGCAAGTCGATATCAACACACGAACCATTTTAACACACACACCATGGCTGATCCTGCAAAGGAGGACATTATTGGAGGAAGAGAGGAAAAGAAAGAGAGAAAGTGACAGAGCAAGAGATAAGACAAGACTCAACATTGGACTGACTTTTACTGGCAGGAGAGAGCTCAGAGAAGAGACAGGATGCAAGACAGATGCTGGATTAACTGTTGTTAAGGGACACCGGAGTGTGAAAACCTGCCAAAGTTCAGTAGTGGGGCTTTAAATATAGAACTTAGCTCATACTTATGGCATACATGATATCTGTGATGCTGCTTTCAGTCATAGCACAGATTCATTTCTTATTGTTTGCTCTTGACTTAAAAAGACAACTTTTTTTGGCCAATTTTATCTTTAAGAACTTGCTCATGTCATTAGTACATGTAATTACTGCACATTTTTCTCTATGCAACCCATTTTCATTATTATTTTTGCAACTGTAAATTAAACTTCTAATAATGAAAAAAAAAAAAAAAAACCTTAATCACAGATGCTGAAGCAGAAAGCCATGAAATACAGGATTACACATCATCTAAGGCAGAGGTGTACTGCTGCAGATCTTTAGTCATGCATGGGGTTTTGCTATATACTTGCAGAAGAAAAGCCACAGATATGCATAAGTGCACATAGATTAGACCAATGCTGCACTCAGTCATGTTATAAATCTTTCATCCAATCTATGGTGTTTACTGTACACAAAAACTTTCATTCTGTGACAGCCGCATTTACAGCTGCGCCGGCTTAAGGACAAACCCAGGAAACAAATTCCCCTTCATTTGTTGTTACATAACTCTTGGGCTTTATTGCTCAGACAAATATGAAAAAAGATGATTTTGCTAGCTATACAAACATTAATGTAAAAGGATGAATGTCCAGAAGGAGAGGATGGAACATAACTTTTGTAAACTTCATTACGTGGAGAGATTCAGGCTGTGGGATGGATTACTGTGGTGCAAATCTAAATAAGATTTAAGAATGTCAACAGAATTGATACACATGTATCCCTTAATATATCCTGAAACTATCATTACGGATGATGCATTCCTCCTATGACTGGATGAAGCTAGTTTTAGATGTTCCCTACATAACTGGAAATATAATCCCCAACAGCACAGAATATGTTATCAGGTCAACACATTTGAGTAAAATCTTTATAAATGTTGCTAAAACCGTCAAATCTAGTTGATAAAATAGTTGTGAAGCACATGCATAAAGCTTGTAAGTCTCACATGAGTTACCTTTGAAGTAGATTATGCTCAGTAAGTAAAGCACTTGAGTGAATGGACTTAACTACTTTACAAATTAGATTACTTGAAAATCCCCAAACACACAAAACACCAGCCAGGACAGCAGCAAAACAACAATACCCTCATCTTGTTAGACACTCTTCTGGAAATCCCAGAAGACCCTGGTTCTTGCACCCTCTGACCCCTTAATCTTGACCACTTGAGCCTGCTAGGGGTTAAAAAAAAGAATTAAAGTTTGGAGATGCTCTTCATCCCTTTGGATTTCAGACTCCCCTGCACTGCTAGATTTACAACCTGTGCTGCAGGACTTGCACTCCCTCCTCCTGTAATGGCCTGCTCTGAATCACTGTCCAACCTGTGATGTCACCTCTGAGCTTCCAACACAGGATCATGATGGATTTTATTCAACAGACCTCAAACTGCAGGAGTTCTTACAAAGGTGGAGATATCTTTTGTTAGAGGACAATGTGAAGCTCAAGTATAGTGTTTTAACTTAACCATCAGCATTGTTATCTAGAACCACAAAACAACTGGGGGACCAAGTGTGACTGACACTCATCTTGACTTGTATTCCATTTTTTTTCCTGAGCTTGGTTGAAAGAGGCCACCATCAGTGTATTCTGTGTTCCGTCAACAGACTGCTTCTCATGTCTTGTTGTACCAGCATATTATTCATATTATTCCAAAAACATTTGGTTTTAAAGTCAGCTGACCATGTACAACACAAACACCTACAGTGAATAGTGAGTGCTCTCTGATGATCCGCTGCTAATATCCGAAGGGACTGTTTCATGTCTCTTTTTAGACAACATGTGGTATTTCATTATATATATGTCCCATTTATGTCACCGAGAACGTTTCAGTGGATCTCACCTTGTGAGCACTTTTGTTTTTCAAAAAAGCTGCATTTAAGTTTTGTTTCTTTTTTCTTTTTGTCAGAATTGTTCTGTTCCTGTAGACGTACTAAATTATTTTTCCAGTTATTTTTATATGTGTACCTGCAGTTTGAGCCCACAGCTGTTTGTTGTATCATCAGTGAAAACATAAACCGAAGGGCTGACTGCCAGACTTCTTTTATAGCTGACAAATGCTGCACACACTGTGGTATGACCCAGCTTTGTGGCAGTTTGGGGCTGTTATTTCACAGCAGATGTCAGTAAACATTACTTTATCTGTTGTTTGGGTCTAGCAGGCTGTCAGGATGTTTCAGTGTATTGTCAATATCAGGAGTACTGTACTTCTTTTAAGTCATTCCACACATCTTATACAATTTACTTGTAACTGTCAATAGTAGGGACGAGCACTTAAAAAGGGATTTTTGAAGTCGGCTAATCAGGCCAAATAAAATCGATTGGTCGATTAGTTGTGATGTCATCATTAATGTGTACCCTCTACCCAATCAAATGTTTTTTTAAGACTTTGTGGGCTCTTGTGGCCTTTCTAGTACAGTAGGTAGTCTGGAAAGGGTCTGAGGAGGATTCGAACCTGGGCTGGCTGTGTCAGCTGTAGCAGCTGTCCAAGGGGCAGGTGCCCCACCAGATGAACTAAACACCACCCCAACATGAGCCTTTTGCTACAACAAAACCACTTCTATAATCATTGCATTCAGTCTTTTGCTCCTTTTTCATGACATTGTATGCACAGTAACTACATTTTAGATAATTTGATACAGTAACAACTTGGCTGCATTTACAATACTAACATAATATAGTTGAAGCGACTGCCACCTGCATGCCCCCCCCCCCACACTAATTTTCTAGACTCGCCCCTGCTTTTTTTCAGATATAGACAAAAGCTGGTCTGTTTTCAGTGTTGGTGATCCAGATCCTTCTGTAATGTTAACGTCAACCTGTATGATGTTAGTGTTTGATGGATTAAGAATGTCGTCTCTAGCTAGCTCCATTTCTAAGTGGCGACAGTTAACTCAACAAACGCCTCAAAGAAATTCTCTCCAGGTCTGACGCAGTTACTCGTTTAAGCTCCTTTTTTCAATAACCTCACACACCGGCTGTTATTTTCCTGTCGTACCTGTAACTGACTTAGATTGACTGATGAGAGACGACATCTCCAACTCGCTCGGGGATGAAAAAAGGAAAAGAAAAAAAAAGGTAGAGCAGTGCAGCACTCCAGGATCTTTGATCACCAGTCCTAATCAGAGCTTTGATAGACACGAGTTCCTGGCATCTGGTATTTAACAGCAAAAAAATTACCACAAAGGGTAGTCATTGTTTCAATTGTTATTGCTTTAATTATTCAGAACTGAAATGAAAAAAGGTTTAATCGCTTTCAGTAAAGTAGCAGTATGTTACTATATGACCTTGAAACTCTTTTTCAGACTCGTTTTGATGGCACAGTGACATTTATGTACATTCCTGAAGCCGTCGTTGCCCCGAGGCTGAGAAATCGCACTTCACAACTGCTTCAGGGAAGCTGCATCACTTTACAGCTCTACGCACCGTGTCACGCACTAACAACTGGATATCAACACACTGGCTGTTTTGAATGCACACCGTGGCTGATTCATCAAAGAAACACAAGACGACATTATTGGAGGAAGAGAGGAAAAGAAATAGGAAAGTGACAGAGCAAGAGATAAGACAAGAGTCAAGATCGGACTGACTTCATTTTTACTGACAGGAGAGCTCAGAGTGCAGGCAGGATGCAAGACGGATACTAAATTAGTTCAGTTCCATTGTGCTTCTTTAAAATCACATGATGCAGCACTGGTTCAGTATGTGTCCAGACCTGCTTTAACCCTGGTTATGATCTTAAGATCATTTTCAACCAAACATGTTTATGTGATGTGCTCATGTGCGACATCAAAACAAACATTTCTGTTTACATGCATTAATAATAGCCTCAAACCCCCATCATCCCTCAGGTTTTATGCTTCAATCTGCTTCATTTCCTCGTGTATGAAACACATGTTCTGTCCGTGACCTGTATTGATGTGTCATATTGTCATTAATGGTACTTTCACACAAAGCCAGAGCGGCGCTAATGTGGCACGAATGTGTCATTTCCATGTGAGACACAAATAACGGGGTGAAACTGAAGGAGCACGCAAGGACACGGTCACACATCTCCTGTGTGGTCCTTTCTCTGTTACTGAAGTCAGGTGTCGGGCACAGCACTGCAGCAACCCACCTTATAGTTGCGGCAGGTGGGGTTGAAGGCGTTGGTGCCGCAGGCGAACAGAGTCTCGTCATTGCGTGGCACCAGCACTTTGATGTAGTTGTAACATTCATCCTGTGAGGAGTGAAACAGCTCAGTGTTATTGTACACCAGGGAGCGGGTCCGTGCTGGCTCCTGGCACAGCAGCAACACAATCAAAGCAGGACTTTCAGCAGGTTGACTGCTTTTTTTTTCTTTTTCTTTTTCTCTCTGCCTCATGCGAACACAACCTTCCCCCTGTTTCACAATCATTACTGTAATTCCCAGGCTGATTCTCGTTGTTTCACTGCAGCTCCGGTGAGGGAACTGATTCTCATACGTTACCTGTAAACTAAGCTTTGTTTTGGGGTAACAACAAAAAAAATCTTTTTTTAAAAATGGGTAGAAGCAGGGAGCGGAAGAAGTCAAACTAAAATCCCGAACACAAAGAGCTGAGATATTTCTGTGTGTCTGGAAGATGATACTCACGCTGTTTTTCCCTCTCACAGTGCACTTCTCCACATCCTTCGTCTTCCAAGTCAGTTTCTGAAAAAGAGAGAAGACAGCTAAGTGTCAGCTCAAAGGCGAGACTGCTTCTTACCATCTACAGCTTATGTTGCAAGTGCTATTACGAGACAGCTGTGCAGAAAAAAAAATCTCATTAAACTCAATAAAATTGTTGTGGAGAAAAACAAATAAACAGAAATATCAGAGAAGCCTGCGGCGCAAGAGAGGCTCATCAGTGGGGAGGCAAACACCGGGGCTCCGCGGAGATAAAAATCACTCTGGAAGATAAGTCTGAATGCGCACATGGGGGGGGGGGGGGGACAAAAAACCCCAAAAGGATCCCTTCCCTGCCGACATGAGAAGAAGTCAATTAGCCCCAATTAACCTGCTGGCTGAAACCCCGAGCTTCACTCTGCAGACATCACAACCTTACATGATTTTTTTTTTTTTTTTTTTACAAATCACTATAAGATGCCCGGGGGGGGGGCTCTACACAAAGATCCATCAACTTGTTAACAAGCTTTGCCAACTGAAGGATGAATGTGCTCCTATCTGCTGTTGACTAATTTACACCCAGAATGTTCCCAGATTAGGTTGGAAGTCCTGAGAACACCGGCCGTTATGTACACGTCTGTTTCAGTTTAGCTCCTTTTGGTCGACTTCTCGCAACAATATGAGAGTCGACAGCAGCTCGATGTCTCACTCAGTGACATGATGGAATATATATTGGAATGGCCTCGGAGCATTAACAGGCACATCTAGTCTGGAAATCTGAGCTTCAGACAAGTTTTTGACTCAAGTTTCTTCTGCTCAGGCAACAGTTTTCCAAATGAAGCGGCGCATTTAGCCCCCTTCCTGTTTTCTTGCAAGGGCTGTGATCATTCTAAATGTTTAATAGGAAGTTATTCTCCAACTTGTTTATTATGCACATTTGTAATTACTTGCTTGAGTCTCTATTTGTGCAGCGTGTGCAGAGCTTTTCATTTAAGGACTGTGTCATATTTCTAGAAATAACTTTCATTTATGCTAATAAATGTACATCTATTTCTACAAAAATTAAGAAAAAAAGGTTGCTTTTTAAAAAAAAAGTCCAAATCCAGTACATCACATGCTGGAAGCTATTATAGCTAGATATACACATATAATCAAACATATTTAGACTCCTTAGTGGAGCTGATATTTCACTTCTCTTGTGCACTAGCTTCCTGATGATTCATCCAACAGCCTCCTTGTTGCATCTTTCTGAGAACTGGTTTTCAATTTTGCCAGACATCTCTGAGTCCACCGGTTAAATCAGAAACAAGGGCAGCGTGAGACGAGACTGAATAAGAAATCCTGGATCCAGATTCGGTTCCTGATTGATATCAAAAGTTAATCAAGTCAACCCCACCAGTGTCTAGACTCCTGCAAGTCCTGTCCTTTTTTCCTTCCTCCAAATCAGGTCACCGCTCTGCCAAGATGCTTCAGAATCTAATACCTAACTTTTTCTATTAACTCAACTTTCATACATGAATACATTTGGTCCTTTCTTTCATTGATCTCCTTTTGAAACCGTATCATTTTTCCTTAATGCGAGATGGATTTGACATCTGGCTGAAAGATTTCACACGATGAACATGACAAATATTCAAATATTTCCACAACATGACTAATTATACCCCTTGATCTACTATTCTGCTATTACTTTCTGTCTCTAGAGTGACTTTGTGGGGATCTGACAATTCAGCAGGAGTCAGCATTATGGTAATAGGTCCCGGCTTGTCCTCGCTCGATTTTGTTTACTAATAATTACTTATGGCCACCCAGGCCTGGGGAGATCAGCGAAGAAGAGAATGTGAAAAATGAAGAGCTGCTTTAAAATGAGCCTGCATGAAGAAATGGATCTGTGATGAGGAGGACGCATCATTTTCTGGTGACATGAGCCAGTCACACGCTAATGATCGAGCTCAGACAGATAAAAAGGAAAAGGAGAGTGAGAAGAAGAATATGGGAACCAGCTTTTTCGATCACACTCCAGTCAGGAGAGGCTTGAGTGAATAGATGGAAAAAACACGATGTTCAAACATTCAGTATTTAGGTTCTCATATAACAATTGAATAGTGAGGCACTTAGAAGTTCCCATTTCTTTGTGCTTCAGTCTACACCCAAATCAATAGCTTAGATCTCCTCGACATGGAGTGGTGGCCTTATCAGAGTGAATATCCGAGTATGGCGCTAATCTAAATACAAGCAAACAAAAGTCCAGACCTCAGTGAGCTTTTATTTAAGAGCAATCATGTTTGACAAATGAGATTCAGATAGGAGAGAGCACAGCACTTCAAAAGCAACAAGAGAACCGCTCCACTTGTGGTGGATATATGTCTGAAGAGAGATTGCTTAATACTTGAATGAAAAGGAAGGCAAAGGGTAGAGAGGAAAATAATGAGATACAAACATCACAAGAGATTTCTTCCTCTATAAACACATTGTAGCTCAGAAAAACAAGACAGAAATGCTATATAAAGATCTGGATTGCATACAACGTCTCTAAAATAGGTGCAGGTCTATATGTACAGGTGATATGCTTGACCTGCTTATACCTGATCAGGAACAGATTTCTTTGTTTATCATATATTTAATAACCAAAACAACCTAAAACATATTTAACTTTCGTAGCAAAAAATGGTCACGTAAATCTTATAGCATGTGGATTATTGGTATTTTTTCTGAAGGATTAAGTGATCAAACCCCTAAATGTCAGAGTCTGAGAGGTAGAATTCATCATGTAAGGGGTGTTATTGCATTAAGAAAATCAATAGACCGAGGTCCCGGTTGGAAAGCAAATGTACATTAGTTATGTGATATTGACATGCTAAAATGTAGCAATTACAGGATTTATGATGACCAGAGCATCATTTTTAAAGATACACTCTAGTCTAAACAGATTTTAAGCCTTGAAAGAAGACACAGTCCTACCTGCTGTGGGATTATCTGCTCAGATGAAGAGGCGAGATTGATTGCAAACACATGGTCCCTGCAAGAGACGAGTCAAGATGTTAGAACATCCTTTTAATCAGCCTTGATGCTTTCTAAATGCAAAACTCCATACGATTTTGATCTAATCACAAAAAAAAGAAAAACCTTCTGATTTATTGACTGGATTGATCGCAGCTGTTCAACAACACGGGCTGGGAGGTGCATTAACAGAAAAACCTTTGGCTTCAGGACCTCACAAAAGTTTTCCAACTATTAACAAAACCCATATGAATCACTTTGTGAAGTGAGGCATGCGCTCTGTTGTATGCAGCTGTGGAAAATATTAAGCCCATTTACGTACATTAAGGCTCTCCATACCTTCTGGAAGGGCTTCTTGGCAGTGCGAGCGCTGCAGCTTGGGACAGAGCCATAAACTATGGTAGAATTTATTCTGCACAATGAAAGGAGGCAGAGGAGGTGCAACATTGTACTTTTTAGATAATTGCTGCACGACATCTTGATCGAGAGGGAGAGCATGTGCAATTATACTGAGAGATGCAATGGAAAAGATTCAGCAGTTCAGCTTAAACTGTGAACATGAAAGCAGTTTAGTGAGGTCATGTTTACCAACATGTATCATAGAGGGGATAAAGTTTTATTTCTAGACATTTCTCCATGGCTCTCAAGTCCTCTCAAGATAAAAGTTTTAACTTTGTATGCATTTTTAATTGCTGCTGGTTATTTGAGCTGAGTAGGACCTGAACAGTATAAAGCCTAAGCGTTACCTTTCATATTGCCTTTTGTGTTATGAGGATGCTGTGTGGAAGAGAATGCTGCCTTCAAGGCTCAGCGAAGCAAAACAAAAACAAAAAAGTAATTTCTCTACTCATGCTTACTTTAATCATATTTTTTCTTGGTCACCTTCTTCTGTTCAGTTTTGATGACTTTGCTGTTAACAGACAACTTGACAGACTTAACAGCTTTTGTCCTTTTTAATTTGGTAGTACCTCCAGTAGAAAGTAGTTCTACATTTATTTATTATCTATTTATTTATTTATTTGTCAGGGACATTGCATTTATGCTTAGTTACAAAAATTCCTCTACCCTTATTTTTCTTCCTCACCCTATTTGCAAGAGCCTATCTGTCTCATTCCTACTATCATAGAAAATAAAACATGAGCCGATTTACGTTAATTTAGGTACAGGTTATAAAAAATAAAAAAAAACTTGTGCATGTATCGTTTATAAACAAACAGATGTTTCTGGGTTTTAAGTTGCAAAACCTTAGATAAAAGGTTCAGATGCAGAAAACTGGTAGTGATTATTTCCTCACTATTGAATACAAGCATCAAAAGGCAAACAGAAAGATTCATCAGTAGCAAAAAAATGATTGATTGGAGCTTCTGTGCAAACATTTAGAGGCTAACACAGTGGTAATGTGAATGTTAAAGAGATTACGGCTCTCAGCTTTCACAGCAGCATTTTGAGCTTTATTCATTTATTTACATAATCTTTCTCTAATATGAGAAATTTTACAAAGACTGTAAACAGGGCTACATCAGATCTTTTTTCATGTTAAACTAGATGGTGAGCAGCGATGGCTGACCTGGCAGCGACGTAGAGCATGTGGTTGATCCTCAGCATCCTCTGGAAGTCCAGGCCCAGGCGGACAGTATCATTGTCTGACATGAGTCCCTGGAAGCTGGGGTAGAGGTATGAAGCTGCAGGGGCCAAAGGATGGGGAGAGGAGGAAATTGTTAAAGCACTGAATATTACCACGAGATACCCCCTAAATACTTCTTATCATAATTTCTGAGTCATAACTTCCCTTTCAGGTTCTGTTAAAATCTTAATTTCCATAGTGAAAGAAAAAAAAGAGGGAAAAAACAACAACAATCTGACAAACGAGCCATTTCCGCTCATTTTTGACACGTAACAATCATATACAGGCAGTTGTTTAACAATTGCAGCACATTTATCTGCAGTATTATTTGCAATGTACGAAACAGAATCCAAAAGGTTACAATCTAGCCTATTGTGCTAAAAAATTAGAGCATATAACATATGCTAATGTGTTCTTGGGGAGGTGGATGGGTAAAGGAAAAAGAAAAAACATCCCAAGTTGCATATTAAGTAGTTATGTCACCAGAGCCAATCTGATTTAAATAAATGGTTCCTGGTAAGCATTTCTGAACAGACACATCTGGGGATGTCTGGGGACAAGGTAACAAAACAAAGCATTTCAATGGAGAGCCTGTCTGTCTGGGTCAACCCACATTTAAATAGCAATCATCTGTTTCTGAGGTCACAGAAGTTCAACGTAGAGCTATCATGAAAGCAATTTAAATAGCTTCACCTTGCAAAGAACCTTTAAAATCCCCAAATATCAGAAGAAGAAAAAAAGTATACAATTCAATGGAAATCAGGTGCATGTATGCGGTAGCACAGAAATGATAAGATGAAGCTAGCGAGGTGGAGCAAACAGTTTAAGTGATATATCAGCTGTGTTGCATTAAGTACATTTTCATTTTCTCTTCTACTGCTGCATAAATTCATCTTTCCCTCCCCCTACTCAAACAGCACATCAACTCTGTAGAGGAGGATGTTGATTCAAACAATGGGGGGTAGTGTCCACAACATTAAATACCAAAATGACAACCAGCTTGTAGACTGACATGCCGTGCAAACCTCAGTATAATACAAAGGAGGAAAAAAAAAATGCTCCAGGCAAAGATAAAATTAGTCTTCTTCAGTACTGACACCAGGGCATCTTCATGATCAGAGACTTCTGCTGCCTCTCAGTTTCTTGTTTTAACCACGCAGACTCAGCTTAGGGCAACAGGGCTTTGTAGCACTATAATAAGTGCCTTCTAGCCTCCCATCTGACCTGAGCTGCTGCTGAATAAGCAATCCCCCTAGAAATACACCACAATCTGAAATTAGTCTCTCTACAGGGAGCAGTACGCTCCCTTAACTACTCGTCTCAAATCGACTGTTTAAAGATTTAAATGCTTAATGTCTGGCTGAGTGCTGGACCTCGCTATGCTGTCGGGTGCAAGGACTCCCACTGGCTCGAAGGCCCGTCCTGCTGTCCTGCCCCTGGCAAATGAGCATTTCTAATTACTATTCAGCAGGCTCACATCCTATATCGTTCAGAGGCCGGTGGAGCTCTGCTTGGGGCAGAAGTAGGAGAAGGTGATGGTGTCCACTGTTACATAACATCACTGTGACTCAGCACATTTCACTTTGCAGCCAAACACTTGCTCTGACCAAAATTCTTCATTCAGGCCAAAACACTGGCACTTGAGTATCATAATAATTTTCTAATTGTGAAGGCAAATTCTGCAATTTATTTTCTGATTGTATCTTCACAAAAAAAATCTCAGTCATGCTAAAAATATTCAATGTAACCACAACAACCTTCCAGTGTAGGAATGTCTCATTTTATCTTAAGGGAAATGACTGTTTAGTGTTCTGCCAATTCATTAGGAGTAAAACTCATTGGTGTGTTTCTTACACTTCTCTGTCAGAGACTTATCATTTCACCAAGATCATAAGGAAATTACCAACATCAATGCAGCCGATCTTACACGTGTCAACCCTTTGGGCCCTGTGTCTCTTTCTTTATGCCTAAAAACAATCTATTCTTTAACTGTTAACACAATGTTAAGGAATGCAAAAGGTGGAACTCGAATTTACGGCAGTGCAGCGCTTGGACCATCTGTGCACGTAACAGACATGATGACTGAATGTCAAATCTGGCTGGTACCCCCTGCATTAACAGCCAGCGTGTGGAAGTACTTCGGCTTCTAGGAGTTGCTTTCTTTGCTCGGAAAGTCAGGTTTGTTTGGGGAAGTGTGAATGTGCAAATAAACTCTACAAATATAGCTCTCGGTTACCTTTAATTGAACCAAATGCATAAAGCAGATGGTATAAATGTCTCTCGGTCAGACGAGGAAGTACATGGTAAAGGTTCTGATAGAAATCTGATCAACCCAAGACGGCTAGGATTTGATGCAGCTCTGTTTGTTTACTTATGTGGTAGAAAAAGAAGCTGTCCTGCATTAATCAAGAGATGAGCCAGTTTTCTTCTCTGTTTGTAACCAAAAAAAAAAGAGAGAAAAAACCGTGTTAGACGTTTCCACTCAGATAGTAGCAGCAGTCATGTTGCCATAAAGGAAACAAAGGACGCATCAAGATGCATCAATAATCGTTTTATAATCGCATCGCAGCCATCTGAATCGTAATCAAATCATGACGTGCATAAAGACTCCCACCACTAATGAATATCTCTTTAGAATTATGCAGCTGTAACTCGAAACCTCTATCAAATCATAGTATGTGAACATTATCGCTGCAAAGGCCAACTTTTAACTCATTGACTGCCAACGACGCCATTTGGCGTCATTGGCAATGGCAATGGCAATGGCTCTGAAAATGGCTGGCAGTCAATGAGTTAAGTGCGGCAGAACAGAATTAGAGAAGTTTTAGTACAGACAGTTCAGGCGGGGTCTCCAAACTGGCCACTTTGGCACAGTTGAGCACCATCTTTTCTTAAAGTCCTCCAATTAGAAGACCTGAGGTTTTTAAATATTAATGTAATGAAGAGGCTTGTACATTAAACTATATAATAGACAGTCTGTAAAGAAAATACTACCTTGTTCCAGCCACTGTTTGGCATCAGCTCATTGTTCAAAATCAATCAGCTGTTTCAGTATTTTCCCCAATGAGATGAAATATGATGTATTATAATTCTCCCAAATCATAAAAAGTCAAACAACTGATTCAAGTCATGACTACTGCACACTTTGACAAATCATAAAAATCCTGAACACAAAAATCCTGAGCAAACATGCATTGTGTTCAGAATTAAGTTAAAAAGAGTAAACAACTCACACAGAAACAACTTCTGTACGAGTAAAATATAAAAATGTTGACGCAATTCATCACAAATGAGGCCATGATTCTGCCTCTTTTCTATAAGGAGTTGTCATTTAGGTGTGAATTCATAGACTTCCTCCTGACAAAGTCCTACGACTCATAATGGATATGTCACAGAGTTGTGAGGGACCGTGTGCCATGCTGTCACCTGCTCGAACCAGAGGTGACAAATTGCTCTCATTACACCTGGGACAGAGGTCCACATATAGCACTATTAGCGCAGCTATTTCTGCTAATGGTTGCGTTACTCTCTTCCAGATAGATCAATTACAGTGTGTGGGCCATGGTCTCAGCCACCTCTTATATCAATTATTGGCCATTATAGTTAGTAGCAAGGCCTCTCCTGTAGACCTCACCAGTGATGGGGTGCCCAGTCATGGGTCCTTTGGGTAGTCTGATGAGGCAGTGTGTCAAAATGTCAAGTCGAAACCTTATTTTAAGTTTTCATTTTGTTGTGGGGTTCGGTTTTAATGAAGTTTTAGCTTCTATTGTCTGTCACTGGAGTTGTACTTGGATAATCGTAGTTTTCAGTTTTTTTGCCCAGGTGCAGTTGTTGTCAAACTATTTCCAAGGCTCTTGGCGGGTTGGTTGTTCCAGGCATCTTGGAAAACTTGCCACATTTATTCAGAGGATTAAAGCCGTCACAATGATTCATATTCTTCTTCATGACTCATATTATAGCATGATGAATCGGAAACTAAACATCTAAAAAGCCGTAAACGGTTGCACGGTACCTCGTGTGTGGAGGATTTTAATACCAACAGTTGTTCCAAAATAAGGAAGAAAAAGAATTGCAGAAGATGTGGTTCATGCCATGTCGTTGTAATGCACCAACTGCTGTGAGAGAGGTCCCGGGTTCATATCCCGGACGAGCATCCATTTATGTTACGGCCTGGCTTGTGGGCTGCAATATAAAACGGAGACTGAACACCGTAAAAGCCTCAGCAGGCACGCGCTAATCCACATTTTCACAGGTGCAGTCAATTGAGACCATTAAGAACAAAGCTCATGCAGCACCCACAGACTGTTGGGTCTCATCCACATGTAATGAGTTTTCTTAACAGTTTTTCCAATTCATTCAAAAGAAAAAACCAAAAAACATCCCGTCTATACAGCGACGCTTTCATCACAAAAGTTCCACAGAAACAAATAACCACAATTTGTACAAGTTTTAAGTGCTCCCTTGTCCTAAACATCCAAAGGTGTTTGCTGTCACGTCTCTTGCTAATAGTTCAACGTGAGCATAAATTTCCTAACAGCACAAGCAGATGATCTCATTATAACTGGTCTGTTCCAGCAGCAGGTTCAGTGTCAGATTTTGCAGCAATGACCTGACCAATGCTCATTGTAGTGAGTCGTTACCATGGAAACAACAAATACTATGACATCAAACCATAAAGATAACTGCACAATCTGATGTGGCACGCCAAAAACATTTAAAGATTTATTCAATTTGAGAAAAAAAAAAAAAAGGTGTGTGGATGTGGTGAGAGGCCAAAGTGAATATAAATGGCTACGTTTGTAAAAAAAAAACAAAAAAACAAAAAAAAAGCCTACCAGCGCACATGTCAACATGTTTCTTTTACTATCACTGTTTGAAAGAGTTGTTTTATGTTTTATTCGATTGACAGTTTGCAACTGGAGGTTTATTGTCGGCACTGCAAGAGAAAAGTCTAAATGTGATTACTGTAGTCTGTTTGACAGTTTTCACACCCGCCTGAACAAAAACATCCACCTGGTTTGTTTTGTGCAAAATTGCAAATGTTGCACCCAAGTTCTGACTTCAATTTAGTCTCTCATGAATATTTCTGTGAATATAAAAACTGACTTCTTCACTCAAAGAATTCAACAAAAACAATCCAATAGAATATATTCCAGCAGCAAACAAACCTCTAATAATTTACTTTCTATGAGCCCCCCCTTTATGGACCTTCTCCCCGGTGATGAAACTTAGTCCCTCTTGTGACCCTCACTCTTGTTTAACATGTATTCCTGATACAAGGATCACCATGGCAACGCAACAAATTTTGAACTTACATTCCCTGCCCACGATGTTGATTGGCTGCAGGTCTTGGGGGAACGGCGTGGCTCCTGAGGACAGCTGAGGTAAGAAGGCGACTAAGGTGAGAGCCAGGAAGGCTGGCAGGATGGGTGGAGGCGATCCAGGCATCAGCCTCATTTTGGTAGAAGATGAGACCTCACCAGAAACACATGGCCCACCGCAGACTCACCCAACCCACCTGAAATGAAACAAAAGGTTATCAGGGTTAGAACTAATAAGTTGGATTATTCTAACAACCATGACTTCATCATGCTTTTTAATAATTTTCTAAATTAAACTGCTGCGAGTATGTAACAGAACAATGACGGCAGCAATGAAGAAAGATGTTCAGCTAAAGCTCCTATTAGCATGCACTGCCTCGTGTCAATGCGGCGATGTGATTGAGTGTCCACTGAACCTCTGTGATGAGAGAGCAAACAGACATTATAAAAAGAGGTAGTTGGAGTCAGAGTCAGACCCAGACGTAGGAAGGGAAGCAGCCAAGTCACCGCTGCCCTGATCACCAGGACACCTGACACATTTCCCACCCGCTTATGCATTTCAAGGGCTAACATTGAGTCACAACCTGTTTCAACCATCCCTGGCACCATCATGTTGACAGCGATAGGCGAGATGAGAGCTTTGCATATCCACATAATCTTTTAAAATCAACTACAAGATGGTAACAAATGGATTTTCATATTAAATTTTACTCTCAGTTCAACCAGGGCACCTTTCAGAGTTTAACAAATCAGAGGAATAGCAACATAAATACTTGCTTGACACACACAAAAAGATGGGTATCAATTCATTATTAAACACACCACTACAGAACAACACAGGAGGAACGTGAGGAGGAAGGTGGTTGGGTGGGGAGAGCGAAATTCTGCAGCAGTGTAGCAGCCAGGATGCAGAGCTCAGGACTGTTCTTAGCAGACTGAATGAGTACCTCAGAGATCATGTGGTTTAAATGGACACGTATAGTATGCTACAGGTTATCAAACATAATCTCAGGTTGGTGAAACCACAACAACAGCCTGAACTACCAGAAAGCTTAATTCCAAAGACAAGGCAGTAGGGAAAAACAAAAACACAAAACTATATTTACTCTAATTGACATGGTTTGAAACCATAGGACATCCTCACTTGGTGTCCACTTCAATCCACAACAGCCCTCAATAAGTCAAAATAATCACTGTAGGAATGTGGAGATATAATAATATAATACAAGTATTAACTATGAAAAAGCTTAAGTTAAATGTCAAAATATTTGATCTGAACAATGATTTGCACCAAAATAGTCAGGACAGTGAACGCACGTCAGGTGTTCTTCATTTAGAAAATGTGCAGAATACAATATAGATGTTATAGGTACTGAATTAGTTAGTGTACATCATGACATGTGGCACCGGGACTATGTCTCAGGTTGGTTACATTTCACATTTGAAATGATACCAAAACCAGTTACTGGAATTCCTTACTGGTGCCTAGTTTTACTTCTTCCTTTGATATTTTCTTGTCTCTCTCTCTCCCCCTCTGTCTCTCTTTATAATAACACAAGCTAGTGTTTGTGTTTCTAGTGTGACCTCGGGGTACAAGCTCAGAGAGCTCAGAGGAGGCAGAAAAATATTAGAGTGATGGAGAAAGGCATGTGTAGCTTCAAAAACAGAAAAACTTTTTGGGGGTGAACAAAGACATGTGATGTACTGCATCAGTCAGATCAAGATGAGGTCTCAAGTACTGAAATATGTTGGTCTGATTCAATACAAAAACTGTTTTAAGTAACACACATGTAAGGAAGTAATCTTTAAGGGTGCTCTGCTCAGTTCCCAGCCCTAACCCCATTATTCCCCTGGATGTGCTTTAGTCACATCCCAGGTTTCATGAGTTGATCATATCCCCTGCAGAAAATCCTTGTTTCACTGATGCACGATGATGCATTTCAGAACCATCTCAGGAGCGACTCTCTGCTCCACTAAAAATATGAAGCTGGTTTATTTTTGTCAGAGAAGAAGATGACAAGCAGGAAACCAAACAAAGGAACAGAATCAAGTCCCTTTTTTAAGAATTTTAACAACCTGCGCAGACTCCTGAGTGTAAACATCACCATCATCTCATCAATAAAATTGACATCGACAAGGTAACTGGCAAGAGGTCTGCCAGGAGATTTTACCACTGATAATGAAAGGTACAGCAGTTAGAAAAACCCAAGGTGAAACTTTTAGAGAATTAAATTAACTCCAGGAATCAGGAGAAGAAGGTATGTTTCCATTCATATGCAATTATACCAGATTAAAACCTGTGTGGGAGAATATACAAGCCATGTTTCTGAAAAGACCTGGTGTGATATGGAGCTACATGAACAGCAGAAAACACTGTTGCTGATGAGATCTTGCTGAAGTGCAACCAGTGGAATTCCTGTTATGGCACATCCACTGGAAAACAAAATAAGATTAAAAAAAAGCCTAATAACCAGGAAGTGATTCTTCAGGTAAGCTTTAAGCTTTAAGGATAGTTTTGGGGCCTCGGTTCGATTGGGCTGGGAACTCCAAAAAACTTTGCACCTTCCTTTGCTTCCGCTCTACAGTTTATTCAGGAAGATCATTTGGTGACAAATTCTAATGATTTCGCTCAGGATAAAATACTAAAAAATGTTTACTGGACGTCATGCAGTTAAACCAACTGCTCACTAGGGGCGCTGTTCCCGAAACAACCACTGACCAAGAAGGAAAAAAAAGCAGGATAAAGAAAAAAATCCTGCTCCTTGACAACGGAAAACGGATATCTTTCCCCTTCAGCCAACTCGTTATCTGCAAGTAAATAACGGAGCAGCACCTAGTTAAAGCATCTTGGGCTTTCTGTTTTTCCTTTTTGTGTTCAAACTTTATTCTTTCACAAGAAGCTGCCCAGTATGAGCAGCAGGAGAGGCAGCGGGCTATCCAACATGTTGGGCTAAGACATGCTCAACATCACTTCCTCTCTTTGGTTGCCTGGATGGTCTTTTTGCCTTTATACCGTAGGCGAACAACACCGGGTTTCCCTTCCATGTGAAAAGAGACCCTTGGTTTTCAAGCGGACTAGAGTTTTCTTCTTTGGTCCACACCAGAGTGCAAAAGAGCACTCCATCAGTGGAAGCAGACCAGGATTCATTTAAAGCAGACCAACAGCTTCACAGCACTACACATAATTCACAGCGACGAGATTACGCATGAACGTTAATTTCCACAACTATTTATTGCATGAAGAAATAGACAATAATAGATGTTAGAGGGGTATGTTCCAACTAATTCAAAACCGTGATGGCCTGCCCTCCAAGCCATGATACTGAGGTCAATGTGTCCTCTGCAGGGTTTCTTACTTGCCCTCCCAGGTGCTGTGTCGCTTGGTTTGGGTCGTGTGGTTTTAAGTGGGAGCAGAAAATTGAGGCAACAGAGAGATGAACTGTTATCAATACTGAGAATAGTTTGCGTCATTTAAATGCAGGGGGGAAAAGTGTATTCAGCAATGAGGTCAAGCAATGATCACAAAGCTATAAACTAATGGAACTGGGAGAGAGTCTGCTTGTGTTTACTTTGTGAATTAAAATAGCCTGTGTGTCCTGCCTTAGGCAGTATATAAGGACAATATACCTGATGGATTGGCCTCATATGCAGTCATTTGGATGTTTTCCCCTGCCTGGGAGTACAGCCATTTGCTCAGAAAGATTACGTTATAGTGGTATTGCTGCATAAGATAAATCAATGAGAAAAATCACTTAAAATGTCAACAACATTCAGGGCTAACTCGGGTCATGTGCATGCTTAAGCTACTAACAAAACACCCTTTAAACACATCTCCAAATGTCGAAAGATCCTTTGACTGACTCACTTCTGTCATGAATATGCACCAGCAGCCACTGGAAACATAAGCAGCATGTTGAGGGAACAGTGAATCCCTGTGAGGAAGGAAGGCAGACATCATTTATTGACAACCTACTTAGCTCAAGGAAGGCAGCCAGCAGGGTGTGATGATGATGCATGCAAAACAAGACAACCATAGTGAGTACAAGAGCTTACGCAAGACCAGTCATATTCACTGAAACTCAAGCTAACACCTCTACTACAAGCCAAGACACTCAGACCGTGCAGTCTGTTGAGGACTTCATGATTATCTTCCTGAGCTGGTGCTGGAGACATTTTTCAAGCTCCACTGCTTCAGATTTCCCTTTAAACTGAGAAACTACACAATGACAAACAAAAACATCACATCTGACGGAAACAAAAACTTTGAACTTTGAACATAAAATCAGCCATGCAACTACACATCTAGTGAGGTGCCCCAACTAGTTACAACACTGCATCTATGTTGCTGAACTAGGATTCTGATTCACTGTAGCTCCCTGCTGGTACATTCAGTGCAGTCTTGATATTTTATTAAGCTCCAAATATGCAGCAACAACTGAGTAATTACAAGGAACACACACTTCTATTAAAAGTTAAGCCTTTAACTCAGTTGTGCTCCAGCTCTGGAGTGATTCTGCCTCCAGCTCCAGTAAAATAACTGTGCATCAAGTTTGACCTTTCTGATATAAACAGAAACAGTGAAACCGCACCACTTGCTGCTGAGCTCCCACATTCACCCGCCATGTAAATGCATCAGTGAAACAAACATGACTGAGATTCTGACATCTCTTAATTCCACCTAACGGACAGTCGATCAGTTAATGAGTGTGTGTCTGAAGAGGGAGTGGATGGCTGATGAGCTGACAGCTGTCGAAGGGAAATAAGCAACGGCTTATCCCAGCCCACATTTGCTCTGTGTTCTAGGGTTTGAATGGGAGAGCTTGGGTCATTTTGTTTTTAATGAACTGGACTTGTTACGTCATCTGGGAGACACTGAGTTGCTCCTCTTTTCAGGAGAGGGGTTTCTGGGACATTGGGGAATGTCATCGATTATCTGACACTCCCTTGGATTAGCAAACAGCCATGTGTATCCAGACAGTATCCAGACAGAATCTGGCCCTTTTACTGGGTTAATGGGTAAATAAGACAAAAGCAAAAAAAACACGTCCGTTAAGTCATTTGTATTCTTACATAAATTCCTGCGAGTAACATTTAAATGTTTCACAGTCCACACTTGGCCAAGGATAACAGTCCAGTAAAAACCCTAATCAAAATCCAAATTCCAATTTTATCCTCAATCAGCTGCACTGCACCTCATACACCTGTCAACTCCGGGGACGTCTATTTTCTGCCAACACCTGGTGCACAGAGCTAAACAGCAGAGCATACTCCTGATGCAGAATTGCCCTCTAGTATTACCCCGACTTCTCTGGTGCTTTAGTGGTGGGACGGTTAATCCACTCGATTCTGATATACACAGAACAGAGCATACCTCTCACCCCTGAGCACGTGGATATCTCTTAGCCCCTTAGCTGCTGATACATTTGAAGCCACACTATCCTTCATTCTGACATATTTGTGGTACAAGCTGGTCAGCAAAATGAGCTAGCACATCCCTGGCCTCCTCAATAATTTTAGACATAATTAGGCACATTAGCCTCTGCTCTCAGCAGGCCACCACAAAATAGGCTTTTATGCTGGGTGCTATAATAACACCATGGATATGGCGACCAGATGATAAGTCAATTGTAAAGTATGTTTGAGGACACGATATTTGAGCTTCGTGATTGAATTAAATAACAGAGACGCAATGTGAGGTGCATGAGCAAAGGGAGACAAAACAAACCCTGCTTGTATGATATAAGATATGATGTAATGTAATACATGTAAGAAAACATATGGTCATGAGTTTCCAATAGTCTCTGTGGCACCACTTGTACCTTCATTAACTGGCCCCAACATGCTTCTGAGCTCTATAAATATCTTCACAGAGGTGCATACCTCCAAAGCAGACATATCAAACATCAAATATTCCATTACCATTAAGAATTAACATCTGTGTGTGAAGTAATCTGGTTTTCCTTGCTTTTTCAGGGCCAGTCTATACCTAATGCTCTTATTTGCCTGATTGCCTGCTTTGATGTTGTCAAAACAAGCACATGGGAGTATTAATGTGACAGGAGGAAAAACAGCACATGTTTTAAATGGCTTACGTTAAGAAAAACATTTCATTGTTGGGTCCTGAGCCATATTGTCCCTCCCCTGAATCCTTAAGGAAGGTTCATTGGACCACCATGTTCATTGCAGTCCCATGACATGAATCCCACAGCTAGTACTCATCTCAGCAGAGTTGTTTTTCTCCAACGCTCCCTCCCCTCCTTCAGGAAGTTTACTCCCCACAAAACAGCCACAGCTGACATTCAAATATGACAGATGATGTGAAAAACAAAATTTTCAGAGGTGCATGTAATGTAGTTAGCAAATATTGGCCTTGAATATTTCTTCCAAATGCTTTCAGCAATTCTCCCCTTCACCTGGCAGTTGTTTCAAGTCTAGCCTCTGCGCTGTCAGACAGGGGAAACTTAGCTAATTAGATTTCCAATGGCTAACCACGCAGACGTCGTCAGGGCAAACTGGAAATGGGATCAAGGAGCACTGGGCAATAATTGAGAGAACAACCCCCACAGGACACAGCGGTGGAATCTATAGGCTTGTTTTCAGACGTGTGTTAGACATGGTGCAAGAGTTCATTCTAGTGTAGTTACAACCTGGCTCCAATTACAAATGCCTTAAAAGCCTCTACGGTTTGTAAAAATGTGTAGCTTTTCATTTAATTCATTGTAATAATCACTGAAATATTTAGACTACGGCCTTCATATATTAAAAGGTGAGTAAATAGTCCTTGAAGAGAGTTCTTCAAACACTTTCTGTGAATTCTGATGACAATCCAAAAGTTTTAAGTTTTTTTCTGCATCTACTCAGGTTAAATAACTGTTCTTGTACATGCAAGTTAAATATTTAAAACTCCCTAGTTCCTATTCTAGGAGTCAGAGTTTAGGCCTCCAGTGTTTCCTGTTGGCGTCCAGGCAGATGCTAAGAATAAACAGTTGATCCTTCTGAGGCATCTAAGCTGGGCTGTTGAATACAAACATGTCAAATAAAGGAGTTGGGGATTTCAGCGCACTTCAGAGGTCCTGCAGTGGTAAAAACAGAATGGCTCCAGGGGATCGCTGTGGCAACAGTTTAAAAAGTCCATTAGCATCCCTGGTCGTAGAGGAGTGATGGCTGGCTTCTTGCATTTTTACCAAGAATAAAAAATCAATGGTCCCTGTAGTCCTTTAGTTCTTGGATTAGTATGTCAGCTGCCTGGTGTCAGTATAATGTAGTCTCACTCTCACAGTGTCTGCATTGTGCCATGGCAGGGAGAGGGCAGGATGCCATCTAGGATGAGATGTGTCTGTCAGGGGAGGTTGGGACCCTCCTTGCCATCGTGCCACTCAGCCTGTTCCCAGAGGAGAGCTGCTTTAACCCCAACGCCTATGGAGTTCAGACAAGTGATGGGCTGTCCCACTGCAGGGGCCATTGATTGTCACCCCACGTCAGACGACTTCACCCCATAAGAATCTCCACAGATTACAGCGAGGTTTAAAGTAGAGTTTCCATGTCAGAGCTTAAGAGAACCAATAAAAGTAAAAGCAAGCTTAGAGAGCGAGAGCGAGAGAGAGGTCCAGAAAACTGGTTCAGTATTGCTTTATAAAATGTGCACCACTCTTTTTGAGAGTAAGGATGCAGATATCAGTGTCTCCTGAAGGTCCAATATTCAATAAAAATGGATGTTGCTGGCTGACACCACCTGCTTTGTTCATGGGTATCAGTCTTACAAACAGCAGGATTGCCTCCAGTCAGGCTTGCGCTCAGGACTTCTTTCTTCAGACAGTGTGTTAGCCAGACTTCACACAGAGGGATCTATGCCCGATTCAGACAGTGAGACGGTTCTCTGATCGATCTGCAAATCGCTGCAGGCGTCATCCATCGTCTTCATGTCTATTTGCAACGGGAGAGCAGAAGCCCAAAGGGCCATCAAGGGAAGAGGAATCAGGCTTGCATCAGTGAAATCCTCTTCATTCCCCTGCCTCCTGTTAATTATTTACATTAATCTTCAAAGAAGCCTATAATTCCCCTGACCCATCTATACTCCCTGCAAGTCAGGATGCACCTTCAATCTTCTGGGATCCTCATGGCATTTAAAACAAGACTTCCATCACAGATCCGTTTAAAATATGCTGGGCGGCATTTGTGCTCATCCTTCTCCCTCGTCTCCCTTTTTCTTCTAATATAGAAAAGTGAATATTAACTAGACTTCTCCTCCCAATCTGTGTTATTAATAATTCACGATGTTATAGGGAAACACTACCTGAACCCTGTATTGACAGAAATCCAAGCACTGTCATTCCCTCAAGGGCGTCATAACTGGATACCCCCCGAGGCCATTGACGCAAAGCTCTGAGCAAGAGGGGGGAAAGCTGAGTGTTGTTGTTTTCTGAATTTTGCGTGTTTCCATTTTTATCTCCCTATTTCAAGGACTGGAATCTGACCTAGCAGCCAAAGTAAGCCAACTTATCCACTTCAGGGAAATCCTTTGGGAATGATTAAAGATGGATGAGAAAGCACTCCTAACTTTAGCAAGTGGAATTTGTAAAAAGCAATCCCTGGATGAGAAGTGACGGTGACATTTTATCAAATGAATAGACGTTTACTCTCTACAAGTATAACCTTGTTTATTCATGTGTACATTATGGAAATTTAGCACTGAACGCTGAACAAATGAAGGATAGTGCTTATACAAGGGAGGAAAGGGCAAATATAATCTCCTGTCCCAGAACACTTTACATGCCATCAAGAGCCTGATGTGCACAGAGCTGCTGACCGACAACAAGGGCAGGAAGAAACGCCTAAGTTAGCTGGATGCAGCAGACACCAGACCAGACAGGAATAAAATATGCTAATAGCATGATTTATTATGCGGGTGTGAAAAGACAATGGGTGATAGAATAAAAGGTTTATTATTGCCAAGAAACGGGTGTTCAGATCGTTTTTTTTTTGTTGTTTGTTTGTTTTTGCAAAGCAGGTGGTTGAAAGTGTTTTGTGATGTTTGCTGGTACCCATGAATCCCCAGAGGTAGAGAAACAAACTAGTAGGGAGGGGAACAACGATATTAAATAGGTTTGTATGCAGTCCTTTGATCAGATTTGGTTGGAGTTTGAAAGTAAACATGCAAATCTCAAAGGTCACGCCAGTAAAAAAACCAAAACACTGCGATCTCACTGTGTATAGGGTGATCAAGAGGTTTGGCTTGGGCAAATGCTGATTCTGCTGTCAGTAAGCAGAAAACACTGGAAATAAATCCTGGGACACAAAAGGGAAACCTTATCCAAGCTGGATGAAACCACAAGATTCAGACTTTTTGTTGTCCAAATGGCAACACACAAAGAGCGGGTTAGGAGCTTATCTCGCTCATGAGGCTGTGGTCTCGAACACAGTTTCAAAGCCAAAATAAAAACCAACCAACAGAGTGGAATGCCAGTGTGGTCAGATATACATACAGCATAGAAAGCAGAGAAAAAGCTTCTGAGTCTAAAATCCGTGTCAGCTGCTGATAAACAGAAGACCGGGGAATCAGCTCTTCGAGGGTTTTCTTTATGTTGCCTGAATTAGACGAGATTGAATCAGAGCTAATAAATGCAATGGCCTGTGTGGCTGATAAATTGAGTGGACACACATGTAACTTAATTTTTGTAATAGCAGAGGATGCTTCAGCTGGGGACCACTTCTGCTCAGGACTTTTGTGGTGTAAAAAAAGAAAGTAAGAGTTTGCTATTAACATAGAGACTCTTTGATCTTTATCTCCCCTTTGGTACCAATTAATTTGCAGCACCGTTTGCATTTCAAGCTCTTTGTACTTCCCATTTTGAAATACATCCTGCATAAATTATCAATCTACTGGAACTTCTATTCCCTCTTGAAAAAAAAAAAAAGTGAATTATGAGTGTCATATCTCTAAAGTTCAGCTAATTTAAATGAGGGGGAGCTACAAGCGATGGAAAGATAAGATATGTAGCTTTGTGTTTTGTACCGGTGGTGTATCGGTGGTGCCTTCACTCAGTGTGAGAATCGTTTTATGTCACTGTGATGCAATGAAGAGGCCTCCTGCTTATACCGGTTAGTCTTGACAAAAAAGATGCCACAGTTTCAGGTGTGCTAAAGATGAGATGTCTACTGAAAAGATAAAACGCATGAAGGCAGCATGGCTGAGAACTGATCAAAGGAAGATAAATAGCTGTGAAGATTCTTCCACTGCCTTTATCCCCTGTTAGCAGAGGTAATCACACAGCTGTCACCAAGAAGATCCATCGCTTTCACATAGCCCCAACAAGACTATAAGAATGTGATTGGGGAGAAAAGCAAGCATAGGAATGTGGGACAAAAGAACATTTGGTGAATTTCATTTAAGAAAGAACAAAAGCACCGAGCCCTGCTTTTATATATGAATGATTTTTGCAATCGGAGTGGTTGATGCTGATGAAGGGAAATATAAATCAAGGGTAAAAGTAAAGCTCTTTGGCGAGAGTGCCTCAGAGATAATGGCATCACTATGCCTGTGTGGTTCGCTGTTCCTGGGAAGATTAAACACTTTATCATTGTCTTTGGAACAAACATTCTGTACGCTGAACATGCATCCAATTATTAGACGCCTTTTCCACTCAAACCAGACATCCATACATCAGCTTCATCACACACACCATAGGTCTTAAAAGAGCAGATGAAAAGAGACAGCGGTCTTATCAGGACAGCACTACCTTTCAGGACTGTAGCCCACGGTGGCAGCTGACCCCACTTTTATTACCGCTGTCTCTCACTGATGATATCATCTACACCCATATTGAAAGACCCAGCAGCTTTCAAGTTCAGTTTATCTCGTTTTATGGCTGTAACATCTCTGTCTTTCCCAAGAAAAGTCGGTGGCCATGGGCAAGCATACGCCAAAGAGCAGTGAGGCTCCTTGCACCTCATTAAAGGCTGTACTGCATCATGGAACATGTAAGGAATAAGGCAGGAGTTGGGCATCAAACAGAGAAATGGGGCATGAACAGTGACAGCAGAAAGACAGAAATCCCAATGAAGAGGAGGATGAGGAAGAAGGGAATGACAGTGTCTCACAGCTCACTGGTCTGGAATCACGTAGACAATCAATTCCACCACTCACTCTCAAGATGGCAGGTTCTTCTTCAGCAACAGTGCTGAATTACTTATTCAATTTTTTAGTTTCAGTCATTAAATGAGACAAATCTATGATGATTTTTGACGTACAACAGTGTGACACTGACCAGTCCTGGGTTTCATTCTTAGGGAGAACATTTGTTTAACTTAGTTGTTCACATTCTGCTCCTGGGGAGCATTACTAACCACCGAACTAAGTTGAGTTTTACCACATCCTTTACTCAAACTAAATATTTTGCTGTTACCAATTATTTTCAAGATTTAAGGCTCTTATATCTAATGCAAAAAACAATCAATGTTGAGTAATTAATGGCAAATACCTGTTTTTTTTCTTTTTTATAAGAAAGCACATGATGAAGTTATCAGTCTCTGCTGCTTCGCTAGACTAAATGGTTTTAACTAGTCGATTAAAATGTTTAATCGCGATTAATTGCATGAGCGTCCTGAGTTAACTCGCGATTAATCACATTTTAATCGCAGAATTTTTTTAATCTTTTTTTTTTTATTATTTATCTATTTTATTTAAAGATATTTCTAAACAGGATATTTATATTAAAACAATTATATAGCAACTATCCATTATTATCATACTTATTTAAGCTGTTAAGAAGCCCACAGAGACTCTAACCACACAATCAATCCTGGTTTGTTTATTTCTTGATAGTGTAGTAGTCATTGTGTGAGGTAGACTGTTAATATGATTTCTGAGCTGAATTGGATGCATCAGATGTCCGTGTCACACCGAGTTTAAGTTAAATCTTCTATTCCTCGACCGGTGGCTGGTTTGAGTTGCCTTCTCTTTCATTATTTGGAGAACTTAGGTGATAAAATACCTCAGTCTGGTCCAGAAAACAATCTTGCAGAACTTTTAAGCTAAATTGTCCGTGTAAAATATCCATTCTCTGTCCATTTCAGCTTCAAAAACACAAACTGCTTTCTCCATCCCTCCCTAAAATTATGCCGACAGTGCTGCGTTAATCGCACGTTAAAAAAATTACCGACGTTAAAAGGACTTTGCGTTAACAAGTTAACATTGACAGCCCTAGTTTTAATACAATGACACTTTTTAAAGCTTAAATGAACCTTTCAACAAACATCCCACCGCAGCTTAGTCTCAGATGGTCAAACACGACTACAGCAGCATTTTGGTTAATGACTCAGAGAATTCCAGAGAATTTGACCAGGATTATAATTCATTAAATGTAATTAGCTGGTGTTTCTGAATAGTTACATTCATAATTAGAATGGTTTTATTACCTTTTGAATCTTGACTTGTGCATTTACGGTAAACTGAATAGGCCTTAGTCTTATATTCCCAAACTTGTAACAGGTTTTGCCCGAATGCTGCAATTTCACATAATCTGAGCACAAGGTTATTACATAACTTCTTAAATGGTTTCACTGATACATAATCAAGCTTGTATCCAAGTTCACAAAAGGATATTAGCGGAGAAGTCAACCCACCTGCTGAGCTGACTCAGTTAATGATCGTTAGACGGACATTCTGAAATAGACCCGGTGACCATTAATCAGATATAGTTGCCAATCTGACAGATCCGATTTGATTCACTCTCTCAGGGTGTAACAAAAGCATCGATCACTGCTGTCCACTGGACCTCAAAATACATGGTGCATCAGTCTGTCGGAGTCTCAGCCGATTGTCTTTCGGCAGGAGTCTGCCATGTCTGTATTGTGTGTTAAAGCATGGCCTGGATATCTGTTTAGATAATGTTGCCTTACAGCACTTAAAGAGGATAAGGTCTTATCTCCATCTAAATCTCCAACAGTCATTAGAGGCAGCAGAGCCTCCCTATAAGTCCATCTAATTAGAGCTCAAATCATCCTTCAATCCTTCTTTCCTTTCTTCCAACAGTGAAATCCATTCAATAAAGATGGATTATAGAGGCATTGTACTTAGAATGTCATTACTTCTGCATTAACATGAAATACTATGGAACAGAACACTATTTTTACCTACTATGCTCGGCTTTTCTTAATTCATATTCACCGTCAGATGTCAAATAATTTGAAAATACATTTTACTTTGACAAACTGTCTTTTTTGGCCGGGGTTCCCCAAGTTTCCTGAGTCTAGTTAACTTGTGCATGCTTCATTGTCACCCCAAAAATAAAAACCCTTCACAGTGGATCAAAGGAGGGCCTATAGTATTCATTTATTAAATCTCTCCCCATTCTTCAGCTGCAGCTTCCCACTCGGTTTCACTTTATGTTTTAAAAGACATGAATGAATTCAAACAAGGAGGACAGTGGAGACAAAAGCAGGAAGCAGAAAACAAGAGCTACTCGCCAAAAGACTTACCACTGACTCTGCTTCTACAGTTCCTCTCATCCTCCTCCTCCTTCATCCTTCCACTAGCTTTGACAAAGCAGCTATAATAATAGGAAAGCAAGGGGACAAACGGTGCCATCCATAAAGAGGGCAGATACTAGTGTGAGTGTTCTGTTGAGCCTGGGTGGTGGTGTCATTAAGTGTGAGTGTGTGATAAATGCACCCTGCTTGTCGGATTTGAGATTCTCATTAGTCTGTGTTCAGGAGCAGACCTGAGGCCATTACTCTTGCAGCTGCCTTGACAACAGGCTGATTGTGTCTGTGTACAGGAGCAGGAAGAAAAAAAAAAGCGGGTTTCTATTGTAATGCTTGTACATATAGAGACATTTTAAATGAAGCATTATGTCCATTGGCAGCCCAGAGTCGGAGGTCCTCTGCACTCTAGCAACAGCTAGTTATGTTGACTGTATGACATGAATGTCTTAACTGGAGCCATTAGTTATAATTTATGTGGGGAGTGTTTGACTCGTTAGATTAATGGTAAATGGTCCATTTTTTTATAGCGCCTTTTAACCTTGACTTGGTTCCACATGCTGCTTTTACAACACATTTCTCATTCACAAAAACACTCATGCAGCAAATCTTATTATATAGCTACACTTGATATAAACAAGATTTTCCTTAACAGTCTCACAATGTCACAAACCACTGACCAGTCAACCAGTCTACTGGGACCATTTTAAGAACCATTATCTTTGAATTCATTGTGTTTGTAAGAAGCTAATCAACGACTGCCATCACCAGATTTATATTAACTTTTTAATCCGGTTGAGTCGTTTAAAACCAACTTGTTTAGATGTAAGCTTTGATTTCAGGCTTGATGGGAAGAGTCAGTCGAAGATTCAGCCTGGTTGGAACCCAATATGGAAACATACCATCTCAGCTTCCCAACCAGAGGTCACTTACTCTCACAACAGTCAGCATCTTGTTTCATTTCATTTTCTTTCAGTTAAATCTAGTGACCTTAAGGACAATTGTAACAGTTACAAACACAACTTATTTCCCTGCTTTTGGGCAGACTCAGAAGCTCAGACCTTTCAAGGTTTGCAGCATCAGAGCTGGGGATAGAAACAGGATCAACAAACTGATGAAGACGGCTGGTTCTCTCATAGGCCAGGACACTTTTTAATGTTGAGAAGAGTGCTTTGAACAAACTGTCTCCATCTTGAATAACGCTTCACACCCTTATCTTGGACCGGCAACAGAGCTCCTTCTCCAACAGACCGATTCAGCACCATTTCAGAGGGACAGACACAGGAAGTCTTTCCACCATTCATCAGGTCAGGTTGTCAGAACTCTGTATAATTTTTTTATCCATCCATATTTTCCTCCGTTGTCCCAGACCAGAGACTATGTCCCTCTTGCACTGCTTGCCCTCTTGCAAACTGGCCACTGTTAATGTCTCATTGCTTTTAAATTTGGTTAAGAGTTGCGACACACTACGACTGCTGCACTGGAGTACTGCATTTTCTAGAAATGTTTAGAAATCCAGCAGGTAAAATAGGAAAATGCTTATTGGAAACCACGATAGTGTGTTCCTAGAACATGACTGATCCTATATAACATGGGCTGCATATTGGATTAAACACAATAATTGAATCCATATTTACAGTTTTACTGACAAATGCTGGAATAAAATAAAACCGTTAGTACAAAGCTGTTAGTACCAAACCAGAGTTGGATCTGGTCATCTTAATTTGTTTTGACAAATTGTGCTGTAAATTACAACATCCAGAGTTTTCAATGCTTTTTAAAGGTTTTGCTCACTGAATTCTCCTAGTGCACAATTGAGGTACATTGAACTATCAGAAAGACCTATATCTGGCAGAAGTTAATGCCTGCGGACCAGAAACTATTTGGTAGGTCACAGAAATCCAAATCAAGATCTAAAATCCTTTAATTTAAGATATTTACTTATTATACTCCCAACCCTAAAACTAGTGTTGGCAGCCATGTTGAACATTTTGCCCCTATATTTAGATAGAACAGTGAAACTTCTAGTTTTCACCTTGTAGTTGCATTACTAGGACACGGCCATATCAACAGTCCAGGATACAAAATCTAAAGTTCATAACAAGCTTTAGTAAATATTATACAATGCTGATATCTCATTTGCAGTAGATTATATGCTGATTGCATCCCAAGCTGCACGGTAAACAAACATGCAGCTTGGGCTTCATTAAATGACACTACTTATCAAGCTTTGTGTTTTCAGACAATGGCATAAATTCCAGAAACCATGAGTTAACTGGAACCCACATTACAACAATGCTTTCAGTCTTTAGCCAAATCTTCATGTGATTATGTGCAGTTCTCTAGTCAACTGTGACTGTCAAAAGGTGTGAGACGAAAACAATGATGCATTCAGTGCACCATTTGTGTCGTGTAGAAATGCATTTGGATGCTGCTCGTGTTGAACTCTGACACAGCGGTCACTTGGTACCTGTAAATGTATGGTAAATAATAAATCTACCAATAAAAGCGCTTCTGCTGTTTGACAGTATGCCATGTCAGATATTCGAAAAGGGGTTCCTCTTGGCTGCACAGGAGGAAGGAGGAAGGCTTGTCCGCCAGTCTCGTTTTCCTGCTTGTGTCAGTCGCTGAAATAGTCGTCTGGACGTCTGGTCCAATCAATACTCTGAGACAAGCATCTGCCCGAGTCTCCTGTAACTGTACCTCTGTCCTCGCAGCCTTCTCAGGCGGTTCTGTAGACCGCTGCATGCTGCCGGCTCCGTAGCGAAGCTTATCGCAGAACAACACAGGAAACGTGATGCCACATAGACACATAGAGCGGCCACTGACACTTTCATTTGTCTCTGCTGATATGGATTGTCAAACTGTTCTTGGAGTTCATCAGCCACCTGGCCGTATTTGCTCACTCTGTAGATGACTTTTCAGCCCTCTTGAGAAATCCACTGCCACAATGACCTTGATGCTCAATTGCTGCGTAGTTTTCATTATGTACAAGCCTCTGTGGAGCAGGTGCCATGTTGTTCATCAGTTCAAGACTATGTGGTGGGTAAAAAAAAAAAAGTCATCCTTGTTCTATAATTGAGACAGCCACTTGACTCAAAAACAGTGTTGTGGTTGTTCAGAGGGCTGCAGCATCAGGAAAAGCACTCAGCTAAGAAAAAATAAAAAAAAACATACAGGTAAATAAGAGACAGGAGTGCCAGAGGGAACTCTTGGCAACACTTACAAGATGACAAATCTGCACAAGCTAATTCAGAGTGGACTACATCCGGAGGGACAGCGATAGTATTTGCAGGTTGGAGTGAATATATTTGCAAAACTCTGGTCCTTACAATCACACAGTACCTTAACTTAACAAGTTCATTTGGTTCTTAGTTAAGAGTTTAAAATTATCTTCATGACCAAGATGCATTGGGATGCGGCACCATTAATCCATAAATCACTTAACAATCAGAGATGCTCAGATATTAAACAATAACAAGCCTGAACTATTAAAATATATTTGTATTCCCTTACCAAAGAATATTCCAGGATTTAAATAGGTTGTAAATGAAGATCCTAACCTATAAAGGGTTACACAACAGTCCCCTGAAATAAATCTGCAACAGGCAGAGAGCAACAAGAGACTCTTACTGGACTCCGGTGTGTGCAATAATGTTTGCAATTCATCGTTCTAATGTTTGCTTATGAAAGTCTGAAATAAACACTTAGTCACTGTACACTGTTAAACTGTAAGGACATTTTTGTTGCCTTGAATTTTTAAAACTTTGTGGTGTGTGATGGCTGCCATCCAAAATCCAAACAAATGTGTTTTTCCAAGGGAATCACAAAAAAGTCAGATTTCCTTGGAAAAATCAGAAACATAAAGCTGTGAATATATTTAGTGTTTACAACCAGGGGCTACTGGGATGTCCAAAGTACATCGAGAATTAGTTGAACTCATTCAGACCGCTTAAACATTCACTATATCTTGACAGGAAACTAAAAACTAGTGGTTTTTCGCAAATGAGGCATTTCTCTGCAAGGGTAATGAGATGATTCACTTTGATCTCCGTCATTTCATCCCCTCACTTCCATCCAAGTGATTTGGTACTGCAGATGTCTTGTCAGTGCGCTTAAGCCCTTCGGCCATATGCTACTGCCACACAGACGGTGACACAAAGGGCTTTTAATCAGTCTTCTTGATGACGGAGCACATTCTGTCATTAAAAAACACAAAGCTTTGAGGCTGGCTTGAGCCCTCTCGATTGCAAATATTCCGACTGCGGCCAGGTCTGAGATGGCTACATCTATTGCTGCTTTGTGAAGGAAAGAAAAAATGTTCATCTCAGTTCATAGCTGTGAGAATTTCTGATCTTTTCGAGTTGGCTGAAATCCTGATCCTGTTCATGCAATGTATTTCTCACATTAGATGACTCAACTTCTTCAGTCTATCATTCAACTAATTTTCTGCTTCTGTTGAACTCAAACATGCACTCCAAGTTGGAAACATCTCAGAAATCCAGCAGAAAGTGAGTAATTAACTGAGTTTGTGCAAGGCTCCTGTTAATAGCAAAAAGCCTGTAGATTTTCATGCTTCAATCCAAAGTTTCTCCCTGATAAATAAGACGGTCTGTCCACTGCTTTTGTTGGCATGTGCAGTGAACGAGTATCAGGCCGACAAGTGAAACAGCAAAAAGCTGAAAAACAGAGACCCCATCCCATCTCAGGCAGCTAGTTTGGATTCCAGCCAACTGTCCAAACAGATCCATTTTTATGTGCACACGAGTTATCTGAAGGGTAGAAAAGACAGCACTTTAATGAGCATATGCATGAACTTTATTGTAAATGAATTAATGTGGGTTTTGCCCTTAAAGTAAACATTCGACAGCATAGCGCGTTACCATAATTCCAGTCCAACTCTAAAACAACATACACTTTACGACCTTTAGTTGTTATTCAAGACTAAAATATTTAACTGTTGACCTTTTGCTCATTTAAACTGTAATTACAAACACCCTGGAGTCAAGCTTTGGAGGGCTGCCTGACTTTCACCTCAGCATGAAGTAATCCTTCCGTCATTATCCACATTTAGTAAGCATTTCCAACCCAAGCGCAGGGATGAAGTTACTTAGAGTTGTGTGAGCTGAGCTTTGCATAAAAGCACCAATCTACAGCACCTGAATCCTGTTCCTGACACAGATGTTTAAACTAAGTGGTTTGCTGACAAAGCTGAAGCGGTTTTGCTCTTTTGAAGCGATGTCTTTCCCATTACAGGGAGATGATTTATTTAAACTCAGCTGCAGATTTGTTTTTGAACGCCGTGGTCTGGAAGCTTTTTGTTTCAGTGTGAATAGAGAAACCGGTAACAGTAGTGCTGGTTATGGGGCGAAGGGCCTGCAGACTGTTTGTGCTGACAGTGAAAAAGCTGTTATCACAAACGGAGGGCTGTTTTCTCCAAACAGCTTGCCGGCTGTGCTTGAACACGCAAATGTATTTGTGTCTGTGTGTGTGTGTGCATTTCTTGTAACAAACTGGCCTCTGCCCAGGATCTCCGGGTGTCTAATAGCGTGTGGACAACTCATAAAACACTGCATGCTGTTAGAGGTTTGGACTTGTCATTTTCTTGTGCTGGCTAGTTTAACTAGCACCAAGAAGTTGCATCACTCCAGCTTTCCCATGTGAGGATCGTTAGCTTCTGATAAACATGAACGTCAGCAAAAAAAAGTTGCTCTGAAGTAAAAAAAAAAAAGAAAGAAAGAAAAGGTTGGTCTGAGAGGGTGTTTCAGAGGTAAGTCGATATTATTCACTGTGTAGTTATAAAGCAAATCCGCTCACCGTTGAGCAGAAGTCCAAATAGTGAACAGTAAAAAGAAAGATCTTGAAAGGGAGTAAGTAATCTGAGAACTTTACACTTTGCTCTACAGATACCGGAGACTACAGACAGGCAGGGAATGCATCACAACTGCTGATCGATATCCCCTTCTCAGGGCTAGCAGATTCTCTGAATATTAAACGAGCGTGGGAAAGTTATCCTGTCACGTTCCAGGTGAAGCCAGCAATTACCCCAACCTCCCTTTCACCCACAGACTGAGCCCAGCTTTTTAATGAAAAGTAAAAACATGTAGGGTTAACTCAATTTGGGAGAAATAATATTGACAAGCAGATAGGCGATGATTCATGAGGATTACAGCTTCTTCAGTTAAAGGTTTTATTGGGCTACAATCAAAAATGACTGAAGTTCAGAACAACAAAAAAAAACATTCAAAAAACACTTGATAATGTTTACATGTAGACTTTTCATGCAACACAAGTGATGCTAAAGCAGAACTCAGTAACTTGAATGAAAGTGACTTTTGGTCTAAAACGGTCATGTGCATGCAGTTATAAATGAGATTATAAGTACATGTGTCCCTTGCTCCCACTTCAACAGCTGTCGTGGTTCAAAGTCTGTGTGAGCATGACAGTCTCAGTTGAAAGGAGAGGCTTTGGAGGTAAAGCTGAAGCACAGCTGAGAGGAAGGGGGAGGAGCCTGTCAGCTCTACTCTGATCCAAGTCCAATTTCTCTCACTTTTGCTTTTTCCGTGTTGTAGAAGTAGAATGTGATTCTTCTTCCCAATAACAAACTTTGGATAATTTCTAAACTCCACTTTGTCCAGAATTTACTGGCACACGGTTAAAGAATCGTGCAGTGGATGAGGATGTTTCTGGTTTCCATATCCAAGGCAACAGCCATAATCTTACCATCACTTTTAACTTGCACCAAAGTCATAATTGTAATGTCTATTCAGGAAGACTAATAAGTCAAAATGTTGGAAAATGTTTGACTTGAAGATCTTACTTGGAACGGAAACATCTGCTCAAATCAAAATTCAGTTTGTGGCTTTGGAGTCCACGCTCGGGTTCTTTTTCAATAGTTCTCCACAACTTTTATATTAACATAATTACAAGTCGTGTTTGTGGGACGAATAAAACACCAGTAAATAACTATCATTTAAAATAGATTCTGCTGGTACTGGGCCATATACTGTATGTAAAAGCAAAAATATTGAAGTAAAAATTTCCTTTTTTATAGTAAATATTGTGTTTCATTGTTAATCGGACAATGCTTTTTGGATTACTTTGTGTTGCTCGTGAGCACATTTAAAATTAATCTGATTTCACAGATGTACTTCAGTCAGATCGGCCCAAACCATCTGCACATTCACTCAATTTTTTTCACACTGAATCCGTCTTGATGTGATTTCAGCAAAATTTGGTGTTTTTAAAATTCTTATTCAAAGCAGTTGTAAAGAAAACTGAAATCAGAAGCAGTTTCACACCCAAAGCCTAATGAGCAATGCCAGTCCTTGTCATACAAACTATGGTCTTACTAGAAGCCATGCTGCAGGGAAAATACCCATGGGGCTTTTAGTCAAGCTCCACCACAGCTTTGTGGGAAAACTTTGTTAAGACAACAGCTCTGTAAATAGAACAGTCTGTTGTCATGTATAGTATGCTAGAGATGTTGTATACCTATAGTAGGCTGAATGCCAGGGCTCCCAGAGTCCCTCCAGCCTACCATTAGCCCGAGCTCCGTCTTTGTCAAATCCCTCTGCATTCCTTTGCCTCTCTGAGAGAATTCAAGCAGAGACCCTCTGACAGTTAGCGAGCGCCTCCAGTGCACACATCATTGATACTAATGGGGACAGAAGGCTGGTGCAGGGTGGCATGTGGATCAGAGTTTGCTGGCGTAGGGTGGGGGGGCATGTGTGTGTGTGTGTACGAAGTAACCGAAGTCAGGATTACAAGTGGAGCATGTGTGGTTGCTCTGCGGCACAGAGATCAATTCATGCCGCTGCAGCAAATGGCATGACAACCAGTCTCCTCCCCATCACCATCTGCCTCCTCTGTGCCAATTTGTCACAGCACATCCAAGTGTGGCCGTGCCCTCATTTAACATTGAACAAGAGCACAACTCAGGAAAGAGCAAGGAAGAAAGAAAGGAAGGGAAAGGAAGAAAGACGAAGAGAGTGGAAGGACACTGACGAAGAGTCAAGCTCTCGAGGTAAGCAGCGAGAGGTCAATCTGAGTTTATCAGAGGCAGAAGATGAGCAAATATACAGATGGGGCATCAAGTATAAACCACATATGTGCAACACACTCAGATTTTATCTGGACTGGGTGCCAATTTCCTTAGCCAAACCTTCACCATTTTGTACAGTAATACAACATCTATAAGATAATAAGATGTGTATTACTTTACTGAGGTTATCAAATCATGCAGGTCTTAGGGTTCATCTTAGAGCATTTGCTTGTAAAGTTGGACACATGAAGACAAAGGGCAGTATTTTCTAACAGTTCCTTCAGTTGGACATACAAAGGTCTTCTTTTTCTTCTTTTTTTCCCTTGCAAAGCATGTGGGCCATGAACAAATGTTCATACATCCAAACTATGCTTCCCTCACAGTGACAAGGACATAGTGAAGGCATTCTTAAGCTAGTGGGTGACAAGATATGAATGCAATGCTCCTCAGTCTTTCTGCCTCCATCCCGCTCTCTCACATTTTTTGGCACGATAATACCTCTATTCAACTCAGCGGTCTGATCATGTTTCACGCCTGTGCACCCGCACCGACTTCCATTCTGTCCCCATTTCACTCCCTTTGATATGTCTTTGTGTCATCAATAAAGACAGGCAGAAAATAATGACATCAGGGTCCCTCATGCCACCAGTAAAGCAGGGATCAGTTCAACACCTCATTCCTGTACACTCATACGTCTAACCGAACCATCATGTATTGTTTTGCTGCTGTCAGCAGAGTGAGTGCCAAAGTGGTGGGCTCCAATTCACTCCGACTGATGCACAATGCTCTACATCGGTCCTATGCCGCCAGAAGAGGGATCACAGAACAGTGAGGGTATGAAAGGGGGCATAAATAGAGAGAACAAGAGCTCAATGTAAGCATTTATTGTGTCATATCAATGAAAATAAGAGCTCATGGAGGCAAAGCGCTTGCTAACCCCTGCAAAACAATAAGTGTGTGTTACACAACCTTTTCTACATGGCTGTGTGTGTGAAACACAGCTCTGAAAGCTCTCAAGTGTCTCTTTGCTTTTAAAAAACAAAAAACAAAATCCTGACCTGAACCCACATAACACAGAGGCTGCTAACTGGTCCACTGTTAACCTCATTATTTTGGCAAATGTGAGCCTCTCAGTGTGTGAACTTTAAATCACAACAAGGCAAGCATGTTGTTTTCTACACCCATCGGCAACCAGCAGAATTGGGTGAAGTTTCAGGAGCAAATAGAAAATATTCAAGAAAAATATTTGCCTATCATGCCACTCTTCTGCACATCCATCCATCGTTTGACCTACTGAGTAGGAGGGATGCATCCTCAGTAGCATTTCCCTGAAGTATTTGACATGTTGCCCACATGGAAGATGTAAGCTGCACAGGATGTGAAGTCCCTTGAGGTAAACTGGTGATATTGAGCTATAATAGTAACTGATTTAAATCTTAATTTGAACCTGATGGCAGTTGTTGGGCTGTTCGCCAGTGTAGCTACAGAGCTGTCACTCTCAATCAACAAACCTGTTTTAGGGGGGGGGGGGGATCTAGATGAGCCCCTGAAGAATGGCTGCTTATTCAGTGAAATATTCAACAGAGCAGTGCAAAGACATGTAACTAAGTTTTAAGGTACTGTTTTTTTCTTTCTTTTATTTGTTCATGCACAAGTTGCAGAGCTGCAGAGTTTTAAAAAGATATTTTACTGAGCTCATATTGAGAAGTCCAGTGCTCAATGATGTAGAAAAAAAACAAAAAAAAAAAAACAAAATTAGGGACATAACGTTGCTTTAAAAGCAAATATAAAAAGAATCACAAACTTACAGTTTGGTCACGTCCGACTGCCCACCAGTCTGTACGCCTCCTATTTCTCCCAGGAAGCGACCGCAGCAGGGATGTAAAGGAGGCAGAGTTTTGAAGATGGGATGGTCGGTGGGCTGTTAGGGGTTAAAAGCCCCCTTTGAGGTCCTCCCTCTACGAACGTTCAGTCTTCAACAAACTTCCTGCAAGAGCAAACAGAAAACACCATGAGAATGGACAACACAATAGGAACAGCTGCGCTGCAAACACACTGGCTAAAGAACCTCAGGGGTTTGTCTCTTTTGCTTAAACGGGGCCAGTGACCCACAGAGGCCCCATGGAGATGGGCTCTATGTCCTCTCAGAGTAATCTCCTCACTCACTGTGCTGTCATAACATCACAGCTAACACAAGCAGAGACGGCATAAAGAGAGCCAGATGTGCTGGGCTGTGCTGGCTTTCAGGCGCAACGTGGTGATGACAGGGAAAGGGCCAAAAAGTTTCAGTCCAGGATAACTCCTGGTTATCGTGTTGTTTTACAATGAATTTCTTTCACTTTTTCGTATACAACTTTGACAAAAAATGAATGATGATCAATACAGAGGGGTCATGAGTTCATGATTATTCGGTTCCCATGTCCAAACCTCAGCCCACACTCTTTCTGTGTGAATGCAAAATATGTCAGCAACTGTACTTCAGACCAAACGCACCACGGAGTGCCTGGGAACCGGTTTTGTAGCTAAATATATGTAAGTAATATGCAAAAAGAAGAACCAATACACCTCTGGGTACCTGCTGCAAAATAAAAATCTGTGTGGTAAGTGTAGGTGTGCAGGTGAACTCTCTGACCTTTCCTCACTTTATTTCTCATGACACGTAACTAATGCCATTATTTCACCAGCATCACATATGCAGAAAGATTTTCTAGCAAGCTATCTTTTCTCAATAAGGACGTTTTTTTGGGTTTTTTTTAAACTCATCACTCTGATCTTCTCAGCTCTTTAAATCATTCTTTATTTCCCTGATGCTCATCTCTGTTCTCAAAAGACTCATTTATGTAGCACAGCTGGGGTTTAAACCAGCGCCGCCCAGTTGTAAGCTCACTTCAGCCCCCCACAGACAAACCACAATCACACTGAGGAGCATTAAAGACTGATGAACTTCCTGTAAATCCATGTCTCCCCAAACGCACACCAAAGTAATCTACGATCATTGATGACTGATCACAAGTGTTGTGTAGATTTCCCGTAACCAAGCTTACATCCGACACAGGCTTTGTATATGACATATACCTACACCCACGAGGTGCTTAAGAGGGGCATGGGGGGGGGGGTGTCATGACCGCAGAGCAATTCCTCACATCCTTAGCCGTGGATGAAGCATGTCCACTGACTCACTCGCGCAGCGCAGTAGATGAGCTGCTGTCTAAATCCCTCCTGAATGAGGCAGCTGACTGCAGCTGCTGTGAGCTCAACACCACTGCTCGCTCCCATCATAGCACCATAAAGCCACCGAAGGCCTGTAAATACTTAACAGCCCCAGCCCTCTGGAAATTAAGCAGAGCAGTGTGACAGCTTCAACATGCTGGTTTGCGGTGACTTAACCTGTGTGGTGTTAAGATGAGGGGGTGTGGTCTCAAACTCTGGCTAGTGTAAATGTTACGGCCACTGACCGTGCCAAAGTTACACTGCATGTTAGTCATGGGAAGTGGCCTGGTGGCTTTAAGTATGATCTCATCTTCAAAAAGCTCATTTACACACAACCTCTGACCACTCACTTCCACACATCAGTCACTCTGTAGACAAGCAACAGATGTTGAGCTGGTTAAAATCATTACAATCAATACATCTAAATATCACAAAGCTAACAGTTACTAGTGGTTCCTGCAGTAGAATGGGAGGCACAGCCTTCTGGTATCAGGCCTCTCTCTTGTGGAACCAGGTCCTAATTTGGGTTCGGGAAGCAGACACCCTGTTTATCTGCTTCCCACCCTTTTGGATCAAACTTAGAGTTAAAACTGGTTTGGGTGACCCATAGCCATCCCTTTAGTTATGTTGCTATATCCCCCAGCAGTCTAACCAGTCTATAGGTTTAGGGTGTATTCACACCAGCCCTTCTAATTCGAATCCTAGTTCGTTTGCTCAGAGAGTCCGCTTCTTTGGGGAGGTGTGAAAGGGCAAATTAATTCTGATGTGGATCAAAGAAGCAATCTCTGCTCCGCCTCTATCGGGGACGGGAACACGTCTTTTAAAAGGTGTGGTTTGTTTGAGTAGTGCAGCGTGAAAGCAAACTCAGACCAGCTGAATTTTTAACCTTTAATGGAACCAAGACCCAAGTCGTACGGAGCTGCACAGAGCCTCCCCCCCCTTTCTCTCTCTTTACTCCTTTTTTTCTCTACAATACATGACACTGCTATCATTAAGTAGCATTTCTCTTTCTTTCTCAGCAGGTATCCCTTGTTTAGAGAGTTATGATGCCGTTAACCCCTCTGTCCTGTCCTCTCCTGCCACCCCAACTGGTTGAGGCAGATGTCAGATGTCCACCCTTCCTGGTTCTGCTGGAGGTTTACAATCCTGTTAAAATTGAGAATTTTCCTTTCCACTGTCTTCTGCCGCCCTATGCTTGATGAGGATTGAATCAAAGAGAATATTCTATGCAATCCACTGGTTTCCTTAGTCAGGAAATTATTCTCATGAATTGGCTTAGATGAACACAGTTGTTTCAAACTGGACTACTGTGGATTTAACTGAATTATAAACAGACATCAATGATATTGAATCAGACTGTGTGTGTAAAGTGCCTTGGGATGACTTTGTTATAAATAAAGCTGAATTGAAGTAATAGGACCTGCTTGTTTCAATAGACATACCAGAGCATCTAAACGAAAACAACCAGCGTCGTGTTTTAATAAACTCACAGCCAACACCACTTTTCTGAAAGGAAAGGTCTGGTTCTGGGTCTGTACCTAATCTCATAACCTTATTCTGGCTCTGAATCCTGGTTCCAGACCAGCACCAAGAATTTGCAGAGTATGTTTACATCAGGGGCTGAGGTAATGATTATGGTGAGCCACCAGACTAACTCAAAATGTATTACCGCCATATCTAAGTAAAACTGAGCTGACATTGCATGTAGGCTGCCTAATCAAAAGCAGTATATGAAAGACAACTTCAGACAACTGTTAAGTTAAAGCACCAGTCCAACCCCCATAATGTCATCACGCCTCTCATTTTTCGTGCCGTGCAATCTTTTTCTATTCGGCCGTCGGCAGATAAAAGCACAATAGCTTGTTCACAATGGCCATCACATAATACAACCACCTGGTCTTTACAACCCCCCCCCCATCAGATACATGTTGTAAGCGACATCCGCATCAGTATTTATAAATGCTGATTGCTGCTGCAAAGGGCGTTCACAAATGCTGACATCTGTTTGGACCAGCAGCTCCAAACACAGAGAGGTAAAATGAAGAAATCAAGCTGCAGGAAAACGAGACATACATCATCATCATCATCCACGGAGAAGACAAACTGTGCACTGTGGTTTTCTATGAAAATTCAGAGCACACTAGAGGGAGGTTCAAATGACACACAGCTGCTGCTGGAACAGACATTTACAGTGATGCCTCTGGTCAGTGGAAACACAAACAAATCCTTCAAAAAAAATGTAACCAGCTCTGAACTGGAAGTAGCGTCAGTCCAGTAAAACTAAATGAACTGGTATCTGCTGACTGAAGATTGGAGCATATGAACCGCACCATTTTCAGACCCATCATCCTATTTAATGACCACTTCTAGTATTTAAGGGAGCATATAAATTTGTTCTCCACTCAAGAGTTTTAGTTGTCTCATATCATTTTTTAAGTATTGCTGCAGATCATTTTCATTATTTTTGCATTAACTCATGTTCAGTCTTTTGGTCAGGGACAACTCAAACTAAATGCTGATTTTATGGCTCAGCTAACATCCAAAAAACAGTTACTCTTCCCTAGATGCTACAGAAATATTCTAAATAAGCATTCATTAAGTCCTAACACAGGCAAACTAAAACAGACGTTTGACATGTGAAAATATCTCGTCTTGAGGAGCTGATTCTGATTATTGCCTAGTCCTGATCATTGCACAAAGACTACTTGTCCTCAGAAACAACATGCAGACTAGATAATCAACATGATTAACAGCTGCTGGCACAGAGGTAGATAAATTAGGATCAGCAGATTCAGCTAAAGAGGACACAGCATGAAGATAGCCCTGCTGGATGTTTTGCTGTTCTGCTCAGCCGTTCTCCACCCCAGCCTAGATAGAGCGGGGTCCAATTATTGATTATATCAAATGAGATCAGCTGGTGGGGCTCTGTGACTTCAGCTGCTGGAGCTATTAGGAGGGCAGCTCATATAATGCATGGGAAATGAAGGATAATGTTGCCAGGATTGTTTCATTGCCACACTGCGATCACTGTGCCCCGGTGTTTGTGGCATCCTATAATTTCTAATCTCATTTTCTAGAAATAGTCCCGCAGAGAGGCCAGCTTATTCTGCCATAATAGTTTTGAAGTAAGCCCCATTTACCAAATGAGGTTTTCGGAGCCCTACATTCCCATTAACATGACTCAAACAATCCCTCTTCTACCTCCAACATGCTTCCTAAACCTCCCTGCGGACTCCACGCACCACCAGGCATATATCTACTTTTTCAGGACTTTTTTCCCCCCCTAACTGTTTTATTTCTCCTGAGCAAAGTTGGTAAAATCCATCCTGTACCAAAATTACTCTAAATCCCACTAAACAGATTCATAGCATGACACATACACACCTCATTCCCATCTCCACTCACACAACTCGGGATATTTCCCAGTAGTCCTTAGAGCGCTTACTGGGTTGTGGTGGTGATCAATGGCCCCTGACCGTGGGTATCAGGGGGGTCCTGGGCTTCAGGAACGGAGGTATTAATAATGTAAGGTCCAGCCTGTCATACCCTCCATTAGCACAGAGGAGGCAGGAGGCCCAATGGCTGATTGATTACTAATTAGATTAATTGCAGTCTTTTAGAAAAGGAGGAGAATGTAATAGACTGGAACACTGAAATGAGAGAGGATAGAGGAGCCTTGCTGGCTAAGAAATATTCATCAAAAGAGCTAAAAGAGGATCTTCAGGTCAGGAATGCATCTTTTCTACTCTGAAATAAGCGCACAATTCAACGTAGCCCGAGCTTGTGTAATAAACAAGAATTCTGGCCAAGTCCAACCAAGTACCTATTACTTAAAAAATGTCCAACAAATTGCTCAATCCTCTGTGGGCCTGTTTCTACAATGCCTTCGCCAAAAGAAAACAACTCCGCTGCACTGACCGCACCGCTAACTGAAGACGACACTGGAGTTATTTGTTGGGGTTTTCATTTGAGACAATTTCCTTCCTCCCATTCCCACATTTGTCTATTGTTAGCCATCGCTATCTGGAAAACAAAGCGTGTAGAGATGTGTGGAGGCTCAGCTCCATTTAATCTCCCTACAGTCATTTAGAGAAAACTAATAAAGCCCACATCAAAGCTGTGGAACAAAGATTTGGTCTGAGTGGTGTAGAATGGGGGTGAGCAACATGGTTGTGGGTTGGTGTAACCACATTATATAAATTACATTGGTGCTTTTCAAACAGCAACTTCCCTTTATTGAACTGAAGCAAAGCATTAACGTCCACTAAAGCAGCTCCATGTCGGCAGCCATTAGCAACAGATAATGGCATCCTTGGGTTGCTTGACACAACTGGAGAACATCTAAAAAGGAAAGATGGTAAATTTATCTCCAGAAGTATTCATTCTTGATACATTTCCTTGCAAAAGATGGCTTTAAACCGGGAGACTTCCTGTGTTAGCCCAGTGATGGACTGGAAACCTGTCTTGGGTTTACCTACAATACCACTGGAGAGGTTCTGAGGCAGACCCTGATGGGATACTTGATCCCAAGTCAAAAATCCTGCAAAACAAAGATATTCTTCATGCACAAACTTAAGCACAGAGTCGGAAAAATGTCATAAGACAAGCTCTTTCAACAAAACAATAAAAAAAAGTTTAGTGGCAAAGTGTGTGTCTTTGCACGCTCCTTAACTCTGCAGACGAGTGAGCATTACTAGGGAGGAACTTAAGTCCTGTTTAGCCTGTTCTCTTGCATTAATGCTTCCCTCTCAGAGAATCATGGGTACTGATGACCTACATTTTTAGCCATGATAACACAGAATACTGAAGTTCAGCTGATTCAGTGTCAAAGACCTTTTTCCAAAGGAATACACAGAGAAAGTTTGGGAGCGTTTCACAGAGACTGGCCACATTCAGTTTCTCCCATTCAGCTTTATGTACACGTTGGAGTCAGGCAGCACCCTTAGGGCCAAGGGGAGGAATTGGAATGGGACTCTACCTCTCCATTTTGCATTGCAAAGGTGCCCCTTTTCTTTTAGGGTTCAAGAAGCAGTGATCATCCAGCCCTTCAAACAGGGCATAGAAGCCCATCTGAATAGCTAAATGGCCATAACTCCTTGATCCCTAAAAGAAAAGGGACACCTAATTAATGCTAAATTAAGGGGTGGGTCCAAATGGCAAGGCCAAGGACTGAGTCCGACAAAAGCATGCAACAGGATATCTCATCCCAAGCCAGAGTTATGCAACCCCCGATGTGGTCATTCGTTTTTTTATGGATGGACTGACTGACTGATTGTTTTGTTTTTTTAAAGCATGCTTTTATAGTTGGGTAAGCTAATTCCTGTCATTTAGCTTGGACAGGAATTGGTTTACCCATATTTTGTACTATTATTATAATTAAAAAAGCAACCACTTGCCACTTAAAACATGTTGAATGAGATCAATCTAAACAGGACATAACTTTAAGATGATTAAAAGTTGTTACACTTGGTTTTAATTACTGATGGCAAGGGTTAATAAGTGTAAAAAATCTTCAAGCATTTCCCTCCAGTGCTTAGAATAGTTGGGAAACAATTCTTCATTTAAGCTAATATTAGACTTAAAGTCTATGTATCAACATCGCAGCTGCAGCCACTTTGCCAAAGTAATGTCTTAATTCATAGCAAGCGGCAAAGCAGACACGTAAGTCTAAGTTTCAGAGTACGAGACTAATTGGCACATTGTGTGGCCGCCCTTACTGCACAGCCATGCTCAACATAAATAGCCCAACTTTTTGATGGGATAATGTATTCCGAAAAAAGGAGCAGCTTCATTTGTCTCAGGCTGCCCTCTACCAGGAGACGATGAGTCGCATTCTGCTCTGCTATTCTTGCAAACCCTCGGAGAGAGGAGTCCCAGCATGCATCATCGCATTAACTGTTCCATTTTTGTCTTGAGGTAGGAACTAAACATTTATTTTCCAGTAGCCTGCAGAAGACATGGTATTCCTTCAAAATTCAAGGAAATCCTGTTGAGCTGCCATCTGTCACCCATATCCATCATGACATCATCAGCTACTGGACAAATGATGCACTTCACCAACAAAGAGTGCTTTTGTGGTCCTCTTATTTCATGTCATTAATTATAAAGAGATTCATCTTTATCAGCATATTTGACAGCGTGAGGGTCTTCACGCTTTCTTGTCACAAATGAGTTCTTGAGCGGTTGTCAGCATGAAGTGGAATGTTAGACCTATTAATTATTCCACTCCTCCACCCTGCTGGGAGGCAGTTCTGAGACGCTCCTTTAGTCTTTACTGACAAGTTTGTCTCATGCCCGACTCCACTCTTGCAGCAGTAAATGTGTAAAGATGGAGCATTGTTGGGCTGCCATCTCTGGAATCTGTTGGCACATCATCCCAGAGGACAGTGCGGCCAACACATCCATCCTCCATTCAAAAACTGTCAAGAGTTGCTGTTGACCTTTAAACGCCTTCTAAGAATCTGGAAAAAAATAAACAATATTGAATCTGTGGAAGAAGGCATTAAAAAGTATGTACTTGTTAGAAACTGATGCCAGAAATGGCTGAATTTTATTCTTATTGGTCGGAAAAAAATGCACAGACTTGAGTGAAGCAGCTTCTCAGCAGTTTTAGCGTTTTGGGTTTCGGACCTTCAACCACAAACTACAGTACATCTACACTGTGAATTTGTTTTTTTATGCCTCGAGGTCTGTCTGTTTTGTTCTGTACCTGCTCTCCTTCTTTTCTCCTTCCTTAAGCCCAAGGCTACCTCCCATCTCCTCCTCCCTGCCTCTGTGGCTCTCTGCAGTGACAACATGCTGTGCTAATTGAAAGCGACCCTGACTCGTCCTTTCTCCAAACCACTCTGGCTATGCCCCGTTGTTTTTCTCTCCGCCGGTGGTTGACAACTGGCCTTTCAGCTGCGATGCTCTGCTGTGTGAACTCCGGCCTCTCTGTGGCGGCCTCTCACCCCTTTCCCTCTGCAAACACAAGGCCAGGTCCAAGCCATGCCAAGCCACGCAGAGCAGGAAGAAATTGCAGACTTGCACCTTTTCTCACTGCAGTGTCGTTCAAATGGGAACTACATATTGTGTTGGTGAGAACTGTTACAGAAGAAATGAAAAAAATAAAGTCCTAAAAACTACTTCATGCAAGCATAACTGATACACCATCATGTTTAAACATGTAATATTCAAGGAGGATGCCATCTTGCCTTGTACACCATCTGCTTTTCAGGACAAAGGCCAGCTAAGTAAATGAGCTATATCTGCTGCACAATCACCATGATACGATTCTTATACTTAATTCTTTTATCAAAAAGCAGTGATGTTCCACTAAAACATAAAGCTTGTACCTGCAGTGTTTCAACAGAAGTGGGCTGCTTCTACCATCATCACTGAAAGGGCTGGGGCCTGTAATGTAATACCCAAGCAGCATGCTCATAAATCACCTGAAGAGGCTGTATACCACATGCACTGACACTCCCAATCTGCCAACATGTGTCTTTATTAAAGAGCATATTACACTGTAACACGAACCCCCGACCCCCCCTTAAGGCAAATTTATGAAGACACAATGATCCAAACATTTTCCTTTGCAGCCACAGAAACAATTCTCTGAACTTTTATGGACTTGGGAATCTTTGTGTACTTGGGCATGACAAAGATCGGCACCGTTTCCACATCTCATCACACTCTTTATTCACAATTACATCGATTGTCTCCTACCCACTGAGAGCGACGCATCAATCTGGATGCATGAATGTCTGTTCATATCTGATTTACTGTACGTCTGTTCATCTCTTAGATTCTTATTGGTCAGGTTGTGTACTCAGTGTATTATGCTTTGTTTTTTGTTTGTTCCCACTGTACATCCTTCTATTTACTTTGACAGCTAAATTGGAAAATGTCAATAGTAAATGTCATGTAGGCTGACAAAAAAAATGGTAATAAACTGTGATGAGGCATCAGAAGGCCATGTATGTCGACAGAGAGGGAAAAATATCAACCTTATCATTTTGTGCAAGATCTTCTCAGAAAAGCTTTTATCGTACCTGGTACATGGTTTATTTATGATATTAAAGTGCTCCACCCTAACTAAAAATGAAACTAAAATCTAACATTTTCTTCCGGTTATAAGCAAAAAACAAAGAGGAATGTCTATTTAGTTTTCCTTTATTTCCCCTTTGCTATATCAACAGTAAATATGGAGTAGCTTGCAAAAGAAACCAAAAGAAAATATGGCAACTGAGCTCGACTCATTCTGAAACATTTCTAAATTGTGCTTATAATCTTGCGCGTGATCAGCTGTTTCCACAATCACTGTCCTTTTCAGTGCATCGTTGCTCAAGTCTGCCAAAAGAACGCTGCTTATCAACTTCTGCAAGATTTTTTGCTCGAGCATATGATAAACACGTGTGATGAACGAGCCGTCTCGAAGGAATCCAAGAATCTCTGCCTGCTCTCAGAGTTATGCACTTATTTGTGCCAGCTAAATACGCCTGAGGTTTTCCAGGCTTCAACTGTGCTTCTCACTAAAATCATGCAAATTATGAACAGGGGAGGAAAAAAACAAAAAACACCAAACTCCTTTCTCCCACTTGGTGGTTGCAAGCACAAGACGTATCCATCAGTAAACACCTGCAGCAGGATCCATCTCGCTGCTGAGAGAATGAAATGTAAACAGATCTCTAACTTGTAGAACAGAAGTTGCAAGATGCTAGAAATAAAACACTAAAACTGGGGACTGAACAAAGATGTGAATCAGTGTTGTTCGCCAGAGGTTTTTCTGTCTGCGGACTCCTGTGGTTTTAATCTCACAATCTCTGAGGACTTTCCCACGAAGCTGAAGATGTAAAATGAGCTAGAAAAATGTCTGAATTCAGACGCTTTTCCTTCTGCTTTTTACCCGGAGACACCACACTTAGAAACAGAAGAATTCCCACTCATAACGTTAGTTGAGACTCGGCTCATGTAAGTATCAGAGTGAAAAACGCTTTGAAATTTAACAATAAAAAATAGCCAAAGAAGTTCAAACTTCTCCAACTCAGAAGGTCTGTTGACTGACAAATAAGCAGGTGCAGTAATCTATAATTTACTTTTATAAAAACGGGTTGTTATAAAGCCAACTGTAAATATAAGCTTGCTGAAATGTAAAAAAAAACAAAAAAACATGTTGCGTGTTTTGTTATCGTGTAACTGCTTAAAAACCTCCTCTCAGCATCACTTGACGATAAATGCAGCAGATAATGCACATCCTTCAGTACAGCAGATATAACTGATCCAGACACGAACAGCGGCACAAAAGGTGAACAATGCATCAGTCCTCCATTTCTGCAGCATGCATCCTTTCCAAAACTGGTGAGCAGAGAATGAGTAAAAGGTTCCACTGCATGAACTTTGTTTCCCAACAACACAGGTCAAACTCGGCTAACGACAGCTGAGGCTGAGCTGCTGTTATTTATCTTTTCTGATGGTGAACATGCGACACAGACGTGCAATGGAGAGCTAGGCAGACAGGTAATCCAGGATTACAGCGCCGACATGTCATTTCATGGATGTGTTATTCCTGCTCAGTCGTCTTTTGTATGGAACACGGGGCGCAACCCCATCTATCTGCACCAAACTCTCCTGTGGCACCCATCAATGATGCACCGTGGACCAGCATAGACGAAGAGATAATGAGCTCTCGTTGCCTTGTCAACGATATCCCTTTTTTCCCCTGGCAGCCACACGCTTAAGCTCCCATTTGCCCGTTTCCAGGTGTGCAGAGCTCTTCAGTAAACAAGGTATCAATGCAGTGCATGAAATTTCCTATTGTCTTAAAATCCCTCAAATAGGCCACCGCATGTGGACAATCCAGCAAGTAATTTGCTGTTTGCTGCTGGGTGAGAATTTAAGGCCGCGTAAGAAACAGCAAGAACATGTTTCAAAGTCAGTGAAGGTGGACATTTGTATCTGATCTGGGTGTAAGAGGCCGATAATAACCAGGGGTGTGTTTGATTAGCAGAGTAGGTGGTTAAACATTGACACTCTTGCTAGCACCAGACAAAAAAAAAGTTATCATTTATTAATGTGTAGTTAGTCGACTGCTGGGCCGCAGACAGAGCCTACATAGCCAGACGTCACTGTCAAGGCTGCAGCCAGCTAGAGACGCACTGAAGCCAGAACGCCATAAACCAACAAGGTGGAAAAGTGAGACAACCACTTTGGCAGCTTTTTTATGAACACTTTCAGGTCAGGCGACTAAACATGGACGGCTGCTGATGCCGTCACTGCTAAGGTTTTCCAAGAAGATATGGAAATTACATACAGATGATGTGTGAACCCTTGATATCAATCAAACTATGCTCAACTTTGACCATTTTAGTGTTTTCTTCATTTTAGACAAATAAATAAGGTGCAATTATTTTCTTACTTGAATGGGATATTAGTCTAATAACAGACAGACCTTCTTCTGTCAGGAATGAAGCCCTAAAAAGTCCTCAGTGACACTCTGAAGACATTTAATGAGACAAGACGTTTAAATGGAGTCATTTTACCGTAACACAAATAGGATTGCACCAATACTCAATACCAGCGTCAGACCGATACTATGTGCGTGTACTTGGTATTGATATAAAATTGTCCCTACAGAGTCTCATACCAGTGTGACAAAACAAGAGCTGTCAAAATTAACACGTTTATGCAAGAGATTTATGTGTGAGATCTTTTTAACGTATCAATGCACAAACAACAAAGTTATTACTCGTGCCATACTTCAAATCAGAATTTAGCATCATCTCAATGAGAGAAGCAGATTCTGGGCATTGCCACAGCTGTGAACAGAATCCACCAAAAACCACTTTGTCCTCCTTATTTAGAAAGATTCTGACAGTTTTCAAGCCTCAGGATGATGTATCACACAATTCACCTGTTACTAATTAATCTGTTGCTGGTCAAAAGTTGTTATTGTCCACTTCCATCATTTCTGGTTTTTTATTCCTTCCTGTAAAACCATCTATATTTCCAAGTCAAAGGTCATCGTGTGTCGTCCTAAATCAAAAGTGTTGCTCCGTCTCAGTAGCTTCTTGCTCTCGTATTGCAATCTTCTATAAAACGGGTTCAGAGACCGACTTCCAGACAGATCGAAAGTTCAGCTGTTTATGAGCTCAAAGCGCTGCAGGTGAAAATGCTCCAACGGAGAACCAAAAGGCAGAAATACTTACTCAATGTGCCTGAAATCACAGGTTAAAGTTCAACATGCATGTTTAGTCCAAAGTTTTATCCACAAGAAGTTCTTTTTCTCTAGTTTCAGTCTTCTCATCCACAAACAGCTTCTCGGCGTGAGGAACCGTCGGGCCACATTCCTTCTTCTAGGTCTCCACGTGCATCGCAGCATTTCCTGTAGGGTGGCATTCTCTCCCCCCTTTGCGTGACAATGAGGTGTTTACATTTCAGGACATACTTGAACGCTGACAGTCGTGATGCAACTGCTTTAAACTAGAACGAGTCCCTTCCGCATTTCATGTAATCACAATTATAATCAAAATGATGCCAATTTCCTTTATTTACAGAGGAAATATTAACTTCACCCACCCATCCAGCATCCACACCCCCTTCTGTTGCATATTATTCAGTATTTAAGGAGCATTATTGTTGGAGTTTATTGTTTGATCTTTAGCAAACCGCCTCTTTAATCAAATGTCAAATATTCCACCATTCACAACGCATCAAACAAAATCAGACCTAATTAGTAAAAAACTCACGTTAGCATCCTTTCGTATAGTCACTTATTTTAGAGTAAAGAAGCAGAGTTCAGCATTTGAACAAGATTATGTTTCTTCTTCCCATCTGCCCTCCCAGCCATCTGACTCCCTTCTCTGTTTCAACAAAGAAAATGAAATGTTTCCTTTACAAACAAAACATAAAGAACCTAGTTTGGCTGATGTCTAACGACAGATTTTCTCCTCTGCGGACCACAGGCAAAGGCAGAAAAACTAACCTCTCACCTGGTTGTGTAAGAGGAGGACAGAAAAAGCTGTTCTACATTATCCGTGGAGTGAAAATCTGATTCAATATCGAAATGATTCCAAATGGGACCTCTTCCAGCCAGAGAAGGAGGGCTGTTCAAACAGAGGAGAGAAAAATGTTCAATACAAAGCTGTAACAACCTCGGCCTCATGGCCATTTTAATCCAGGACATGTGCGCCGGTCTGTTTTCCAGAACTTAACTTTGTCCAGTTCTACGCTGAATCCTGACTGTGTTTGTGAAGCTGTAACACTTAACGCCAGTCAAAGCCCTGATTTTTAACTCTGAAACAGTCCTTTGCCAACTGCATGAGTCATGACAGTAAAGCAGAAAGACAGACAACCCCTTCATGCGTCTTTGGAGGGTTTCTTCATTAATGACAGGGGCTCTGCCCTGTGTCAACATGCTTGCTAGTGGCTGTGAAGGCCAGACAGGACATGAGGTGGTGTCGCAGCCTGGCATGGGCCTTGTGCTTTGGAAGAGTGGCCCATGGAAACCAGCAGGTCTTGGCCGGATTTCACTCCCGCTCGGGCTGCTAATGGCTTTCCAAGTTTGGGGCTGCCATTTGTCAGCTTGACTGATTTCTGCACTATGAGGATCAATCTCTTTCCACCATCCATCTCTCCACCATCAGAGGAAAAGTACAGAGCTATGGACCAGAGCAGCGGGAATGTGCTCCCAGAATCAAGCTCGGGACATGACAAAACACTTGAAGCTTCAAACTTGCAGGTCCGGCAGGGGGTGTGCAAGTATTGGGAAGATGAGGGAGTAAATTTACAGAAGAACGGGAAAAAAATAAATAAAACGAAAATATTTAAAACTTGGCTCTCTCATTTTGTACATAATGGAAAAGCATCAGACGGCCTGGAAACACAAAAAAACCCGACTGTGCTGTTAAGATAGGTTGTTCCTGTTCCTGGAACAATTTCAGTAGAAATAAGAAAAAATAAATAAATAAATAAGACAGGAATGTTTCCCATCTATCAGTTTATAAACTGATTCTTCTTAAAACTCTGAAAACAAGATCTAAGCGGGGAGACTTGCGTAATTCTGCCTGTGTGAGAGGGAGCGAGGTGTTGAGAGTGAAAATCAAGCTGCAAAGACAGAGAGAAGGAGAAGGAATAGAACATAGTTAGGGAGCAACAGTGTGAAGGGAGCAGCTGAAAGAGGTTGCAGGGCCCCAGGTGAGCCCTGTGGTGGGTCATTTCACAGGCCTGAAGGCTGACTAACATTGACAGGTCAGCTGGAAGACTTGCTGCCAAGAGAAACCCTCGACGGAAAGACCAGGGCACAAGGCTGCACCTCTACACACAATCTCACACATAAAAACATTACATCTACACGCACACCCCTCCCTGCCTTCACCAGAAAATAATTTCCTTTTTCAATCTGCCACACAATAACCTAGCCGCTGATTACTGACCTTTACCACAGTGCTTTTCACAAGCCGATCCCTTCTTTGGCTCAGGGCAGAGAAATATAGCTCCTTCTGCTAGACTAAGAGCTGTAAAATCCCCCAGCATACAACTAGCCTTCATATCCGCTCTCACAGCTCAGGACACATCAGGATGTGTTGAGAGCGCCTGGGGGAGGGAGTGCCAGGATGATTGGATCATCAAAGAAGACAACTTGATGTTATAGCCATCATTAGTGCAGAAACAAATCAATTAAAGGGAATCGCAACACTAAAGGCCTTAGAGGCAGTCTGTACTCGTGCCTCGCCTCAAACTCTCACACACTGTAATTTGGCACCATTGTCCAATTTGACAACGATAACATGTTTACATTGAAAAACCTTTTCACATCTTCAAAAATCATTAGGATTACATTTCAACGTTTCTTTGTAGATTTCCTCTTCTTCTCTGTATCGCCTTCCTCAGGAACTACCTGGTCAAAGTCTAGTTTAAGAACTTACAGAGCCTGGGTGGAGCATCTTAAGTGTCCCAACACTTTATCTGGGTGTGTTAAGCCAACTTCAAAACAAAGTTTGATTTAGAGTGTGTTCAGGTTGAATTGACATGTTTTTGTGCATTTTAAAAGTCGTGTTTCGGTCAGTCAAACTAAAAGATGGAAGGAATTAAGTGGACCTGCAATACTGGGAATAAAAGATCAGAAAAAAGCATCAAAGTTTTTGCCTAAAGTGATGTTATAGCCTATATGGAACATCAGACTGATTACACCAGGTCCCATGCCCTCATATGCGTTTATCTGACTCACAGTTGACAACTGCATGAAAACAACTTAACGTCGCCTGGATGTTGTGATCACAAGAAAATGAAGGATGGATGGAATAATCCCTCCTTTATAAAAGGATGGAGCAGTGTTGCCCACACTAAAGGAGGGACTGAAGCCCTATTTCTTACAAGTCAGAGAATTCCTCCAGCTCTCATCATAGATGCTACTTCCAGGTCACTTCACTCAGGAACTATTAGGACACATTCACATCAGGACCGTCCAAGGGACTCGGTTGGATTGGGTGGGAAATGCAGAGAAATATCAAACCTTCATTTGTTTCTGTTTGCTTTCACATTGCACTTTAGGGTGGTACTAACCAAGAAGAAAAAAATATGGAGGGAGAAGAAAGCATGGCTCATCGATTGGCCAGGAGTAAAAATGGAAATCCCTCCCCTTCAGCCAGCTCGTTCATGGCAAGTAACCAATGGAGCAACTCCAAATTTATGCAGTATTGGGGTTTTTGTTCTTCTGTGTTCAAACCCAATATGGTTTTCACCAGTAGCTGTCCAGTAGGAGCAGCAGGCGAGGCAGTCAGCTATCCAGCATGCTGCTCTGTACATGAGATGGATGCACCAGTACCAAAAAAGGCAAATAAGAGAGCTCCACCACGGTCAACTTGCAGGTAAATAAGGAGGTCTCATTAAATTTTCAAGCAGGCCACAGTTTGCTTGTTTGAGTTTTCACACTACTCTAAACAGACCGTGCTCTCTGTGGAAGTGGACCGAGACTCATTTAAAGCGGACCGAACAGCACCACTGTGAATGCACCCTTAGAGACTGCTCCTTGTCTTTTAAGAGAGCCAGACTGGCTTCTATAGAGGGATGTGGCAAATGTATTTCATGGTGATGTAGTGAAGCAAACAGAAGAAATGAGATGTTTTGCCAGCTGTAGAGAAGTATAACAGCTCCTTTTGGTGTAGATTCTGGGCATTATGTACACATGCAACAAGTTAGTTAACATACCAAAAGGTAATAGAGAAAAAACTAAAAACAAATTCTTTATATAAAGAAAATGCTCTTCATCAAAAGACCTATTTAACAGAAAGTCTGTTTTATTAACATATTTGCATTTATATATTCAATTGATCCTCTCTCTGTTCTTGATTCTGTTTACAAGTAGTGTTTGCAGGGCTGATTCTACCAGTTGGTAGATTTTAAAACAGCTTGATTTATCCAAACACTCTAAATCAATTCCTTTTCAGGGAACTAAACAACAAGTGTACTTTTCATTTATAAAGTCCACAGCTTTTACAGCAGGGAATCTGGAAAAAGCAATACTCTGATCTCACAAGGAAAAATGAAAGGTCAAGTGAAAATAAAATTAAAAATTCATCTCTCACAGACACAGAGCATTTTACCAGTCAATGGATTCATTCTTTGGAGACTTCTACTGTTTGCTTCAAGGAGATTTGGATGTTCTTTTTTTTTCTTATGTGTGAGAAATGAAGGCGGCGAGGCGGTTACGGTGGATCCGTTGAGGTGGCAACCTCCCGCCACAGGATTAATGCCTGTGTGACAGCGCAAGTCTTTTTTGGCTGATGAGCAGCAGGGGATGCAGGTGGACAGGCTGAGGCTTATCTGCCAAAACAGCCAGGGTTGCACCACACCTCCTGCCTTAAGAGCTGCTACGACTCAACGACCACACGCAGAGAGAATAAGAGGGTGGCAACATGAAGGGAGAGACGTGGGAGCAGGAGGGCGGAGATATGGGGCATTATGGAAGGAGATCAGCAGCTAACATTTACACAGGAAATTCAGTAGGTCCTGTAGGGCTACGAGAAAGTACTTTTTTATTATAGTAACCATGTGTATCACTGCTGGGTCTGGGTATCAGTTAGACAGCTGGGGACACTGGAATTAAAGGGATATAAACCTAAATTAAATTGGATGATAATAGAAAAAAAAAACTCTTCTCCATTCTTTCGCTTTCTTTTCCTACAACCTGGAATTAACATCAGGCTCTTTTTCCTGCCCTGTAACCCATTTATCTGTGCTAATCCTGCTGCATGTGGACGAGTCTGCTGTGACACACTGTCACTCCACTGGAGCCATGGCATCGCTGCCAAAATTATCTCCGGGGCTTCTGAAATGTTGAGTAAGCAGCATCAGCCTCACTGTCAGAGAGCTCTGCTGGGCTTTTGTGAGGATGTGTGAATGTGAGATTCCAGGTGTCACTTTAACTGAGACCTTGATAACGGCGTGCATCAATGCAAAACAAGAAAATTGTAGGGAAGACAAAGTAGCATTACACTTGTAAGAAGACAGCTGATTACACAGTGGGATCAATTTGAATGAAGTCCAAAACAAGAATTTCAAACCCCAAAACGTTTCATTAATGTACTCAAGTCAAACTTCTTAAAGCAAAAGGGGGGAAAATATTATTCTGTTCATTGTTCTGCTCATGTCCGCATGCTGCATATAAACAGTGTGTTCTTCTTTCTGCAGTGTAACAACATTACAGCAGTCCCCAGCTGATTGATGAAAGTGCCATGTCTGCAAGCACCTCTTTTACATAGCGAAGAGCTTTCTCTGCAGCCCGCAATTCATCATCTGACAGCAGGATGGTTGCATCCATCTTAATGCATTACAGACCCAAAACAGGTCCCGGGTCACACACTGCTGCCATGAAATCCTCCCGTTCTAAAAGCCAGGGAGGGATGAGACGGCCAAGGACTTTTGGGAGGGTCCATAAAGATAGAACTACAACAACAATACAGTCAGTCCAATGTTTGGATCGTTTTCCAACCGTTACCTGCATGAAGACAGGCCTTTAGACAAGGTTGTCCTGAGAGACTGGGATGTTTTACCAGCCTTAATGGGATAAATCCACTCTTAATCATGAATAACTGCAGTGACAAACAGCTCCTGGCAGTGTTCTTTGCATTTCTAAGAAAACACTGTTGTGAAGGGGATCTCCATCAGTTTTACACTTAGAGGTGTGAAATTGTGTGAGGAGTCTTCTGTCTCTCTGGGGGAACTTTGTCAAGTTTAATGACCCTGATGTCATCAGGGCTGTTTTAGTCTTTAAAATTGAATTTCCTGGAAGTCCCGAACATTGTGTTAGGGCATAGAATAATAAAGAATCACATATTTCAATGCTGATAAATGAGCAAAATGACGTTATATCGTCATTCATTACAGAATAGGGATGGCTGCTGGTGAGGATGTGGGGATGATGCTGCAGACTACAGTCTGCAGGAATTGCCAACTGATGCCTACAGTTATTCCTTGTGACTGCAAAGCGAGCAGTCACAAGGAGCATGCCCAAGATTATGTACAGCCCAAAATATGGACATGCCCTAAAGCGGTTTATATTTACTCACCATGACTAAAATCACCCCAGTTGAAATCAATTCATGCTTACTCGCTGTAGTTATCGAGCTGGTGAGCAAATTCAATCCAGACATAAAATAAACAAAGGTAGTGAGTTTACCGAGGAGGACATTTAACAGGATTTTCCTCTCAGACATGCTTTCCCTGTGAGGTGCATCCAGGTGCAACTATGTAATTCTTTCCTGGCTTTAACAGCTGTATGATACGCTCAGCGCATGGAAGATGGAGCAAGTTAAAAGCCTTAAAGAACACAGAAGAAGCAGTAAAGTCATAACTGCACGTGTATGGATGGGCCAAAGGATTCATTACTTTACCCCTGGAACAAATTATTCTACTTTCTTAATAAACTTTAAATTGCAAGACCTCTCCTGCTGCACAACTTTTGATCAAATTAAACTTGTAAAAAAAAAGAAAAAAAAAAGTGGATCAGCATCAGTATTCCAAAGCACCAAGGAAACTGTTTGCAGTGAGGTCAGTAAGAGATCTGTGGTCTGCACAGAAACACAAGACATGTGACTGCTGCAACCAGAGAAGTCTGTGCAAGCTTTATAATCCAGCATAAGAGGAAAATAATGAATCAATTCCACAGTGTGTCACAGCGTGACGGTCCCTGCATTATAATGGTGCTAAAGCAAGTGACTAAATATCTTTTTATTTTCTTGCTTTGCATCCTCCCTTCTGGCTTATATGGAGGGAGTGGTTGTTGGTAATTGGCATGCAAGCTTCAGCAGGGCCGTTGGACGAGCCAGGTCCCGAGCTAGGCTATAAAGCACAACGGCTTCGCTGTGTCCACAAAATTAGTTTAAAGCTGTGATTCAGCAACAGGCTGAGACCTGTACAACGCCACCGGTGTCATCCATCACTGCAAATCCATTTTCTCTGCCTGAACAACTGAGCCACACCAACACCCTGCACCTCACACACAACACTGCAGCAGGTGGAAGAAAAAAAAACGAGTTATGTTGGTACAGATGATTTAATACTAAATTAATACTAACGCAAGTGTTTTTGAGCTGAAATCAGTCATATTTCATATATTTTAGGTGATCTTTAAATCAAACCATCTCTGTATGATGATACGACATTGTGTCATTGTAAAAGATGTTTTCGATTTTAACGAGAACAAAAGCAAATCACAACATCTAACAGCTGCAGAGCACACAAGAAGCATTTCTGATAAGTCATTTGTCTTCCTGATACAATGTACAGTCATAAAAAACACATTTCTATCATGACAGATTGATAGGTCCACTCTAGTAGTCAATACCAACGCCTGAATTTATTTCTTGCTCTCATTTAGAAAATCTATGTTGTCATAACATTGACAGAAATGGAAATGGAATGAGTGATACCTCCTTTTATGAGAACTGAGGGTCTAACTTCAGATCATAATTTACAACAAAGTTATACAATGAAGTCAGGAACAATCCCAGATTTCCCCGGTAAACTTCGGAGTGAAAAAAACCAGCTGCATTTTACATCCAGAACAGTCTCACATCATGTAATATGTATACTTGTCTGCCTGTCTGAAACACAGACGTGTCACAAACGATGTCTTCCAACTATCAGATGGCAACATCTCCCTAAGCTGTTGTTTTCCCCATCAGGTAGTGATGTGATGGGAATAATAAAGCATGAATATAAAAATGTGTAGATGGTAACCATGGAAGCTGTTGTAACTGTCAAATCAAATCAAAGCATATTAATTCTAACCCAACCATTTACTTTAATGTCTAATAACCACTCACGGGTGAAGGTGCAATAGAGAAGTGGAGAATAAGGAAGAGTTTTGAACTAACAACCTCTTGAGCAAGAGGGATTTACAAAGCTCCACCGTTCCCTACAACCTGTTTAGAAGTATTTAAGGCCAAGTACATAATCAACTAATGAAAAGTGGATCGAGTCATCAAGTGGGAATCCATATGGAGACCAACATGCTGACAAACTGCAATGCAAGCTTCATCTGTGTAGGGAACACAGTGGACAAAAGAAGCTTTTTTTCCCCGCTCTATTGTGAAATCAGGCTGTTATGCATCATGCTCTGAGGGTTGTTTTTTAGGTTTTCCTGTTGCTCAAGTTGTCATCATTAATCAAATGTTTTTCATGATGATATTATCAAATAAAAGAAGAAAATTCTGGACTATAGACAATTTAACTAGCTCAGGGTCTTCAGTGGGTAAGAGTTGCTGAAATGGCTTAATAACCTAATACAAAGTCAGGGGGGAAAGGAGGTAAGTAGTGAAGCTGTATGGTGGGGTTGACTCACCACTTTCAAGCTACATACACAAGTCGACGCTGACACTGGAAGAAGACAGTAGCAGGGAGAAGGGGGATGTAGCGGAGGAGGGGGTGCCAGCTGATCAAATCTTCTCATTAACTTTCCCCAAGCCTGCAGCGAGATAGACAAGGAGGAGGAGGGCAGGGGGGAGGTGGAGGTAGGGGAGGATAGGTTTAATGAAGACTCCTGCAGCGGGGGTTCGTCTCGCCTACGGTGTGGCTCTGTGAATAAGCCCGGCAGACAGATGGGTTGAGGAATTGATCGGTGGAGACGGTCCTCAGAGATATGCACAGACCCAGGGGCTGCGTTTAGTCGAGTTGCAGCCCACAATCAAGGATATCAAAGACAATGAGATGTCACTGGAATTTACTACCAGTGGGAGAAAACTCCACCTACAGTAACAGGAACAAATGCACTGGAGCTCAGAGTGGAAATTGGAGTTTTATTTGAACTGACGGCAAGGAGGTGCCCCAAACATCTCCTGCTTATCATTTATCTGACTGACGTGTCCTAAACTGAAACAACCGCTGAATAACACCTCAGACTGCAGATTGGGATGCCATTTACTTTCCTGTCCCTTCCGTCCCTGTGTTGTTTTCTGAGAACTGCCCCACTTTAAGCTCGGGCTCTGTGTGGCATCCATCTTTCATACGAGTGACAACGCCCCCCCTCCAAGATGCCACTCTCGCTCTCGGCGACTGTTGTTCCAGGCTCAGAGATTCAACCTGCCACAGCAAGTCCTGCCTTTCTGTCATCTCCACAAGCTCCATACTTGCTTGCACTGCTGATAAGGAGCCAAACACTGAGGTGATGAATAAATCACAAAATGACACATAAACACCAACAGAAACCAAGAAGAGACCTACTTATCTGGTTTATTTCTGGTTTTTCTGAAGAATTCTTTGAACCTTGACCAAATAATAAGGCATGAAATATTTGGCTTTAAAGTTTTTTATTTGCCAAAGTATCAAAGATTACCGCTTGGAGTCATTTTTTGTGTGTATCTCTCTTTTCCTTTGCACAAAAGTCCAAAAAAAACCAGACATATTTCTATACTGCAAAATGTATTTGTGGAATTTATAATCTGCTTTAATCTGGATAATCATTTTCACATTTAGTCATTTTGTAATTTAAGGAAATAGAAAAGCACATAACCACGTAACCAACTCCAGAGCATTTCTAAATTACAAAAATGGCCTCCAACTCCAACCCTTTTTATTTCAATTATTCTCTTTTGTAATATTATTCTCCTCAGCTGCTGCAGCCCACTTTCTGTCATGCATTTATTTTTTCAGGTTGCACAAAAGGTCATTAGTGCCTTCATGTTTCAGATGGAAAAAAGCAGCACATGTAGAAATATGTGCTTAGAAATATACTATCAAACTTGCCTTTGATATTAGAAGTTTATTTAAGCTTTGTACTCACTGATGTGAGTGTCAGATTAACTAAGAAAAAGCAACAAAAAAACCCATAAATCACTTATTCATTATTGGAAAACTGGAACTCCAGTTCACTCTTTAACACAAAGATCTTAAAAAAACAGCTTTCATCGGACTAATTAAGTGAAGCGACAGCAAACATAGCTAATTAACAAATCATTTTATATGCATGTTAATGAGGCTATTTCTCATCCCATATTTATGCAGATGCCATTTACATAAAATCTGTTGAGAAAAATGACTAAACACAGGATCTCACTACAAAGCTTGGCTTACAGATGAAGCAATCTCACCATTTCCACAACAGGGCAGTCATGCGATCCACCTCGTATATCCGAGTTACTATTCATGTGGCGAGTTGGTGCATTTCACTTAACTTTAACAAATTTCATTGCCCTGTAAGTGCCTGTGTTAGTAACCGAGATCTTGCCAGCAGCGGCAGCAGGCTGAGGACTGTTTGTGTTGTGGATTTGCTCTCAGTTTCAGGACTTTGCGGTGATGTCTGCTGTATGAGACATTTCAGCTCATAATTAAACCTTAGATTACTTTCTCACAGTGATTAAAGATATTTATGGAAAGTTTTACGACTTTTATGTACCTGGTTATTTCTGTAAAGAAGTCTCTGCTATACTTATTCTCTGAGGCAGCAACAGCAGTTTGGAAGTTGACATTAATGGCTTGAACTGAACTATTGAGAGTGAGAAAGTGAAGGAGCAAACAAAGAAAGAGCCTCCAAAGAAAAGAAAAAAGTATTCATACTTAAACCTACTCTGGGTTTAATAAAAACGATTGTGTCCCAGCTGTTGTGTTACATTCTGCGGGAAGGTTGCAGACTTGTGACACTTTCCTTTGACATTTGTCAAAGGATTGCAACTGACCTGGCAAAGATAGTGCATCTAGCACGACAGACCCTTGTTGTTGGATCTTCCGTGCCTCAAGGGCTCAGACACCTTCAACAATTCAGAAGCAGCTCTGTCGTCATGGTTACTGCTGCCTGACACCTCAGGCAGTGGCAAATAGACTGACCACAGTGGAACATTTGAGAAGACGCTGGCAGGGCCTGTATGTCGTCACACAATAAAGACCTCAGGGTGAGAGCGGGGAGAGCGGTCCCCGAGAGCCAGTTACGTTTAGAGAAAAGTGAAAGAACTTGATGGACAAACACAGCTGAGGGTGAAAAAGGGGACAGTACTGGCAGGGTGTCCATCTCCAGCTGGCATATCGTGGAATGTTAATTAGGTCTGCAATAACAAGACACCACCCTCTTAAATGTCACATCCTCATGAGGAGAGTGGGGAATGGCGAACTTCTGTTGGGGAAAGGGTGCCGCGCTTTGTTTGCCCTTCCAACGGCTACGTCTTTTCTGTTCCTTACCCCAAGCGTTTTCTCTTACCATTCTCCTGCTCCCCCTCAAAGCCTTTCTGCGATGCTGTGTACTCTGTGATGAATGGCTCTATTTCAACTTGAGCTTATTTTTTTTCTCTCCACCCTTTTAGCTGGAACAGATTACAATCTGTGCAATTTTGCAGAAACAAGACTGATCCCCGAAAATAGAAAACGGATAAATGCACTTTTATTTTAAAACATTTTCCAACCTATTACTTTGATTAAATCTTTTTATTATTATTATTATTATTCTGTAGTTCTTGCAGACCCAGTTGCTGGTGAAAGGGGCTGGGAGGCCAGGAGAGCAGCATAAACAAATAACATGGTGGTTTGTAATGAGACACGACACAGTGAGAAAACTGTGGCCTTTTAAATGGCAGGTCTCGTTATCAGCCTGGTTTCATAGCCTCAGAGGGACAGAGATTTAGATAATGGGGCATGGGTAATGAAGGGTTGGACTTGAGACCTGCTGAAGCTTAATATGAGCGTAACACTGACATCTGACAAACTGCAGCGAAGTCCATTGTGAGTTTTTTGGCTGCGACTTCTACGTCTTGCTATCCTGTTATGTTGCTATTCTCTCATGATTTATCAAAATTGCCTGGGGGTGGGGTTTCCATTTAACATTAAACAATACATAAATTAAGAAAATATAAATTACGGAAATAATAATTGGCTCGTTTCCATTTCAGCCATGATTAATCACACGGGACAAGTGAATTGGAAAATGAATCCCTCCTGCTAAGGTGAGCACACAGCTGGGATTTTCAGCAGGGGTTCTGCATTTCAGTCGAGACCGTTTAATAATAATGAAAACCAAAGTATTTTTAATAAGCTTTCAAGTGTGAAGGTTGGGAAGAGACTTTCTTTCAAGTGAATGAAAATCAAATTGCCATGTTTTGTTGGAATGATGTTTAAATTTAGAAGGGTAGTGGTAGCAGCAATAATTCAAATCTCGAGGTTGCCTCTGATTTTTCTCCCAGGAGTAAAAAAAAAAAAAAAAAAACTTGTTACACTTCCCAACTTTGTACCAAAAGAGAGAAAAGGGAGAACAAAATGAGCTCTATGGAGCAATGAAAAAAAAGCTGTCCGAGGTCTGGGGGGTTGAATGGTTTACACGTTGGCTGCCAGCTTACGCTTCGTCTTAGTGTCACAGTTTGTTGGGGAGCATCACAGACGCTCTAAAAAGACCGGGCCCTCTCCTAAAGCCTCCCTGGCGGCTGAAGCGTTGGTAAACGTCACTCACAATCACTGAACCACCGTTACAAGGGGAATGAGAAAACAGAGATGTGGCAAACAGGACAAAACGAGAGAAACTGAGAAACTCTGGCAGACAGTTGCCGAGAAAAAAAAGAGGGAAACGGAGTTAAAAGTGAAAAAAGAAACACGCATGCATGCCAATCCTCATCTCCCAAAGTGCTCAGCCTAATGTGAGAAAAGGTCTCTGAGCAGCAGGGCTTAAGAGCCGTCAAAAGACCGGACATGTTTTCTACCCGAGCAAAAGCACAAACAACCACAGGTCATCCTGAGGTCTGGAAGTTTATGGACATCTCCAAGCAATGCAAAGGTTTAACTGCCATGTTCACAGGCAGAAGAAAGAAAGAAAAGGAAAAAAAAATGTTGTGCTCTAGAACTGATGCTATCGAAGATTAGATGCCTACTCTCATTTTCCCTCCACTGATAGCAAAGAGCGTGGGAAACGCTTTCAGAGTGTCGAATGGAGGTGGAAGACAGACCCTGACTTATCGACCAGTGCTCACAATGCACATCTTCATGGCCGATGTGGCCACAAGTCAAATGCACAGTCTTTCTAAAAAATGAGGCCTATTGATTACAATAAAGCTTTATACATATCTTTATACTGCATACTTAAAGAGCTGAAACTAAATTGGAAAATCAATGGGATGCTTTTGGTTTATGTGTATATTTGCAGATAAATTAGGCTTCAAAACAGTTCACTAACTATTCACTACTCACAGTATGCTTTAGGATGATCCATTGACATGAGACTCATGCCAAGTTATACCATATCAGGGCTCAAAATACATTTTCAAAGTAAAAGTGCACATGGTGAAAGAATTACTTGGACCAAAAATAATTTAGGTGCACAATCTAAATTTGGTAAATATTAACCCGGAATTAAATCTTATAAATACTGAAAAACATATAGAAGTGTTCTGTAGTAATTATGGTTTGGTTTTTAATAAAGAGTCTACAGCATGTAACAGAAAAGCATACATCAGAGCTAGCACAAGGCATAAGCGAACTAAGCGGCCGCATGGGCCCACCTCGCCACCAGGGGTCCCCAAAATTGCACTTGAAATGTCAAGATATCTTGATTTTAAATAAGGAAAAAAAGAAATATAACATTGAATAATTTAAATAAAAATAGTAATGCACACAAAAACTGAATCTTATGCTATTTTTAACATGTTTGCCTGCCAAATAATACTCCCACTGCAGGCAACTGACTATTTCGTATGTTGCTTATGCATAGCTTTTTTGTACCACGGTTTCGTCTAGAATCTCTGAAGTTCACTAACGTAAGAAGTCAAGGACAAACCAGCTATGGTTTTAAGCTATTTTCTAATGGAAGATTGCATGTTTTGCACTATTTAAGCTGGTTAACTTCTTTATTCTAGCTGTGTCTCGTCTGCTGATGTTTTCTGTTTTCCCTAAATATTAAAAAGTGCAAATTAATAACAGATCATTTTTTTCTGAATCTGCTCCCACAGTAAGGTTAAAGGCCATCCTGGTATGATGTAAGCCAACTACAAATAATGCAAATGAATGGGTGTCTTACATTTACAGTGTATGAAATGATCAAACACCCTTTAGTAGTTGAGTACCAGTGGTGCTGTGATGGTTGAGGGTCCTCCGAATCAAATTCTGCTTCGGGACCATAAAGGTTTGGGCCCTGTTCTACAGTCAACATCATGGATCCTCAACCCTGGTCCTTGAGGGCTGGTATCCTTTAGGTTTTAGATGTTTCCGTGCTGCAACACACCTGACTCAGACTTGTGCAAAGCTTGATGTCAATTACCCACTGATTTGAGTCAGATGTGTTGCAGCAGGGGAACTTCTGAAACCTGCAGGACACTGGCCCTTGAGGACCAGGATTAGGGATCCCTGGTCTACATTAACAACCAGTAATATCTGACTGTAAGTCAGGACTTTGTGAATGCACAATTCATCTTCAGTGTCAGGCCAGAGCAGATGTGAGCACCTTCTCCTCCGACTGCAGCTGGGAGGGAGTGCTGCGTGCGGACCTGTGAGTGCTTTGAGAGGGTACAGGAGCCAACTCACACTGCTGCTCACGGAGAAGGGTAAAAACAATGCATGCTTTCATGACAGTCTCCTTAAGTCTCCAATAACAGCAGAAAAAGTTGGCAGATTTGTTGCAAGTCGCTTTTTTGCAAAATAATTGCTGGAGGGGTCTGAAAACAAGCTAAATAAAAAAGGGACAAAGCCACTGAGTTTGCTACGCTGCAAGTTACCATCTTTTTCCATACTTGCACAAGTGCAAAAAATTAGGTGCACCACCCCAATTTTACATGTACAAATGTGCACATGCTTGTGGTGTTACAAGCCCTATGATACAAATTTATCATTATGCAAAGTGATGATTGCATCAAATTGTGATCTGTGTCTATCAGGCTGCTACAGGACATGTTGTAACTGCTGACAGTCGCCGTCAGTCGTGTTTCAGTATCAAGAGTCTCTGTTTAGATCCCAGGCAGACAAACAGCTTGTTGAGCTTTCTCTTCAGCTAGGGCAAGATGTTCGACATGGCAGCAATATTGAGACGCTCCTCTTGTAGCATCAGTTAATGACAGCAAAGCAGTGAAGAGGCCCCTTTCTCTGAGTTGACACTGTTGATGTGAATTTCAAAACGTGATGTAAAACGGTAATTAAAAGCCAATTACAGCTTGTGTTGATGAAAAGTCAATTAAGTGTTTCAGGGCCTGTGAATGGGTTCTTGCCAAGGTGATGACGGGGAGCGAAAGAAAGGCAATGGGAAAAAATGACAGGGGAGTGATGGGAACAAACACAGCCGAGCTGAGCCTGCAACATGTGGATGTGTGAATACCGTCTGCTTTCAGACATTATTTCTGCTGTCTCCGTCATCATGCAGTCATGAATTATAAAAACACTGCTCTAAGGCAGCTTTCAATTAAGAATTAAATCCACTGGAAACACTGAGTGGGAACGTTTTATGATAAAGCCTTGGAAAACAAAGCAGCCCACCCTCTTATTCAAATGACTCCATTATGAAGTATCAGTCTTCCTTCTGGCCAAGTTTCAGCTGAACGAGCCTCCGTTCCTTATTTATACACCAGTAAGAAGAGAAAATGGGCAAAAAAAAGAGGAAAGCAGAAATAGAAAAAAGTACTCATGCATTGTGTACATGCCAAGTTGTTGATCAACAGCCTGGAGCCTGCAGAAGCAGCTGTGTTTCAGAGCTGAAATGCAGTGACAGCAACACACTGCAGCAACAGCTGTAAGAGATGAGGCAGAGTCTGACTGAGCATGCTGCTGCCATTCCTTCATACAGCGAGCCAATCTGTGTTCCCCAATGATGACCCCCAACAGGAAAAAATAACTAACTAAAGCTGCAATATTGTTTTAATTACTGGAAAGTGCCTCGAACTGCCAGAATGCACAAAGCTTTCAAGTCAATATGCTTGTTAGAGCAATAAGGATGTTTGGATAAAGAAAGCGGTCTCAAACCCGGCGTGTTCAGACGATTACAGCTGCTGCTCCTCTGCCTTTTACTCTTTATCTTGGGAAGCAGAGAAAATAATGTAGAACATTTTATCTCAGTTTTGAACTACATGCTAGTCTACAACTTGGCTGCCAAAAAGTCAACTCCCCACATCAATCTGCTACTTCACCGTATCCCTCCCCAACTCAAATCGCCCCCAATCAACAGGAATTCCTCAGCAGCAGTGTGTGACTGTAATCAAGCTCACGATCCAGAGTTAACGACAAGAGTTTCATTTCCAACATCTAAGACTCTGATAAAAGCTCTGGCAATAAAGACGGGAGGGTTTTTTTCTGGAAAATGACTTGACAGCATCAGCTGGGGTCAGTGACACAGCGAATGCCAGATGGTCAATGGCCTGGCTTGTCTTCTCTAAAGAGTTTATGCTTCTAAGCTTAATTTGTTCGGGGGTTATTTTTTCTGGGATAAGCGCTGGATTGTTGTAATTTGCATTTCCTCTGGATAAACTCAAAGCCGTTATGGCCTCACTCACACATTAACTACAGTAAAAAAAAAAAACTTTGTTATTGTGTTTGATAAAAACTTGGAAACTGATGAAATATGAAAGGGATTAAACCAATCACCATGTATTGGGTGTCAAAATAGGTCTGGAAATTGAAAACAAGTCATGCAGAAAATTATTTATGTTGGCAATTACTTTTTTTCTCCTTTTTTTAAAAAATATTTCGCTCCATCTTTATACCTGTTTGAGCCGTTTTCAAATCAAGTATGCTAAAATTTTATGCCCAAAGAAAGCTGTCCTGTTTTTTTAGATGACAGGTTCTGTCTGCAAATGAAACATTGCAGTGGATGTAAAGATTGATGAAGCACATGCTACTAAATGCCTAACAAAAAGAATAATTATATCACTTAAATATACCAATTTGATCCAGAAAAGGGTCACAATAAGCTGGAAACTATTCCAGATGACAAAGGGCTATTTGAGGAGTAAAAGAAAAACCAGAGCATTTGCACCTGCAGCACATTTAGAATCACAGTGTCTTAGAAGAACCAGCAATAATCCCATCAGCAGTGCCTGAATGAACCAAACAACACATAAACGGATCGCAAAGATGACTTCCATCTGTCGTCCAGGATGTACAATCTATGCCTCTGCAAAAGGACACAACCCCGGGGTGGCAGAACAGACAATATGCAGAAAGGCAACACAGAAGACAGAGATAAAAACAAACAAAAAAAGTTAACAATGCAGCATGCACTTTGTTTTACATGAATGAAAAAGACAAAGGTGGTCTCACTTCAATCCTGATCATTTTTTCACTCCATATGGCCACATTGTTGTGAAAATGTTGTGTTTTGTGAAGTGAGAAGAGATTGTGTGTTACATGTTAAAGGTGTAGTCTCTCCATTATTACTACAGTCCAAGTCTAATCAGGCTCAAAATAAAAGCCCAACAGAGTCCAGCCACGGCGAAGGGGATGTTGTATTAGAGTATTTCCACTCAGTGCCCTGTGGGCCACAGAACCGCTCCTGTAACTACCACTACCTCCAAGTGGAACAAGCTAGAACAACTTGAAAGGAAGCGATTAGGATTAAACTGGAACCTAAAGGATATGTTGGGTCACAGTTTCTAAGAATCACCACTTACTCAGATAATTACATTATTTTATCTACATGAATCTTTATTAAATTATATGAACAATGTTCCCTAATTTTGCTAACATGGAGTTCAACGCAACATACAGATTTAACACAGCTTCCTGCCTCAATGAAAACTTCATCCACCCAAAGGCTATTTAACATCAACGCCACAGAAAAGCTTTTAATAAGAGATAAAAACAGCTTTAAAACTTTTTATGAGTCATGCCTCATACCTGTTGCACATTTTTTTACACTTTTAGCACTTCAGGTCTAATGATTCATTTCAAGTCAGATTAGTTATCAGCTAAGAAGGTGCTACAATCATCAGAATCAGTACTGATGTATTGTCTATGCTTTCTAATGACTGAGTGCCGTCACTTAAAAGGACAGTTTTTTTTCTTCTAAACAAAAAGTTTTAACCACACCAACGTATCCATATGGTCTTTTTTTATATGCTAAACTTACGAGTAAAAACAAGCTGAAGGCAAGCAACAGAGACGAGGTGGGAGATGGTCGTCAGAACTAGTTAACATTTTCATAGACGCACATACGCAGTACTCAATGAGGCTGAAGTGAAAAGTGACATCATTGCTATTTTGAGGCAGGAAAGAGTTTCATCCATCTATTTTCTATACCTGCTTGATTAAATTCAGGGACGCATGGGGGCTGGAGGCCATCTGAGCTGCCATCGGTCGAGTGGCGGGGTACACCTGGATGGTTGGCCAGTCCATCACAGGGCCATCAGAGACCAGAGACAAATAACCCTGCATGCTCACGCTCACGCCTAAGGTCAAATTACATTTCACTGCATGGGGAGGGAGACAGCCCCGTGAGGGAACCATCATGCAGCCTACAGGAAATAGTTACCTTTCAAAACAAGAAGGAATAAATATAGGTTTTGGTGGAGCATAGATGAACCGTTCAGAGTGAGAAGAACTTTAACATGTAAGCTTGTTTCCCAACATGAAAATAACCTGTGATATATGCCATGTACCCTTAAACACCCATTTTCAAAAGCAGCCAAGGACATTTGTCATGTGTCATCTTCCACTTTTCTCTAAAATTAATATGAGAAGCAACTCTCAGTGAACTGTGAAAGGAAAAAAAAAAAAGTTCATTAAAATGAATTATTTATGATGCATGCACAGTGGTTTTCATTAATTAGTGCCCTCAAATATTTGCTTTCCTGTTTTTCTTTAACAGATCGTGCCAGTTTCAAAGCACTGCATCTGTTAAAACTCAGCCTGGAAAAAATGCTGTTAGTTTGTTATCTGGCAGGTGCACTGACAGCTGATGGTTGTGGGATGAAAAAGGCAAGGAACTTAGAAACAATAAAAGACAGTAAGATGCAAATTTTTGACTCCTCTCTCTCTGTAGTTTTTTTGTGTGAGCATGTCCACACTTCCCACAAACCAAACACGTCAAAGGAGCAGACTTACTGGAGCTCAGCTTTTGAAGGTTATTGTCTGTTCTTTGGGAAAACAAGCTTTGATTGAAGGGGTGGAGGGGGACAACAGAGAATGTGCAATGTTAGTGTTTCTCAAGAGGCAAATGTAATTTGTTCTTTTTCGAACTGTTTGGACCACTGTCAGTACATTAGGATGCTGAAGCCAGGCAAAGGCTCCAACACATCACCAGTGGTTTTTGTGGGGTTGGAAGTGGTGGGTGGGTAGAATGGGCACAGACACTGGATTTTGTTCCATTATGCATAATAACAACAGTAAGACACCCAGGGTGTATGTATTGCAGTAAGCTGCTGAGACTGTGGCCAAAAGGACTTGGCCACAAGAAGAAATTCTAACTGCCCGCTGGGCCAAACCTTAAAAACTCTGCATGACAATCCATAAATTCTCTACTGAGAAGAGAGTTCACTTCCAGCTGAAGAGCTCCAGCACGGTTCAGTCCCATTAGCATTTGAAAAGGGAGAAGATGGGTGCAATAGCAGTGAGGAGATAGACCCGTGTGCAGAAAGAAAGGCTGAAGGATTGCACAGCGAGGGGAAGGGCAGCCGACTTGTTGAACTTGGCACATGGATGAGCTTCATCAGTCAATAAGGCAGAGAGCTATTCAGGTTCTGCCCTTGAGACAATGCCGACCTGGTCTGAGTTGGTATAATGTGGTTGGAGAGCATATGCAGGGCTAGTGCAGGGGACTGAGAAGGCTACAACAACCTTGGGTGAAACAACCCACCCACTGCGTCACTCGTAAAAAGAACTCCAAAGCTGCACTTTTGCATACTTCCACCCTGAGTACATGACAACACACCAATGAAGTTTAAACTTTAAAATATTCCTGAGCTACTACCGTCTCTCCATTTACTGAATTATGCATGTGACCTTTGGTTGGGAATAACTTGTCAAGTAATTTATTAGATTATGGGACAGTAGAGTCTGTGTGTGGCGTTTACTGTGTGTATAGTGATAAAGTTTATACTGTGTGTGCAGAGATAACGTTTTAGTGAATGTTTTTCATTGTTTAGCACTGTAAACCAGACTCAAAAAAGAGAGACAGAGAGAGAAAGGCAACTTTAAAAATAAAAAATGAAAGGCGTTTACGTCAACAAATAAAGAAGTTCTTACAACACAATTCTCTTGTTTCTGTTCAATTTGTTTGTCTTTGTGAAGCACACACTGACATGATTTTAGCTCAGCTGCAGATTTCAGTACAGACGAAGTCAGTTTCTACTCATGTCAGAAAGTTTTAAACTTGCTCAAAGCAAAACTTAAAAAGACCCGCTCCTTAACTTTTAACCTTATAACTCTGCGTTCCGGACTTGTTAGATGGCACAGTGACATCTATTGTGTGCATTTCTGGAGCTGTCGCTGCCCGGTAGCGTCCCGCGGCTGAGAAACCGCACTATCCAACTTCAGCAAATAAACATTAGAAGACATTATCCGAGGAAGGGAGGAAACAAAAGAGAACCAGAGACAGAGCAAGAGATAAGAATGGGGACAAGAGTCAAGACCAGACTGTATGGAGAGAGATTACAGTACAGGCAGGATGCAAGATGGATTCCAAATTATCCGTCGATAGGGGCGCGCATCACTGGGAAAATGGCAAAAGTTAAGTAGTGCATCTTCAAAATAACCAACAGCCAACCAGATTTAAAAGTGTTTTAATCCTTTAAAACCTGAGGTCCTCCAGTTGGGGTTCTCAGATTGCCAAACTGGGCCAAACTTTGAAAAAAGGGGCCATTTTGAAAACTTCATCCAAACTGATGGTACTACAACCTCTTTAATTTTGTACTAATCTAGTACTACAACTAATTGATTGATTGAACAATGAGCTAATACCAAGCAGTGGTACAAACAACTTAGCATTTTGCTTTACAGAGTATCTACAGTATTATATAATTTTATGTCCACGCCGTTTCATTATATTAACCCTTTGAAACCTAAGGTCCCCCAGAGGACAGGTGGTGTCAAAATGGCCATTTTGGAAGTTATCTATACTAAAAACTCTGTAATTTTATTATGCTTCACTTTATCACAGAAGTCTTTTGCAGAGATAATGTTTACATATTCTACTATGATTTGATAAAGGTTTAGAGCTACAGCTGCATCATTCCAAAAGGATATTCATTTTAATTCTGAAACTTTCATTTTTTGTGCCATCTTCATTTATTCTTTACCAGTAGCACATACACTGATATTTACACATCTTAACAAATCTCACAAATGTTTCATTTCCTTTTACTGACTTCAAAAGTATTCAAAATAACCTTGTGGTTGCAGAAATATACTCATGGTATGCAGGTATTGAGCACAGGCCTGAAGAACAGGCCCGTAGCTCAAAGGGCCTGGTGTATATGCATATTTCAACATGACGTAGTTAAGTGCAAAACAACACAAAACACTATTATTTCTGACAACACTGAATCTGTTCTGTGCTCATATACATTGTCATGCTGAGGTAATGGAAAAATAAAAGTTGACTCTTTTGTCTTGCTTGGTCTGCTTGTTTTCTAAAGAACTCGCTTGTTTCCACCTCGGGGCATGCGCTTGCAGCAAGGCAGGTAAGCTGCAGCACCTGTTTCCACCTGCTGGGTCAAAGGCATTCTCAACTAGTGGCTGCCTCACCTTTCCCTTTATAACAGTCTGTGTGGAAGTGGAAGCAGAGACACACACACACACACACACACACACACACACACACACACACACTTGTACACACACGCATATGCAATCACACACCCACGTCACCCATTCAGCCAAGATATTTCATGAAACTCTGGAGGCAGAAACATTAGGCACAGAAGGAGGACTATATGCTGCAAAACGACTAGTGAAAACAGTTGGTGGGCAGCTGATAAGTTACTTCTTCATCACAACCATGCCAACATTCACCAACTCCAAAATGCATTTCCTTCTGAAAATTGCTTTCTAAAACATCCATCCTTCCATCCATCATCAATGCTGCCAGATGTCTTTTTGAAGCTTTATGAGTCATACTTTGTAATATCTTTAAAAAATACTGTAATGAAAATGTATATAAAACCTCCCTCTACATGTTTTAAGACATAAAAACACTACTTGCATTGCATTGTTACTCCAAAAACTACAAAACAGCCAATCATTGCTCATTCAAGTTAAACTTTTGTACATTTTTCGCTCATACATGCACGTCTGAAACAAACGTTTATGGAGTGCAGATGTCAGAATGCACACACATCCATATTCTGCACAGTGAGAGGCAAATCCAAACGAAGTAACGGCCAGGAAAGCTTTAAGGGGGCTTGAAGAATTTATGGTTAAATCAAAATGCTGCCAAGATTCCAGTCCTGCTATATGCAAAGCCCTGCTAAGAACTACTTTATGATGAACAGCTCATAGGTGTGGCAAAAGAAAAAAAAAACCTCAAACATGTTTTGGCAGGGAATAGCTGCATGCAGATGCAAACACTCCTTGAAGAAGTAAATGACTCGTGACATTTTGAGCTGAAAAGGCTTAAGTGCTGAACTGAAGGGCATGAAGAGCCCGGTGGCGGAGACCCAAGCCCCAGACAGCTCACCAAAAACATGGTTGACAGGCCTCTGTGAATGGATATGGATAATAGATTTGAAGTTCACCACTCGGACCTGGACAGTGTTATATTACCATAAAAACCAAGATGTCTGCTTGGCAGGTTTGAGCAGCTTCTGGTTTGAAACGCACTTTTTTCTTCTTCTTTTTGAGGGTTTTAGCTGTGCTGCCATTTCTCTCACAGTTATTAAAAACCTCCAAATGTGTGCTTCTCCCCGCCTCTGATCATCCTCCTTTCTTCTCCCCCACTTTTCTTCCTCTGCCAGCTCAGTAGGGCAATCATCGCAACCCTGCGGTGCAAAAGCATCTCAGCTGTGGCAGGTAAAGGCAGGGAGATTGTCAGTAATGACGGGTCTGCCAGTGCTGAACCTTCCCAGAGCTGCTTGTTTCAGCAGTAATTACGACGCGGGAATGGTGCACCATGACTGGCTCTAAAAAGCTTACCAAGCCTTTTGCTTCTGATGCCATGTCAACTTTTTGTTGTTGTTTTTTTTAAAAGAGTAGGCAAGGCAGGCGGATAAGTATAAAGGGGACCTAAAAGCTAAACAAAACTAAGCCCTGTAGACATGGAGAAACGGAAAAAAAAAAAAGAGGAGGTGCAATGGAGGTCTATGAATAGTACCAGCTCATTGATGCTCTGTGTTCTCCAATCAACTCTGCTGAGGATGGGTGAACAGAGCTCCAAGAGGACTGACCACATAACGTGGGAGGACTTGCTCCATGAGGCAGAAGTGGTTGAAAATAACCACAAACACAAAGAAGAATGATAAATGAGTGTGCATGTCTGAACCACAACAACAAAAAGATCTTTCATCTTGCTTCCCTGTGCCACTTTCCCTGAGGCCGACCCTCAGTAATCACCTTCTTCACCTGCGTCATATCCTCGCCTTCGGTTCTCATCCCATCCGCCCACTCTCATCCCCTGATCTCGGAGACACACAGGTGCTTATAAGGAGAGTGCTTAACCCCTCTCTCTGTGGATCAGCCCCGCAGAAAGTGTGCACTGATGTGCAGAGAAATTCAAGGTGCAAACAGCAGCTGTGGGAAGACTTTTCTGCTTCTTCACCTCACAATTGGGCAGAAATTGGAGTGCTGAGTGCAGAGGTGAAGCCTGCTGAGGAGGGATGAGGGAAAATGAACTAATTCCAAACGCCCACACTTATGTAGAGGTATGAAATACTCTGTATTACAGAAAATGGTGGGAGTTAATGGAGGTGGGGGGGGGCGCGGGGGTGGTCTTGAGAAAGAGGTAGATTTGGTGTACATGTCCACCTGTATTGACAAGTCATCCATCATGGGTCAGTCACACTCACAGCTCCAAGCAGAGGGTGGCCATGATGAAAAGCTGCTCAGCTCAAGCCAGACTGCTGCAGGGAGAAAAGGCCTTCGTGTAACTCCGTTCATCTCAAGGGTTGAAATTAAAGGGCGGCTATTTACTGGCTCATATGGATATCAATATACCCCCACATTCATACCATGTTTCAATGTTGAATTACCAAACTATTTGATATGGGAAAAATAAATGGCATGCCGGGTTGAACATGTGATCATAACTCAATTTTTATTGATTGTTTTTAAATATATCAATTAAGTATTCCCATGTATATTGAATAATTAATTTTGTTGTGGAATTAGAAACTATTTGAGGGCTCTGTTCATGATTCCTTCATAGATGGAAATGTGGAATTTGGCAATAAAACTGGAATCATTTGATAAACGTGGAATTTGCTCATATGTAGGCTGGATGTTACCCAATTTAATTTAAGAGGTTTTCATGGTGCTTGAGCTTAATGAATGTAAAAAAGCTAAATGAGAGTCGTATGCATTTTGACTACAGCCCCCATCCCCAGTCTGTGTGACGTCACCTGCACTGGCAGGGATCAAGTTTCCCCCAAAACAGGTCAGCAGAAACAATTACATTGTTAGGGGAAACCCACTGCCCCCCTAGAAGGTCAAGTTCATTTACTCTGATCTTATTTTCTATACAGCACCAAGTCACACAGAAGTCATTAAAAACCACCTTTCCTCTAGAACAGGTTTATACTTCGTTCTAATGAATTAAACTTAAAGACTCTGATGTCATTTATCTTATTTATGCAACAGCATGTCACATCTGCTCTCTGTGTCATGCACAGTAAGCATACTACTGCCGTCAGAGGGCGCACATCGAGGAGCAGGTCGTGAAAAGAGGACAAAAAGTTTTTTAAACTCTTCTCGGATGGAAACATTTGCTTTCCAGTGAGAAGTCAGTGTTTTTCCTGGTCCGGTGTTACACTAAAACCTTGCTGCCCGTTGCATGAACAACATGGACAGCTAAACAATCCTAATCTACCATCATTGAAGTGTATTACAGCTTAAAAATCAATCCAATGTTAGTTGGTTTTATTCGTGTCAACACATTATCTGACATCTGTAATCTAAGCACACTTAGAGTGACTCCACTGGATGAAACAGACTTCATCAAAACATTTAAAAACTTGAACTTTTTCTGTCCCAAGTTGTTTGTTTTTTGTTTTTGTTTTTTTAAATCACTGCATTTCAGTTATTTATGTAAAACAAGTGTACAATGAAGTTTGGAAATGTGACTTCACAACTAAGTTTAGCTGTCAGATGATGTTTGAATTATTTAGTCATTATCACGTTCCATATTCACACTGTTTATTAAGCCTGTATGTAAGTTACATGTACGATACTCACCCTGATGAGTCAAAAAAGACTTACTATTATAAAAGGAAACAAGTTTACCGTGTCTGTATTTCAGCAGAGGGGGGGTTCTCCCTGGCTGTCCTTTTACGTGTTTTGGTCGGTGTAAACATTAAATGACTCACCGGCATTTTCTGGTATGAGCGGGCACACAGTAAACTTACTTGACTGACAAGTGTTTTATCCAGATGATATATAATACCCCAGATAGATCAGTATTTGACTTTTTGTCTCCTCTTTGAGCAACTACTTTTTCTAATTAGTGACAACTTTGAGCAACACAGCCTGTCATCCTCTGACAACACTACACATCATCATTTATCATCTTCCAGACAATGAATAGAAAATAGTGTCTGATTTGCTTCTTTTTTTTACAAAACATTGGTTCTAGGTTTCATTTTCGAAAAGCTGCTTTTTCCTATTTGATATCTTGATCCCGTACATATTATTGGGACAACTTGAATAGATTACATTTAGTTCCCCTTTAGATCCCAGCTAAATATCAAAACAGGCAAACATGAATGGTCACTATTGTAACCTACACTAACCTTGCCTGGGGTTGTTTGACATCGTTCTGGCTGCTAAATGATAAAGAAGCTGCTGTCTGCAATACCTCCAACAATCAAAGAAACTGATTTCTTAAAAGCGGAGGGCATCAATCTAAGTATCTTAATTTCTTAGTGGCCAACACCAAAGACGAGCACATTTGCATTCTAGCAAACAGCTTGCAATTACCTGTGTAGGTGGCACGCATTAGCAATTAAAAGACCAATCTTTATTATTGCTCTTCTGAGAAAATGTGTAAACATCAATTATAAGAAATATGAGAGGCTCTAGCATAAAACGGCTCATCCTCTCAGGCTTTAACAGCATGATATTGGCAATAACATTTTTTCTAAAGTCTCACTAGAGGCCGACTTTCTGCATCCCCCCCAATAAACCAGATCATTTCCAGAGTGACAAAAAATATTACTGGGTGTGAAAACTACCTGAGCGTTCATAATGGATGAATGATGAAAGACTTTTTTTTTTTTTTAAATGTACAAGGAAATAGCCGAGCTTCACTGCTCTGTGGTCAATAAGACTAATCAGACTGGTCCGCCCACATTACGCCAACAGCTTCTGGTCAATAACCACATGAAGCATCAACTGCAGCCATAAACCACAGGCTTTTATGGTCAATAGAGTCACTTCCTGGCTGCCCTGTGGGGGATGAAACAAGTGGATTAAAAGCCTGGACAGGAAAGACTCAATCATCTGTTTAAGGGCTACAACTAACAATTACTGTCACTATTGATTCATTTGTCACTTATTTAATCCTTTAGTCATTTTAACTAGAAAATGATAGAAAATAGTAAAATGTCAAGCAGTTTTCTGGTCATGGACACGTCAAGACATGAACACCTGTAATGTTGTGCAACTGTTACATGAAAGACTTAATAAATACACCGTAATATACGCCTGGCAATTTCTCACATTTTTCCCTTTTTCTATCACTGTAAGCTTTATTTGGCTTGTTTGTGAAAGATAAAAAGGATCACCTTGAGCGGTGCACGGCGTCTTTTTGTTAGCGTGCAGTGCGCGCTAACAAAAAGATACTATTCTATATCTTAAGTTACATAAAATGAAAAAAAACAAAACATGACTGAAACCCATTTTAGAACTATTAGGTGGTTTTTAAAGAGTTTTCTTTACAAGCCATGTACAGGTGTCAGGTGTATCTGAGCTCTGAATGGCCAAATTACCATTTAAAAAGAAAGAAAGATGTTAGGAAAAGAGAAAAAAAAGAAACATTTTCCTGAAAGAAATCAGAACAAAGTAAACAAGCTGCACGTCTTTTACACCCTGAGCATCCTGATATAATCGGAAATCCTTTTAAGTAAGCAGTACTAATGACATTAGATGAACAGAGTAAGATAAAACTCAAACAGATGCTACTTAAGGAAACTAGTTAATGACATAATCCTCCTTGCTGAGCTAAAGCTAACTAACCTTTATGAAGGGTCTGCCGCGGGTGAAGGTTTAAACAGCTTACTGACATCTTGAGCTCACACAGAACTGCAAAATCTGTGTGTGTGTGTTCTTTTAGGTCTGACACAATAAACATTTCTTCAGCACCAACGCGGGGAATAATAACCCCCCCCAAGACCACTTAAAGTAATTATGCTGCTGTGTTGCACATGCAAATTTGTTTGGAATAAGTGAGATGGTGATTTGGGAACACCAAAAAAATTTGCAATCATGCCTCGTTCAGGCCTGATACTGTATGAGTGACCCTTCTGGACCCTCAAAGCAATTAAAACGGTTAAGTAACTTATAATTATCATGAAAGGACAAAGAAATAACAAAACATGTAAACATGCAATAATTTAGCAATTTATCTAAATCTTTTATTGATTTAAGATTGAACAAATATGTAAAAAAAATAAACATTTGGAAGTTTTGGGGGGTTTTCCTTTTAAAGAAAAATATGAAGATAAAGTTCGGATGCATCCACTATGTAAGGATTTGAGACCTCTATGTATAGAAATACCAAGAGAATGGAGGTGAAATATTCTCCCATTCTAGACTAATAAAGGATTTGTCTTGCTGAACATTCAGGGGACTCGTTTTGCTCCAAGTGTTTTCAGTGGATCATACATCTGGCCTGAAGGCAGAGCCACACTGCAGTAAATTTTGCTATCGCCTTGCTGAAAAACAAAAGACATTTCCCACAAAGAGACTTCGGGTATGGTTGAATAACCCAAAAATAATGACCTCCTATTGTCTTGTTCCAAGCACTTTTACTTGACATCATTGGAAAACTTGTCAGGATAAATAAAGAGACTAAAAACAGGAAAAAGACATTTATAAATCAGACTTTGGAAAAACAACCGCTCTGCTACGAGAATCTGTATAAGATGACTTTGTTATCAATTCTACAATTTAAAAAAAGTAGAAAGCCAAAAAGATAAAAGATGTCAGAAAAGACGTTATCATGTAAATGATTTGTTTACATGACTTAGAGTTTGTCTAATGTACTAAAACAATGAAGCATCACTTAAAGTTGCAGACAACATATCTTCTTTCCCTTGGGTGGTCCGGTGTTTCCTACAATAAAGGAGCTAATAAATGAAGCATTGATGCTCCTCTTGAGCATTTAAAGAATTTTACTTATAAAGACTGCCACTTAAATCTTTCTAAGTTAATCTACTCATCAAGTAAGTTTCCTCAAGCAAAAACCAAAAACCCCCATTCAAGTTTGACCAACTGAATGACCTGTAGAAGCTAACAAACAGGATCATAGCAGCATCTTTACTTATGAAAGGATCTTCATCTCCAGAAAGCTGTTATGTTATTGATCTGCTGTCAAATAATCTCAGAGGTGGTGAGATCATCCACAAGGTGTTTATTAGGGATGCAATGGTACTCAGTAAAATACCGGACCGTCCGGTACGCAGTGCACGGGACAATCCGCCCTCTCATCCCCTGGGTTTTCAGTTCAGCAATAGATTCTGTGTTGGCGCTTTATTTACTGCTTACAGGCCACCGTGTGGACAAAAACATTTAAACAACTCCCCCAGCGGAGTTGAGAGACAGACGTATTAAAAGTTCACCGGCGCCATTAAAAACCTTCATTGTTATAATTTCACTTTTGCCGTCAGGTACAATGACGAGGGAGTGAAAACAGTTCATAAAAATGTCTCCAAACTTCTGAAACATGTCCCGTTCGCCAAAGGAAACACAGCAATTTGTCTGAGCATCTCCAGCGTAAGTGTTCAGATATAACGCTTCCTGAAGACAGCCGAGCGATCCGAACAGACACCAGCAGCAGAGCAGCTGTAAAAGTATTAAGATGAAAGCTAAGTATTTAAAAGTATTAAGTAAAAAGTAGGACTATGATCCACTTAATTGTTTTTTGTTTGTATTTTGTATCTTTAAAAATTGTATTCATAATTTATACTAATAAAGTATTGTATTATTCAGTGTGATATGATTCATTACACAAAGTGTTCATTTAGTTTTAACAGAGATATATCTTATTCCTACTGTACAACTCTGTTTTTGCCGACAAGCAAAATAAAAAATCACATTTTGTGATAAAACAAAAACAATTCTTGCACTAAAATATGAACTGAAACCAAAAACCAAGGTATGGACTGTAACTGTTGCACCCCTAGTGTTTATTATTTAATCTTTAAACAACTTCTTGTTGTCAGTGTTTTCCAGAAATCCATTACAAGCAATAAAATCCAAATCAGAATGGTTTCAGAAACAACTAAATTTCTCCTTTTCAAGATTTGATTAGTTCTTGTATAATACAGCTTTTACAAATGTAACCACAGCAAACTCTGGATTAATAGTTCATGTAATCTTAGTAGTGACATTATTCTGAAAATCCAACACATTCAGTGACACAATGTACTCATATGTTTCAGTGTAACCTTGGGAATTGAGAAAGAAAAGCTGTGGCGAACCCCTAAGTCTTCGCCTGCGGTGTACCCAATTTCCTCCCACCTCCTGAAGTTCCTGTATGCCTGTAACTTTGAAGTGCGGTCAGCTTTGAAAACACCTGCAATCTCCCTGCCATGACTAGGCAGAGGATTAGCCAATAAGGCCTGCAGTACCAAGTGGAAAGAGGCCCAAAGAGGGTTGGAGAAGAAGTAGCGCCATTTTCCACGAGGGTCATGTATGTGCAAGCAGCTCTCCTTCTGGCCAGAGCTGCAGGGGATTAACAAGCTTCTAAAGAAGCAGAGTACGGACCCCCGGCCTTCTTTTCACGAGTTCCAGAGAAACCAATTTACAGTCGAGTTCTGGGGGAGGCCACTAATTCTTCCACCTCCTGCTTCAACAGAAAATCTTTTTGTCACTCACAAAACCTGCTTTTGTGAGGCGGCAAACATTTTATACTCAAGTCAAGGATGCACACGTCTACAAAAGGATTCATTTATTGATATGAGCACTTCAAAAATAACGATGAAGTGCTCACACAGCAAGAGAAAATAAGCAGCTAAGCTCCTAATCTCACCATCAGACTTGATGTGATCAGTCACAGGGGAAGTCACCCTGGAAAGTTCATTTTCAGTCGTGAGCCAAAACAAGCAAGATTATTGCCATTTCATCCGTTGCGACTGCCAATATTTGTCGACACTTTGGGCTGTAAATGTTGTCATTGCTGTGCTCTTCATACATTTTCAAGTTGCGCATTAGTTGGATCACAACCAAAGTATCATCATACAGTGGAAAACAAATGCATTAATGTGTGATCATAAAGCCAAGGCGAATAATGTGCATCATATTAAGATATGCGAAAATTCAATTTACAACAAGTTAAACAATTTAGGAAGGTCATTAACCAGTCATCAGTTCTGATACACTACTGAAAGCATTACTGACATCTCATTAAAGTACAACCCGCTCACAAATCTCAGCAGCATCAATAAGTAATAGTATCTTCACTTAAACGTGAGGAAAAAGGAACAATAGGCCTTGAATTAAAAGGAAAGGCAGATCCATACACTGCTGCCTTCCCATCAGTGCTTTTCAAGTAATGGGGTCTTTTGTCTTATCTGTAACAGAAAGGAACTTGAGGACTTTGGCCTTCATCCCTTTGTTGCTACAGAGTCTCTAGTGGAAATGGAGGATAGGCGTGGGTGTACAAGGAAGAGCTAGGCGGCCATGCAAGCACATCAGACTTGAGCGGTCTTAATAAAGCTTCCCTCTATCCACCCCAGAGATCTCCTCACCCCAATTATACGCCTGACACCTCTACCCTCCTCCATCTCTGCTTATTTCTCACAACACCTCCCTACACCCGCAGCCCACCATCCAGTTCCCAGCTCTGATCGTGGCTCTCCCTTTGCTGTGATAAAAGCCCGAGAGGCATGCACATGATCAGGCGGATGGTGGTTTTTGCTTCACTGTCTACTGCCTAAATTGCATCCATTTCACTACAGACAAGAATACTATTGTTCTGCAACGAACTGCATAAACTTCCATGTATTGCAACAGACCCTCAGAGAGAATCGAGTGACCAGTTTATTCTATTAAGATTTGAGTTTGAATCATTTCATGAGTATGTCTTGCTTAAATTTCCATCAAACCTTTAACATGGTAATTAAGTTGAATTGCACCACGAGTCCCTGAACAGAAATTATATTGATATAGTACAAATAACTGAGGAAAAAAAAGTTTGTTCGCCAAGGAAGAGATGATTGACATCTCAGGAGACTCCCATTAATATATTGGTGTGTTGTGTTTCAAGGCCTGCAAGGAGTGAGCTGATGATGTCACGTGCAGTATAAGCAGGTAATACAGGTGAACTCTCAGCAGACAAAAACGGACCGACCCTCACACTCAAAAGGTCAACTTTCAGGATGCTAAGATACTCTGTCTCAGTAACATGGCCAGGATTAAACCATCAGTCTTTAACAAGCACTGCTGCCAGTAATCCTTTACCGCTACCAATCTGTCTGCAATCTCCGTCTGCCTGGATAGTAGATGTACAGAGGGTTCTGGAGTCCGGCACAAGTTCTGCACAGTTGCTATGTAATCTAATTTGTCTCCCAGTGCTCTCACATTCTCCATTATGGTACAAACAGTTTACACTTACTCCTCTTCGCTCTCCTTTTTGTTCCTGTCCTACAGCATGGTGTCTACTCGTCAACTTTGGAGGACTCAATCAGCTTCTCCCACATCATAACCGATGTTAAAAAATACTGGGATTACCAGCAGAATTCACTAAAGCAGCACAGCAACCAAATCAGCATAGAAAGATGTTTCAAAAATGTATTCTCACAGGAAGAACTTCAGAAAATCTCAATATACAAAAAAAAGACAATTTTACCAGAGCTACGGCAACACATTCCCAATGCTATCCCATTCTAGAAAAAAATACAGTTAATAGTAGTAATGTGATATAACTCAGTAATTACAGCATAAACAGAGTGAAGTACAAACATGAGATTCCATTAAAAACATGCCTGACCCAAGAATGTTTGCACCTGTATGGAACTTCTGACCCATGTGTATGAATATTGTGAAAAGTGACAACAGATGGTGAACTGAATCAATACTCTTTTTTTCTTTTTTAGAGGAGTTTCTCTCATTTTCGTTTATATTAAAGGTCATCTACAAGTATGTGATATGAACATTAACATTCACACCAGCAGTTTTTATTGCAACTGTGCTGGCGAAACTGCCCTTTCCGTCACCTTTCCACACATCTTTACAACCTGCTCATACTATTTTTGAATTTTTAGTCCGAACTATCAGTCCATTTTGCATAATCATTGGGAATCCTAATGATATTGTAGGACAAGGCGACAACACTTACATAAACAAATGAATAATTCTGTCATCAAACTTCGGTTTTCAAAGTAATACTACTTTGTAAAAATCCATCTATCAGTGAACTAATTTCTATGTATCATCATTCAAAAGACCATTAATAGCTTAATGTGGGCAGGTAAAGGGCAAAAAAATTAGGCTTATCCACATGCACACATCTCCAGGTGAGCTATAATTTGTAAAAAAAAAAAAAAAGAAAGACAAAAATGGAAAAAGACCTTTGCTGGGTTTTTTATGCATCCTTTTTTTCCTCCTTCAAGTTCAAGCACTTTCATGTGGATAATACACATTGTTTACTGAGGTTTCAGGTCTGATAGCTCAGTCTACTGAGTGGACTGAAAGAAAAATGAATCAAAGAATTTAGCTTATAATCTAGAGAAAGTTATTAGCCCCAGCTATTTTAAGGTCCACTTACTGTATCTGGGAATTGCACGCCAGAAAAGGAATTTAGGCTTTATACTATTGAGACTAAATGATTAGTTTTCTGATATTTTAGTTAACCAGATATTTTGGGGAGCATTTACTGAAGTAGACCAATTATTTACAAACATTATTTGAAACTCTTGTGAGAAAACATCTGATTAATCAGTTCAATCCAACTAAATTCTCACAGAAACCTTCAAAGATTAAACAGTTAATAAAACAGTGAATGCTGACTGATAGTTGCTGGAGAGCATTAGGGAATGTATTTATAAGACTGAAAACTAAATAATTGTACCTGCTTCCAACATCACTATCCAACTCTGCCGGCTACTAGAACCTTTTTCTAATTAACAGCTTCTCCAGTCAGTGAATCTTCCGTTCGTCTTGTTAACAAGCCATCAGTTGAACTCCAACAATGTGAACCAAAACAAATCAAATTACAGCGGAATTTCCCCCAAATTAAATTTGCTGCGTTCATGATTGCACACTGATAACGCAGGAGCATCTATGTGCATAACAACACGTCTCACAACAAAACAATTCAGGAGAAGCGTGTAAATCCCAGAATTGCCACTCCTGTTGAATAGTTCAGCGCCACTTGTTTGAGACATTTTTATTGCTTTTTCCTCCTGATTCTTTCAAGGTCACAGCAGGCCTGCATCTGTCCAACCATCTGTCTCCAGCCTTCCCACGAGGCGGGCTGTCATCTCCGCTCCTTGGCCCTGTCCTCTACTGTCCACGCTCAAGCTCACTGGGGAAATACTCGACCAGACAAAGGAACTTTTCAGTGATTCTCTAAGTTTCTGAAGCATTTTGGTTGCTCTGTTCCATCTGATTACCTGACAGTCCAACAACAAAGCATACAGCACTAGAAGTCATTGACGAGATCTGAACTTGGCATGTGCCAGTCTAGGTTTATTGGCAATCCTTGATTTAGGAGACTACTGTCAGTATTCATTTTAATTAAGAATCAGTGATGATGATTACCATTAAATCAGCACCACAAAGCACAAAGAAACTCTACTTCACAATTTAAATTAAGCCCATTTGCAAATCAATTTTCCATCTGTTAATCATGACAAGTACAATCAACAAAACCCAGCATTCTCCATTTTCTGTTGTAAGCAAACCCTTCAGATAAATCCCATTTAAAATAACTAGAATTTATCCAGATTCATACATGAACTTATGTGAGACCCCATAAAACAATGGCTTTAAAATGGCACCATGGAACACAAGTATGGATACTAAATAATGAGCACAGAGCTTTCACTACTCTTACTTGGCCAGTTCATTTCAGTGTATGCATGTGTGTGAATCCAGTATGTGAATAAACTTTGTCCTTGGATTCATAAAAACAGCTCTATAAAACTATGGCAAATATTTATGAGTTCATTCTTGGGCATTGAAAAGCAGCAGTAGCAGTATTTCCTTTAAGCGGCCATTAATTAAGTGCTTTCTCTAGAGCTTTCTGGAGAGTAGACCTTTTTCCATCACATTAAATTCACTTCAATCTAATCATATTTCACTTTTAAGTACACAGCACCTATTTGGGAGAGAAACAGTGTTCCTTACCTTACAGCTTTCCAACAGTCTGCTGACTGCAGCAATCCACTAAGCAGGTTACTACACCAGGCTGGAACAAGCCTCAGTTGCAGCTGTCAGCGAATCTGAATGGAAAAGAAGAAATGAGTCTTACATATGTGTTTATAGAGGATATAAAACATGGAAGCTTACAGCGCTGCTAACAACCATATTTTCCATCGAGACTCAAAGTCCAAAGTGTGAATACCAGTGTCAAACAAATACTCAACATCTCCTCCATCATGAAAATGCCAAGTGCCATGTTAATATGAATTTATCCACTTTAAATTCTGCAGGGGGAAAAACATGTCTGCTAATGCCGTTTGCATGACAACGGTTTGCTTTACAATAAGGGAACAAAATCTTTTGACAAATCCCAGAGCTCGAACTAGCCAAATCTGATGATAGCATCTCAGCCCACAATCTGTTCTGCAAGCTGCTCCCAGAAAAATGTCTTCACCTTGCCAGAACATGAACCCAGAAAGTCTTGTACAGTGAGACATTTCCCAAAATAATGCTAATTCAATATGTAAAAATAAGATTTAAATAACTTTGTTGCATTCAAAAAGAGTTGAAAAACTGAGCACTTAAGGGGGTTAACAAGCACTTCACTTTTGTAGAAGCTAGATTTTGCACACAAAACCTGAACCCTCTCTTACAGCTATTGAAGATCAATTTTAAGTTGAGCATTAAAGTGATGCTATACAAGTTTGCCAACTTAAAACTCTGCTTCTGACTCTTTTTGATAGTATTCTGACATAGATTATAGACTACATATCCCTGGGGCTATCATTGCCCTGCAGCATCTTGAACCTGAGAAGCCACTCTTCAAAACTTATTTTCCAGCCCGGAGCACCACATAATAACCGTGTTTGCTTAGTGGTACAGGGTCACAAGCAAGCAGCTGAAAGGCAACACACTGGCCATTTTGAATGTGCAACATGGGTGATTCAGTAAAGAAATGCAAGAGGACATTATCGGAGGACAAGAGGAAAAGATGAAAAGAAAGTGACAGAGCAAAAGTCAATATCAGACTGACTTTTACTGGCTGGAGAAAGTTCAGAGAAGAGACAGGACACAAGACGGATGCAAAATTAGCCATCGTTAGGGGGCACCAAAGATCAGTGATGCAGCTTTAATTAACAATATGCATGTTTATTCATTTAAAAAAGAGTATCTTTCACTTTGTGTGTATAAGCACTGAAATCTCTTTTTAACCAACTTCCAGACTCTAAAAAAGTAACATTTTGAAAACCACTGCTGGATAAACAAACATATCTCATAACTCAGTCTTTTGTTCAAGCCAAAAGGCAATCAGAAGTTTGAAGTATGGCAAAATAAGTATTTATACTTATAATTTCATAAAACTCCTTTATGTAGCTATTGTTTTGGGAAAGCTCTAAATGATTAAACGACAACTAAACATAAAGATAGTTGGCCTCATTCCTTAAACCTCCTGGAGGCATTATGAAATGTGATAACGTGCAAAGGCAAATTCTGACAAATGATGATAATGAAAGTTTAGACCCAGCCCATTTCAACCAGCGGAGCCCGGCAAGACTTGCAGAGGCAGCATCCTCTGGATTAGTGAGCACTCCAGCTGGCGGCCACATGCTGGTGATGGTTCAGTTAAGGGTAAGGCAGAAACAAGCTTGCCAACTTATTGTTCTTCTCAATTCTCAAGTTCTTTTTGTTTTGACATAAAAGCCACAAATCCCAAATGGGTGTCAATAACAATGTATCCCCCCAGGTAGTGCGATACCTTCAGGCATGTGGTCGTTATTATCTTGTTTCAGTGTTGTACAATGAAATCTTGATAGAAATGGGTCTGTACTAACCATTTATAGTAACTTATAGTCCAAGCGGGAGCAACACAAAACATCAAAAGGCAGATAAAGCTTTATGGAAAACAAATTCCTGTGTCGGCACAACAAAGGTTCCAGATTACAGGATCTCCGAGGCACCCAAAGTCCCCAGACTGAAAATTGCCCCTAAATGCATGAAATTAATACAATGAATTTAATAGTTTGTGCTTTGTAACACAGCTAAGAAGAGCTATTGATGCAGATTGAACCTTCTGCTAGAATGACGCCAACACTTATCCACAAGATAAAAGGGAAAAGCTGATTCTTGGAAAACTCCAACGTTACAAGTCCCACGATTCAGCACCATCTTGAACATGAAGAAAAGAAACAGAATAAAGTCAGAGATAAAAGAAATCTGTTAATTTTACATGACTGGATAAATTAATTCAGTCTACATGAAAAGAATGAAGAGAAAAATAAATAAATAAATAAATAAATAAATAAATCCAGTTTATGCCTGGGCTCAGAATCAAGTGCTGACGAAATGTATAAACACCATCCTTCAACAGGCAACTGAGTAATCTCAAAAAACCACAACTTGGAGCCACAACTGAAGGCGTAATCCAATCAGTGCATGGCCTCTGGACCGGATGTTTGCTTTGTTTGTTTTGGCCACGTTGAGCTTTCAGCTTTTACAATGTGCAGAATCGATTGTGGATGTATGGATTCTTCAAACCTCACTATTGTGAAATGACTCTTTTATTGATTGTAGCGAACACAAGACAGTGATGGTTGAGCTGATTCTGTGACCTCCCTGGTTCTCTCAGCTCTAATAAACAAAACACACAACATGTGGTCAAAGGAATCCAGAGAAGGAATGATCAGCCTCGTGCCAAGTAGTTAAGGACTATTTGAATATAATAAAAGAACCAGTTCGGTGGGGTTAAACACACACGCTTCCTCACCCAGCAATGAGTAAATCAATTGAGCTTGCTGTGGGAAAATTCACCCACTCATCAACCAAGATAAACAGGGTCCATGGTGAGAAGCAGATAATTCCAGATTCACATAAAGCTTAATAATTTCACAAATCAGCTTTCTATCCTTCTTCTTAGCACTCCTTTCTTCTTTTTAGCATTGCTTTATAAAACAATGATTCTTTTGATCATAGCAGCAGCAAAGTCTGTGTGCTGGAGAATCAAACTGTTTTCTGAGTCATAAATTACATAAATGAATCTGCAAAGCAGGACAAACCAAATTCAATACTACTGCAGTGGACACAATTCATGACAAATTGTGTGCTAGAAAAATACATCTTTGCAATAAGACGTTATGCTATGTATGAACTAAATCCACTACACAGTGGTCATATTGCTAATTGAAATCCAGTCAGTGATCTTAGTTCAATATGAAGGTAGTTCAATTTTGAGTTCTTACTCCAAGTGTTACTTTTGACCTTTCACAGGTGGAGATGGGAGACATTTAAACAGCACTGAAGAAACAGGATGAGGGTAAACGTTATTAATTTAATTACAGATGGCCTAATGGAACTGCTTCAATAGTAGTCTAGTGAAACCAAAACTAATACTGCCATATCTGCAGGAAAAAAAAAGAAGAAACGAATATATAATTATAAAAGAGATGCTATATACACACATAATGCTTCTACCTCGTGATGCTGTGTAAAATTCACTTCTGTTCTTATTTGCTAATAGAAAGTACATCTGGATCCTGTTTATACAATTTTTCATTTCCACTTTTAATTTCAATTCTGTATCCTATATTTTTTCCGGCATAATTCTAATGTAATGCTATTCTAAAGAGAAGTACATAGCTCTTGTCTAATTTTCCTGGTTTTAGTCACATTTGTTTTGGCCATCTTGAAGTCTTGAGAGACAAAAGCATTCAGACCATCAACGACATTGTCTCATTCACTGCAAAAGCACAGAAAACTTGTTTTTTAACAAAACAAGAAGTAGAAGAACAAAGCTGGTCTGAAAACATCATAACTGAGTATGATAAAATAAAGATTGTCAATTAATATTCCAGACAACATTATCTTTATCTGCTTGTATGATAATGGGATTTCCATTTGCCTTTGGGTCACCTTTCAAGCACTTTGAACTACTCTAATTGAATGATTGATATAATTGTCAATGGCCAGTGTGATCGTGCATTTGAACAACTAATAAATCTTGCAGAGGAACTGGGGAAGCTGGCCTCTTCTGTCTTCCACCAAATGACACACAGACCACACTCATGCCCTTTCCCACTCAGCTGTCTATTAAGGGGAAACATGTGGTCTAGTGTCTTGTTTCAGGGAAAGTGAAAATATACACCCACAGAGTCAAACATGTTGGGACTCAAAGCCTTTCCCATTTCTTACTACCAAATTCACTTATTCAAAGTCCCTATGGTGGGGGGTAAGTGTAGGCAGCTTATAAAACCAGGCAAAGCCCCCTCCCTTAAAACCAACTTTTAAAAAAATCAATCAGTATTCAGATCACACCACCACCCTTAACACGAGACCTCTGACCCCTGCAGGGTTCTACTCAGAGCGTGACAGGGATTTGTCTGCGCTGCCAGCGTCTGCTCCGTGTCCGACACTAACAAAGTCCTCGTGTTATGGGGAGGAGCGCAGCCTGACCCTGTCCACCTCCAACACGATAAATCCAGCTGAGGAGTTCGAGGTGGCCTGACCTGCATCTGACCCGGTCTCTGGAAACACGGCTACAAGCTCCAGCTGAGCCTTTCCTCCCCCATACCCCTGAGCTTAAGGGAGAAACAGAGGATGTGCTCAGGTTTCAGGGGCAATGCCAGTGTGTAAATGAACACATTTACTCACTCGAATTTCACTTCTTATCGAAAACAGTTGGGGAACCTTCTTTCTGATGCGCCAACTGCATGGGGGGCAGAATTTGCATTGCATAATTACACAGGGGAAAGATCCATGCTCCAAGGAGCAAGACATAACCAGTAATTTGCCATTGCGGTCCCTATGCAATTGACAGTCATTCTATGATATTGGAGATAAATGTCAGAATTCAGGTTGTTAGTTTAACTGATGGTGCATTCAGTATGATAATAACCGTGGTCTTGCACGCATTGAATCTGATGAGCAGTCCTGCAATAGCTCTTCAGCACTTTCCCTCCCTACTACGGGGTATTATCATGCTAATCTAAAAGAGAAGAGGAAAGAAATACATTTGAGTGAATGAGGATATATAATAGGAAGCAGGGACCTCTGGAACTGTGAGGAGACAAAAGAGGGTGACAAATGGACACAGACGTTATGCTGGCTGGTTAATTAAAAGAACATAGCCTAATTAAAAAGATCTTCCTGGTGAATAGACTGCCTCAGTGCAGTATGTGACCTGTGTCTCCCGCACATGTTGGCCAGTCAAACTCTCTCTTCTTTAACACGTTTAATTTTCACATCAGACGGGCTGCAAACACAGAAGTGGAGGATGTTGCAGGAAGTGTGCTACGTCACCGTGGGGTGCTGGTACCGGTTAAAACACAGATCATTTCCACCAAACAAAAACACAAAGTCCTTGAAATTTGCACAAGAAATCTGATTAAATTCCACATCATTTGCACAAACCTATTTCTCATAAATGATTTCACAACAATTTGTTCTGCCAGTAAACCTCTGGTTTAGTTTGGATTTAATCATTCTTTGATGTGGAAGTTGTTTGTACCGTGTAGATTTAAGACATTATGGCTGAGATAAACAGGAGTAAATGATAATCAAATAAGAAATACACCGACTGTAATCCTCTTTGCCCATTTGCGTCCTGGTTTGGTAAAACTCCAGCCTGCCAATTCCAATTTTGGCCAATTCTATATCCTTTCAATATCTGACGGATTACAAAAACCTTGTTAGAGCTCATCTTTAAAAAGAAATTCATCCATTTGTTAATAATTAAACACTGCCTGATATACTCTGCAGAACTCCCGGGTTACAGGACCTCACTCAAACACAGGAAAATACGCTGATACGCTGATATGCACAAATTAACCAAAATGTCAGGACATATTGAAAGCTTTGTGCCTTCTTAATTCATGGAGAAGAGCCTCCACATGCACAGCCTGTTAGCGTGTGTGCGCTTGAGCGCCTGTGTCGTTCCGCTTGTCACTGCGTGCATGATGTGGACAATCCTGAAGCTCATGAGAGTAAATCTGAAAGGCGTAGAATAGAACATATGAGAGTGATCATCCAGCTGAAAACCGGCTGATTCATCAGTGTCTCCTAAAGGGTATTTATGACTGGAACCGAGGCGGGTTAGAGAGCATATTGAAGCCAGGATTGTGTCCGTATATTTCACAGATATCTGCCACGCCTGTCAAGCTAATATTTTATTAAAATGACTAACTGTGTGACAAAGTGAACTTTTAAGTTTTTTGAAGCTTGACACTGACCTCAAGGGCAGTTACTGAAGTCATGTAGTTCTGGTAGTTAAGAATATTCTTCTATAGATTTTAAAATAAAATACAGATACACTCTACATATCCTCTCTGAAAAGATCACATTAATGCACATGTAAAACGTAGTTTTCAATAAGTCTTGATGGGATCTAAAATGAACGCCCTGCAGTCAGAATATATGTGCTTTCTTTGCCCCTTTAACCAATAGCTTGATTGGTTAGTGACTAGTAATGAACATATGAAGATTAGAAAAGAACAACATTGCACCATGAAACAGAGTAACATCATTATCGTAGACATACAAAGGTGTCTGTTCGGCCTCAGTTCTCAAAAAAGCCTTCAACGACAACGGATCTCAGACATTGCGTTCACTATTTCATATGAGACTGATTTTTTTTACTAAGTTATTTATTTATTTTTCAGTAGACCACATGCTCCAGCTCCTCACAGCGGGACAAAGAGTGAGGCACCAGCTGTCATGCAGAAAGTAAAACTCTTCTCATTTTGTTCACAACTAGTAACTGTGAGGTTTAGAGTCCACAAGTGAGACATTATGATAATCGGCCTCAGGGCCGCAGAGACTGTCAATGTTTTTAAAAAGAGGCTCAAAACCCACCTTTTCAGCTTAGCTTTTAATTGAATTTTTATTTTATTTTCTTTAATCTATTTAGTTATTTTATATCTTTGTTATTAACCGATTTTCTGATGTACTACATATTAATCATGTTTGATTTTATTGTTCTTATTACTGCTCTTAGGTTTATTTTTATTCATTTATTTATTTTATCCGGTTTTATTTTGATCTTTTTTCCAGTGTTTTCCTCATGGGGATCCTCCACGTCGGGAGCTGTGCCTGATCGGTCTACGGGGTCGTCGCTGCGCGGGCCGCCTTGATCGGGGTGGTTGGCGGGGTTGCTGCGCTGCGTTCCTATGGCTGTGGTGGGGGCCCTGGCCTGCCCTGATCTTGGTGGTTCTCATGGCGATGCCCTATGTGGTCAATGGTGGGGCGGCTCCTGGTGGGGACGGATCCCTAAGATATCGTTTCCTCACAGCGGTGTCAGGCCATTTGTCTTTTAGCTCAAATTACATTTTTATATAATCGTTTCAGTTAAAGAGACAGAAATTAGAAGGAAGATTCTTAATTTTTAGTTTTATCCAAAGAGGCGGGGCATCATGTGTTTGCGTTGGGTGTGTGTGTATGTGTGTGCGTGTGTGTGATGATGAATGTGTGAAAAGTGAAAAAGAGTATGATCAGGTGATTTTGACGTTTTATACTTATTATTTTTTAAATAGTTGTTTTTATGATGTGAAGCACTTTGTGATGTGTCATGTATAAAAGGTGCTATATAAATAAAGTTCGATTTGATTTGATTAAAAGTGTCTTTCTGTAAAGAAAAAGTGAGTTGTACTCACCCTTGCAGACCTGGAGCGCCCTTATTGACAATGAATGTGTACATATGGGTGTTATGTTCCCATCAAGGCTGATTGGAGCTGAAGCTGCTTCATGCTACAGTGTCATTTGACACTGTAGTATTCACAGGACTTCACACTGATTAAACACTTTCCCACTGGAATCAAAAGCCAGATGTTAGAGAGTATTAGCATCGCAAGCTCTTTTTTTTTTTTGTGGTTTTTTTTTATTTATAAACACCAGATTGAAGACCGCTAAAGTTTTCAGGGCTGGATGTTCAGATTTCCTTTCAACAGAGACATAGCAGGCCTAAATGATTAAATTCACATCAAAAAAGAAAACAATGACAAAAACCATGGCTTAACTTGGCTTTCCTCTTGATTGTGCCATTTTACCGAAAGCAATTTTTGATACCAAGATGCCTCTGCAGACCCCAGTTTGCTGCTGCCGCCTCACACAGAGGAGAAACCATATTGAATTTTGATGCAACACTGTTGTAAGAAGCAGAGACTGAAATGGGAAGGTGGTAGCACAAAAGGCCAATAAGACAATGTATGGTAGAAATGAGTGTTATTCATTAACAAAACTACAATGTCAGTCACACAAATTTAATCTGTGGAAATACTTCATCAGTAGCAGACGTGTGTGTATTTAACAAGTAACCTTGCAAGGACGAACTAGGAGTTAGGTTATGAAATCCAGCTTTAAAATAGTAGAACCATCTTTGCGCCCAAACCTTTAAACCGGACTTCCTGACATTTCAACCTACTGGTACCTGTAGCTACAGGCCAACACTAACACCCAGTGTTTTGCTGGAGGGCTACTGTCAGCCTCAGACATGGACTCAGTATGAACGTGTGTGTGTGCGTGTGTTGTCCGCTTATTTCTGTCACATTCTCCTGTCATTCAGTTGCGACATTAAAGCAATACTGTGGTCTGGGGTTTTTGTTTACCGGCGGATGCTTTTCGTGCCGTCAGTCACCAGAAACTGCCCCTCGGGGAGACGATGGAGGCAGGGGGTAGAGAAGGAGGGAGGCAACGAAGAGAGAGATCAAACAAAGATTCATGCAGGGAAAATGCATGTGGCTTGTGTGACCGAGTGTGTGCGTGTGTCTTGTGTTTGTGTCTCCCCCTCTCTTTGTGGAAATAGGTTTACAGCTTCAGAGTAAATTAATGAAAATGTTCTGTTGCCTGAAGCACTCATCCACATCACTGCAGGGGTACAGTCACACACACGCACACTTATGCTAAATTATCATCCACCATTACTCTGCAATTGTTCACACGTTTGGAGCGTCACAGTTTGCTTCCAACTCAGCTTTGCAAAAAGCGTCTTGACCTCTTTTGTCATCAGTGGTTATTAGCCTTTTCGTAAAATCTACCTTGTAATTGAGCACCAACCTGTAACATAAATGTTAAAAGGCATCGTGAAAACAGATGCATCCATTTCTGAAATCCCTTTTAAAAAGAAAGAAAGAAAGAAAGAAAGAAAAAAGAAGAGTCCTATTGCCAGGTCGAGCCAGAAGTTTTTCTGCAACATGCATCAGGTTATACATGTTAACTGAAGCATTCGCTCATACAGGAAGATTTGCTGCTCTGTTCAGGCAAAGTAAAACAGGCAATGGAAATACGATCTTGGCTTCTTATACCATTAAGTTAATATTTTTTGGAATGATCACTAAATTAAAAAGAATAATCTGGTAATAAATAACAAGTAGTATGCCCATCCCTAATCACCACACTCAGTCTTGAGAGCCATAAAATAATACTAGAGGCTTTTAAACTACATCAATTAAGTTCAAGTAGTACACTTGTATTGCAAAACTGTAGTGAGTTAAAACTGGACCAGTTCTACGTAACAAACAAACTCCTCCGCCTACTCCACTTTCCGCCATGTTTGTTGTTTGTTGTACACGTGAGGTGGACTGCAGGTGTGTCGCACACAGTTACATCATCGACGAGAATTTATCGTTTTTATTGTGGATGACAAATTATTACCATGGGGAATTTCTTTGACGGTATAACGTACACGATAACATATCGCCCATCTATACCATCAACGAAAGTTGGCTGCATCTTCGCTCCTCTCTCTGCACTTTAGTTATGTAATTGCACAACACAGACATTTTTTCTATCACTGTGCTGCACGAAGCAAGGATAACTTTTAGTTTTGGCTCAAAAACATGGAATTCACAAAATTAAGTCCAAGGTCATACATAGCATCCATAGTTACAGTGATATAGCGATGCTGCTAGCATCCGTAGTTACCGTGATATAGCAATGCTGCTGGCATC